>CM052145.1:4099140-4198338 GCA_028454255.1 Halictus ligatus | reverse complement strand
TCAACGAAGCCAGAAGAATCGGTTTAGTTGATAAAAGTCCTAGAACTGTCCCCACTGTCACGAGGTATAGAGGAGCCAGGATCAAAGAATCTCCTGATCGATACATGTCCGTGACTACACCCAAGTTTTGAACATGTATCGAGTAAACACTGTGGTTCTCGTTTATTGCAAGACATAGAAAAATGAAATAGGAATCTACTTCTCTCTTTAGCGGTTCCGTTAGGTCGTATAAAATATTATATTTAAATCCTTCCAATCTTGCTACTGTTTGAAATTACGGGCACCCATTTTTCCCGTGAAATGCATAAAGTCTACTGATCGATACTATCGAGCTGACAGTTTCTCACCGGGGGCCTCAACGACTCCAGAAGAATCGGTTTAGTTGCGGCGTGCTTCACGGTGGTAAATGGGACGCGTTTCAGCATTTCCTGTCCCCCGGTTTCCTCTTTCCCGTCGACCCGTGGTACCTACACAGACTGCGAAATTTGTACACCGGAGGTGTACCAAGCTCATCCGCGCACCTACGTCGAGAGCAGCGCACGGCGCAAATGAGCGACCGCACCGGTGGGCACCATAGAAAGAGGCAGATTATGCGTGGCACGCAACATTTAATACAATACGCACGCGAGAAGGGTCGTCGAGAATAGTTTGCAGAGGCGTCGAGGCTTTCTCCTCCGCGCGAGCGCGAGATATGATAACGTCGCACAGCCGTTAACCTTTATCATCGTACGGGAACGATGGTGGTGGTGGTGGTGGCGGTGTCCCGGTGTCCCAATAACGCGACCACAATTTCATTTCACCGACCGCCACACACGACTAAATTCTCATACTCGGACACCCACCACACACACAGATATATCTATATATACGTACACGGGGACCTTTCTAAAGGATCGCACGCGGTCTCGCGTGCTGCTGTCTCGGTAACGAGAAAGGCGAATCGGGTCAACCCGGTTCGCGAATGATGTCCTCCGCCAATGGGATCTGACGTCACGGATTCGCCAGACAGATTAGCGGGGCGCGGGCACGCACTTATTTGCATTTTGTCTGGCGGGTCTAGCTTGTCGGATATTCCCTGTCAGAGGACGACCCCACCCATAAACAGAGAGACAGAGAGAGAGAGAGAGAGAGAGAGAGAGAGAGAGAGAGAGAGAGCCAGCCGCGATACGCCGAGGGATTTTAACTCGGCAGGGTTGCGCGTTAACCTCCATCCTTTGCCATCTACCCGGCAATTCAGAGGCCCGCGCTGTACGCGCCTAGCTCCTTTTGTTCCTGCTTCTCTTCCTCTTCCTCCTTCTCTCTGCCCTCCGGTGCTTCTCCTCCCGTTCCTTCTCTTTCTCGTTCGTTCGTTCGTTCGTTCGTTCGTTCGTTCGTTCGTTGGTTCGTTCGTCATCGTCATCGTCTCTCTCTCCGAACGTGTTTGTTCGTTTTCGTCGCCTCCCGTAGCCTACCTGCTACACCGTCGTCGTGTTCCCGCGTAGTCCAAGGTATACCCCCCTCGCCACCCCCGCCTCCTCATCCGACACCACACACACGCACACACATACACGCATACACTCATAACTATCCGTCCCTGTTGCTCCAGCTCTCTTTATCTCTCTCATTATGTCTCTCGCGACTGGAGCGAGGTACCTACACACTCTACTGGACGCAGAACACCGAGAAACACCCGAGTGTCCCCGCGAGCGCGCCAAGCATACGTGCAAGCGGCTAAAGGTGGTTTACGGTATTACGACGATATGGATCACTGATGTCATACTGACGTCATCTATCGTTTATATCCAGAGGTGACAGCCTACCGTTGGCATCGGTGCAAGAGTTGATCGGGAACGACGTTTCACGACCGCATCGCGGCAAGAAAGGAGGAGGAGGGGTAACGGGGCGCTGGAATGCACGAGATCGGCTACTACGGCGTTCAATGTCATCGTCGATTACATTATCTCGAATCCTCGGCCGACGATAGGGCCGCACACGCGCGCGCACACGTGCGCAAGAAAGCACTCGCGCGGAGGCCGATTCTATGTGCGTGAATCGCGGTCGATGGTATCGTGATTCTTTCGCGTTCCCCTCCCTCCCTCTCTTTCTTGCCTCCCTTTCGTCTTCTCTCTTCTCTCTTCTCTCTTCTCTCTCTCTCTTTCTCTTTCTCTCTCTCTACTCTGTTTCTCCGGCCCCGTCGCTCTGCCTCCTTTCTTTCACGAACGATTGCACGACGACCTGTCTTCTCCCCTTTTTCCATTGAATGATTGCGCGATTGCTCGGCGTTTCGCCAGATCGAGCAACCTATAGCAACCACACGAAATCATCAATGTACGCTCGTTCTCGATGCGACGGCCTCTCCGTTCTTCAGGAGAAAGCCCCGGTGTGCCGATCCGTATATTGTTCGACGCGCGATACCTCGCGCTCGGTACGACGCGTACACGCTGGATATCCGTCATTGTTTAAGATGAAAGTGTGCGAGAAGACAATTTCAGGTTCCCGATGCTCGGGTCGGGCCGGATTCCCGAAAGTCCGCGACGACGCTTCGACGGAAAAGTAGAAACGGTGAGCGATGATCAGACGCTTCGAGCTAGACCTCGTACCACAGTGAATTCCCGCTATAAGTCCCTACGAGCCTCGCGTTTTCCGGTCTCGCTGGTCGTTTCTATGTATGTGGAACATTCTGTCGGAGAAAGACATTTTTTCAGGCCTCCTGTCCATAGGGTCATTCACATTTCCAGCGCGCACCGTGCATCTCAAATGCGACAGGCGAGAAGCACAGATATATCTCATCTAAATGTCCCTCGCGGGAACCGCGCGAGGGACTTATAACGGGAATTCGCTGAATTTCTAAGACACCCCGGTGCAAGTCGTGTCCTTTTGAAATCGATGAACGTTTTCAATTGCACAAAAATATAGCTTCCGTTCGAAAGCATCAAAGTCTATTCGCAGAAAAATCGTGCGATCCTTTTTCGACAGGGTTTTTTTTTGTCCGGGACAAGAATCAGATTGGACTGCTAATTGCGATCTGTTGTCGGGGGTTCAAGAAGAAGGAAATCGGAACGGAAAAACTCGGCTCGCTTTCTTGCGCTTTCTTGCGCGGAGGATCATCGTGAATATTCATCGGGATCCCGATGAACGATCGCGACATTGCGCGCAAGAAAAGTAGATTATGCAAACGATTGTGAAATTGCAGTGGCAGTCGCGGTGCGCTTAAAACAGAATAAAAGGAGCATTGTGATTAATGGTCGATAATATACATTATTCATCGCGTCGCATTCTTGTCAGTCTAGTTCTTAGCCGCGACAGATCTTTCTCGGAGCATTTCGAGGAAGAAACGCGCGCGATGAAAATGCCCGTCTGCGCCTGTACAGCGCGTGCTCCTTTACGCGTTCATCCTCGCGATTAGGGGATGAATTTCGCATCTCTCTCTCTCTCTCTCTCTCTCTCTCACTTCCATTCGATTATTAGACGCGCAACGGTACCCGGACACAATGGACAGAAAACTGGTCGTTTCGTTTCGCCGCGCGGCGGAGGGTAATTTGCTGTTTGTCGCGCGTTCGATTTCGCTACGCGTCTTTACGACCTACGCCGTAAAGTCCCATTCACACCAACCTCCCAAGGATCCTACCTCGTCACAGACCTCGTCGTACGCGAACGATCGTTGTGTAATAGAATGAAGACGTTCGGCCGGATAAGATTCATTCCCCGAGGACAATTTCCACGGAAAACGCACCGTGGAAAACTTGACCCAAATAGATCCGCGCTTGCTCATTCGAACTGCGGATGTTTGCGCACTTTCCTGCCGGACTTCTCGCCGCAAAACTAGAAACTCCTCGTTCAAGCTTTCAAATGAGCTCAGGTAGACTATCGTCCGATTTTCTATCAACACTCACATCAGTGACCTGGTGTAGAACCGTGGAGGGTTGTTTTAACCTACTATACTACAACTTTAACCCTTCTACGCGGCAGAGACTCAGAATGTGAAATTTGTCCTAAATCATTCATATTAAATGAACACCTGTTACAATTACCTAGGAACGACAAACAGACCAACACGTCTAGAATGACTAACGAGGGTTAAGCCCTATCATTTATTTCACAGTTGAAATTGCTAGACCACCTCCCTTCTAGAAATAGACAATTTATCTGCATTTGCATTAATGCTTAAATATCTACAACAGAGACAATTTTCTTCCAATTTCAAAGAAATTAAAATCCTCACTCATGACTACTTACGACACGGCAAAATGGTTAAAAAAGAGCCGTGGATTTCTCGTAAGTAGAAAGATTGGATGTACAAACGAGAAAAAAAAAATCAACAGGAATTTTCAACCGGTGGAGAGCGATATGTTGCACGTTTTACGAGGAGGGTTGCGGTCGAAAGGGCGATCAAGAAGATCGTTCGATCGTTTCCGGACTGTGTATCGTTTTTTGATTAGTATATCGAGCATTAAAGGCAACGATGGCGACGACACCTCGTGAAACAGTCGGTTGATTTTATGACCTTGAGGTCGAGGTCGTTACCGACCTGGCATGTTCGACAATGCGCGGAAATCGTAAAGATCCTAAAGGGACGTCGAGACGTGGTGCCACGCACCCAGTGTGCCATCCGAAAGCCCCGCTGACATCTCTGTATATGCAGAAGGGAGCGGACGGGATCTCGTCGTAAAGGGCTTGCGGTGCGAGAGCACGGTTTTATGTTCCCACAAGTCGAAGGGACCGCCCGTAGTTAGTCACAGAAAAATCGTTGAGCCCTTCGATGTGACGCTCGCCGGGCTATTTTACGATTTCGCGTCGAATTCGTTTCCCTTGATCGGGCAACCCTTCTCAAGCGAGACTTTCCATGGTTAGGGTGACAGTACGTCCTTTATTCGAGAGGACAGTCCTTTATTTCTCTGCTTTATCCCTTAGATTTATTTATTAATCATCTCGATCACACGTGCCTTCTCGGGTGAGAATGTATAAGGTTCTGTGTTCTTTTGAATGTATAAGGTTCTGTGTTCTGTGTTTTAAATCAATTTTACTGAACTGTCACTCAACGCGGTTGTCGTGCATTCTTTTTACATGAGTGGAAAAAGATGTTACGATGTGATTTCTCTATATATGTCGCCAAGGCCCGCGTGATAAACGTCGCGGAAGTATCCCCACTACCGCGGGATATATCCCTTGAAAGGTCAAGAAGCTCGAGAGATTTCGGACGCCGAGGAGTGGAAACATAATACACGACGCTGGCGAGCCCCATGTTGGTGTCATATATCGAGAACTGACTGTATTCGTGGATGACAAAGAAAACCACAAAATGGAGACGACGATCTTGTAAACACAAGAACACAAACGGCCAAAGAATGCCGCGTGTTGCTCATGTAGTCCGGCTACTTTGAGTTTATCTAGAGAAAGCCGAGTAACTGGTCTGATTCGAGGATCTAGCTAATGTTATTTTCGGATGATCGATGCTCGACGTCCGAGCTTGTTCGAAGGCGTGGACGCGTGAGGCATGGGATTAAAATGTCTGGCAGAGGTTAAGTAAAAGTTACGTCGTCGCGAGATTAACTCCTCGGTCCTTGACAATAATGTAAATCCTTCGCGATGGACGGCGCAGAGGCGCGCGCTCTCTCGCTGGATCCCCTTGAGAGAGCCGCGATGTATGTAGAAATTGAAACACGATCGAGTCATGAGCACGTGGTATCGCGTGTGTAAACGTGACTGGTTCGGCGCGGCGCGGCGCGGCGCGGCGCGACGCGACGCGGCGGCGTGTCCGTGGTAAAACGTTCGTGTGATGCAGTTCGTGCATATACCTGCATACATGTGCCCGGGATACATGTAGGTGCGTGAATGCGTGCGTGCCTCGTTGCTGAGAGACGAGGCACGGTGGCTGTTCCCTGCGTTGCGTCGATCATTGAACCGACTTTACAACAATCGTATTGAATCAAAGTTGTCGGTGGTCAGGCACAAACTCGCTCGCGCTCCACCCACGAACCGTGACCGAGAGAGCCTTCGGATGCGTGGCCATTGTGCTTTTTACTCTCCCTCTCTCTCTCTCTCTCTTTCTCTCCCTCTCTCTCTCTCTCTCACTCCTCTCGCCGCTTGTCTTATCGCGAACGCCGCGCGGAAACGATCGAGAAACGATCAACCACTCGACAAACTAACCAACCAGCTCTTGCGACGATGCGTATCTCGGTAATGAATTAATGTAACCCGGCCGGGGCGAGGCTCGATCGGATTTTCGCGTGACAAGTCGATTTTATCGGGCAATATTGATCGATTCTGCCGCGGTCCTCGGAATCTACCAACTGGATTTAAGGTGATTAGCTCTCCGCTCAGTCTGTCTGCTCGTTGCGATGGAAACATTAATCCCGTGTATCCTTGCGATTAGGATAATCGGTAACATCGTTAATGTGTCATCTCATAGTGGCATTTAGCGTAATGACGTACCGGCGATAAACACACTTTCAATACTATTACCACGCTTAAAACGACGATTTTTTTTTTAACGAGTTTGACCTTTAGAGGAACTTGAATTTTCTCTTGCGAAAAATTTATATGTACACGCGAAAGTATTCGAACGCTCTTTAAAATAGTATAACTTTTTTGAAATTGCATCAAACGACCTGATTTTTCTTTTAGCGATTAGAATAATTGGTTTTCCAAATAACGTGGGAGAAAGATTTTGAAGAAATTCCAATTGGTAAGAGTTACATGAGAAAAGAAAAATGGTAGTTTTTACGACTTTTTCGTTCGAGCCTGTAATATAAATTTAAAATATGCTTTTCGATTTTACAATTTTTAACAAGGCTCGTCTCAAACGTTATTCGTTACTCGTTAAGATTATGTATTCGATATTTCTTCATTCGCTACAATGTAGTCTTGCCGATTAACAACGCCGATCGCAACCAAGCTGCCGACCAAAGTCGTCAGGCGATTGTTTCTCGAGCGTATTCGGCTCGCCTCTGATCTAGCTGGCGATCGATTGTCGAGATTACTTTGTTATGACGAATAATTTTTGAACACGGGTCTATTTATACTATCAGCGCGGACACGGTACGATTCCGTTCCATACAATAATACTTTAACAATATTCTTTTTGCTCGGTTACGTGCTGATACGACAGTATGACCCAGCCCGTTCGGTCTCCTAAATGTTAAAGCCGAACACAACTATAAATACTGAATAAAACTCTATTTCAACCTAACTTCCATTATGTAAATAGTTTTTACACTCTGATAGCCGAATCGAATCAGTTCGTTTCAGTTCCTCGTGCGAGTATTCTGTGTACAGACTCGGCTACAAGATTAATTAAACATTGGTAAAACACGGTAAATCACGGGCATTGGTATACGAGCCGAGTGCGAGGTATCTCGAAGCTGAAATTTGAATGTAGACCTCTGCAGCGTCTAAACGGGGAGGCAATGCGTTCGAATAAATCTCGCGGCCAGGCGTTCTCGTATCGCTTGGATAATTAAAACGCAGGCGTTAGATATTCGCGACACTTTTCGCATAATACGTAATAAAGTACCCGCGCTGGCCGGCCGGCATGCATATATCACTGGAACCAGTAATGATTCAAAGGATATGCGCGATTCCTGCAAAAAAGAAATTGCTTTCCGCGTCGTTTCGTGCTTAAAAAACGTCGGTTACGATTTCTACTGCACGGTTCATTAATTGCCCTAGTTGCCGAAGCGTGGACATTTTTCTCGGGCGGGAATGCCAAGCGTCGCAGATCTCGCGGATCGAGATCTACGGCGGAGTCGCGGCCGGCGGACTCGCGATAATATACCTTCGGTTTCTTCCTTCGATCGGGCATCGACGGATCGACGTGAATTATAATAAAGGCGGAGAGGCGCGCGGAGGAGAGAAAGCGCGCGGGTCTCTCGCGCTTTGACATGAATGAACGCATCGCTCATTGCGTTCCCCGAAGGCAAGAGGCTAGCAATCACAGGCGGAGGGCGTCAGGTGGCGAGAGATCGTAGATGGTAGCTTATCTCTCTCGGACCGGGGGTCGTACGACCATTCCTTATTGCACGTTTCGTAATTGGCCCGAGTTCAGAATCAATATACCCCGGGCTATCGGTTCAGGATCGCCCGTTGATGGTACCTTCAAACTCGACCAATTATCGGCCGACGCTAAAGGTCCTCAAACTGCTAGAACACGCTCAAGAGGTTATGGCTCGGCCCACCGGTATTTTACATAAGCGATAATACGCAACAGACTCGCGATTTTCAACCGACAACGCACCCCCTCCGGCAATTATTAACCCCCAAAAATAATGGCCGCATTGTTTCACAAATAATTTCTAGCCTTAGACGAATTTTTGTCGGCCCGGGCGACAAAGAAGCAGGACTAAGGATTTTTAAGCGAAATAAAAATTGTTCGCAGTACTGTTGCAGAACCAAAAGAAAGAAGGTAGTAATCGTTGTGTTAGTATTGTTTCACAATTAATTTCTAGCCTTAGACAAATTATTGTTAACCTGTGCGACTAGAAGCAGGATACTGCGGATTTTTAGGCGAAATAAAAATTGTTCGCACTACTGTTGCAGAACGAAAAGAAAGAAGTTCGCAATAGTCGTATTGTTTCACAAATAATTTCTAGCCTTAGACAAATTATTGTCAACCTGTGCGACTAGAAGCAGGATACTGCGGATTTTTAGGCGAAATAAAAATTGTTCGCACTACTGTTGCAGAACGAGAAGAAAGAAGTGCGTAATAGTCGTGTGTCAGTATTGTTTCACAAATAATTTCTATCCTTAGACAAACTATTGTCAACCCGGGCGACAAAGAAGCAGGACACTGCGGATTTTGAGGCGAAATAAAAATTGTTGCAGAACGAAAAGAAAGGAGTTCGTAATAGTCGTGTGTCAGTATTGTCGCGCGGTCGTTTTACGTTCGAATCACTGTGATAAAGTTCAGGATATTATTTATGTGCAAGGATTTCCGACTGGGAAAAGAAAAATATTAAGAGGATCAAGTTTTACAAGCATCGCACTAGTTTGCGGAAGTAAGAGCATTTCCACGGCATAGTGATTTGCTTGAGGCTCTGTTATTGCCATCGTAGGTGGCGGAACAGAAGAGTGTGCATCGAGGCCTCGTAAAACTCGATTTGCTGCGTAGCGTATAATTTAAACATTGACTTATTCTGCAATAAGGGTACCACCCGCACTCTCAACTTTTAAGCTTGTGCATATAGATCAAAAAATTCGACAAGCTAAATTGCGTGATATCGGGGCGGCTAAAGCAATTATAATGACTGCGAGAGAAAGAGAGAGAGAGAGAGAGAAATGATTAAAGAACTCGGGTATCGAGCGCGACTCGCGAAACCTGATTAGATAAACGTTGCGCCCGCGTGTATCGCTACTTTACCCATTTCTTATACAACTTTGTAATTGAAGGATTTGTTAACATATCTATAACGTATCTATCAATTACCGCTGTTTACAAACGCGATTTATCTTAATCTGTTCCGGTGACGCATTCGCTAGGCGACTCGGGCAACCATTTGTTTCTTCCATCGAAGAACATTAATATTTCTAAATAGTGTGTGTTTTCGCGCGCCGTATTTTTGCTCATCGTTGCGAAAGTTTCGTGCAAAGAACTACTTGATTCTTTGGGTCCAAGGAAGACTATTAAATATTTACATAATAATACAACATTATATAGAATTATATAGAACAATCTCTTGAGATGTTTCTCGATGCAAGAGACATATTAATAGATTGCGAAACTTTATGCAAAAGTCAAAATTGTCTACATTAATTGCAAGAAGCAGCAGCCATATAAAAGTTCCTTTCTTCCTTTAATGATCTTAATAGGTTGCAAATGATGTTTTAACACTAAACCTACCAGCGTTGGTCCGAAATTTTCTATTCTACAAGTTTGCGAAATTATAAAAATTCCTCCAATTTCTTCGTTCGAGGAAATTGTTGCATTAAAAATCCCACAAACGTTAGGTAGATATATTTAGTGCTCGGTAGGTTTACCGTTGAACCGCCCCAACTAATTTCTGTTATAAACGCATAAAATCCGCCGCTTATTAAATATAGTGAACGATTCCCGCGATAAACGCTAATCTGCAGTTTCAGTGAATCGTTGCGAATAAACTGGAAACACGAAAGATTCGTTTCTCCGACCAAGAGAAAGAGAGAGAGAGTATCGGAGAGAAGTTGCGTAAGAATTTCACAGATCTCGACCGGAAGTCCGATTAATCGTTACGAAACGCTTCCCATGAACTTGATGCGATAATTCTGACGAATATGGTTAGAGATCGAGTGTATCCGTCGCTTGTAAAAATCGCAATCTGCGTTACTTAAATAAACACAGCATCGTGAGGTTTTCGTGTGCGGGTTATCTCGTAGTCGATTTTTTCGACGTAACGACCGAATCGGAGAGGAAGCGCGGCCAGTGTATCGCGCACAGTTTGAAACCATCAACAATTTTATGTGGATAAAGTATGAACGAACCGCGATACGGAATGATGCGCGGTCGCGGCTCAGACCGCCCGACAAGAAACAACTTCTGGTGCCCCGACGCATTCGTAAATCCTTGCAATTAGTGGCTCGTTAACCGGATAACGAAACCCGCAGTTAATCCTAAATTGTAACAAGTGGAACATAACCTTCCCCGTGCGAAGCGCGGCCATCGTTGAAAGGATACAACTCCGGCCGGAATCGAGGCAGATTCCTGGGAAACCGGCGCTCTGCACGCCGGTTCTTACTAATAGTTCTCTCTCTCGCATCCTCTCGCGGGCAGAGCCCCGATGATTCTTAATATTTATTAAATCTTCTTTCGATTACGACAGCTCTGTTGTCTGTATTAACTTTTACGCTATCGAGTAGAATATAACGGCGCACTTAAAGACCTCTTTACATTTCGTGCTGCCTTTTATACGCCCGATATAAATTATATCGTTGTCCGGGGCCCCGCTTATCTCTCGCCTGTTTCTCACGTGGACACAAACAACTGCATTTTACGATTCTGTTATTGCACCTACGGCTCTGCCGATACCGACCGAATTTGTCTCTCGCCACAAAGTGTATGCACTTCTTTCGCGAGCTGCACTTCTTCGTCCGCCATTAGCATTGATAGATCCGACCGTTCTATCGCAACACGTGCTCTCTCAGAGATTTTTCCTTTACAAAAATCCCTCGGAATTTGCTCTCGACAATGTTCAGTATTCTTTTCCAGAGGTTTTACGCGGTTATTATTATAGAATGAATTTACGAGATACATTTGTCGGCTGCCGACGTTCAACGCACGGATATGAATTTTACGATTCCTCTGACTGCTCGCGACAGCCACTGATCTGCACTTACTTTCATAGTTCTATAAAAATCTTCATAAATCTTGATCAAAATCTTGTGATAAATTGTACTGTAATGGTCAAACGGTGATTTTATGAATCGCAATACGAACCGTTACGATCGAACAGATTAAACAATGAGAGCGAACCCTAAAATTGTGCGTAACAAACGATACATGCACTATAATTTATTAGAAGAATATAACAGCATTAGTATACTCGGAAATGAAATAGTGAGCATCAGCTTCCGTACTTTCCATTTTATTCCGAATCGAAATTCTGTTGGAGAATTCTTCGCCAACCATTTTCAAAGTTAGTACTTTTGTTCAATTCATTCATATTTTGAACGACACACAATTACGACACAATAGCAGAGAAATAAAATATTTCGCAGTACCTATAAATTGCAGATTTCATGCATTTCTGACTGAACAGACGCCGTTTAAAACGGTAGGGGAATTTTTAATGAAACTATTAGAAGAAAGAAATTTCTGAGCGCTTTCCGCTGCTTGCAACCGACTCGGACGATTTCGATCTTGCAGCATAATCCGCGTACACGTTGCATATAAATCTGCACACGCGATCTACATACGGGGGATTAGTAGCCTTCCGGTGGCGATAGCATAAAATTTCCACGGGTGTCTCCGGAGGAGAAAGCCCATTTTGAGGAGCAGCGTGTTCGCGATAATCCGTTTCTTTATCTTCGGAACGGTGTCGATAGGCGAAGCATAGCGTTTGCGAAAGGGTGGCGACGGCAGGGCCGAATTCGCGTTATCAATTCGCTCGTAAATCGTGGAACAATGATCGGCGAGGCCGCCCTTGTTCGAAAGCGGCCGTATCTCGCGGCGGACAGAAGTCGATCGGGCCGATGGCCTGTAATCGGTAGTCAGACGGGCAAACCTGTCAGAAAACAAGACGAGAATGCATGAAACTGAATTTATCTCGGTCTCGGCTCCGGAGCCGAGGACTGTTTTACCTCGTCCGAGCCGAGGCGAAGGCGAGTCTCTCTGTCCGAGAAGCACGGAGAAACCGGCGACAGTAAGTGAGCACGATTAACAAATTGTCAGAAAAAGTAACCCCGCGGACTCGCCGGCAAAATCGACGGCACCCGATGACGTACCGATATACGCGGCCGACATGTGTACGTTACGCCTGTGTACTGTGTACCTTGTCAACTGGATGCACATCGACCACCGCCTACCACGCTCGACCTGTCACGTCTTGAGTAATTTTATTGGAAACGGCGAAAAAACTCGCCGAGGAGACAGAAGCAAGGCGAACGCGACGCGCACTGCCACAAAATCGCAAAAAACCCGGACCAAATTCATAAATCTCTTAATTCCACATTTCCACCGCTCCTATTCGTGCTATGCTATTCCGGGGAGGATGCAGAGGATTTAACACTGAACCTACAAAGCTCTAACAGCGAATTTTTAAACCCTGTAATATTAACTAGATTGAATTTATTCTGACTTTGTGCGGGATATTGCAACATCTGTGAGAGTAAAGAAATATATCTTCAATAAAGAATACGAGACAGCACAGTGGTAGATCTAGTGTTAAAACATCTTCCGTTTATGCAAGTTTCTATTACATTTACCTACTTGAAATAATTCTATTTAACGCTGTATATCAGTTGGGTTTGAGTCGTGCTATTCCGCGAAGGGTGGGGAGGATTTAACACTGAACCTACCAAGCTCTAAAAACGAATGTTTAAACCCTATAATATTAACGAGATTGAATTTATTCTGACTTTTTGCGAGATACATACTGCAACATCTGTGAGAGTAAAGATCTTCAATGCTGTCCGCGACGGCGTCTTTGTAATTTTTATAATTGTAGAATAAATATACGAGACAGGACGGTGGTAAATCTAGTGTTAAAACAACTTCCGTTTATGCAAGTTTCTACTACATTTACCTACTTGAAATAATTCTATTTAACGTTGTATATCAGTTGGGTTTGAGTAAACCCCTATCTGCAACTAGAGATATCTTGATTTTAGAAAAAATGTAATCGTTCTACAGTGTTTTTTCCCACGTCAAATCTTGTTCAGCAAGTTCAGAGTGACTTGTAGCAAGGTGCACGCACACTATAATGTATACACTTTAACTATGATTATAATATATTTCATCCATTGAGAGAGAAATGGAAAACTGTTTGATTTGGGTTTTCACGATTTGTGACCACTTGTAGAAGAGAACGGATCTTCAGTTACAAAAGGAACTTTGTGTTTGGTAAACACGACATCGTGGTTTCGATGATCCCAGCCGATTTGATTACCTTCGCTTATCGGCCCGTGTCAAACAGATTATCCTAACCGATCTTTTTTATCTCGCGTATACAAAGTGTCCCATATTCAACAGATAATGTCCGACGCGGCGATAAATGGGCCACGATTTTGCGGTTGAACGCCCTTGAGCCTCGAGTGTTTCCTGCATTTTTGTTCTTAATCCTTTACGAACAATGTTTACGCATTGAACTGATGCTCTGGCGAACGTTTAAACACTAGAATTACGAGACGTAATATACTAGAACTTGAATTTATTGAAGCTAGGAAAACATCGAGAGGTTTAAATCGTCCATGGATTATGGTAACATCTGTGATATTTAAAAACGTGATACAGTAAGAGTATATAATACTCCATCATCTGTACAAGGTTTTACAATCCTGAACGAAATGTAAAAGGGATTCGGAAGATATTAGGTCGTTCAGGATGTTTTAAGGATTGCTCATAAACGGCTCTGGCCTGCGTTGCACTTTATATCTTGCGGCTGCTATCTTTTGTTTTTCACAAATTAGATACTCTGGAATAAACGAACAGTGTACAGTTCTCAGTAAAAAGGTACATGCATATCCGGTATTGCATTCTGCTGGCCTTCAATTCGAGAGAAACCGCGGCAGAAGCGAAGCGATTCATCGTGAAAACTTATGGTGATTATTAAACTGCGGATCTTCTACATGCAAGCTAAAAATTGTCTGCAGCAATTGCAAGAATTTGAAGCCAGAGTTCTTTCCTTCTTCGATAATTTTAATAGATTTTTTAACTTTCCTAATGTTTTAAATTCGTTCTATCTATATTTTCCTCGATGCAATTTGTTAAAATGCGGTGTGTTGAATTGTATGTATTATTCTCTTGAAAGGAGACTCTGATTAATCAACAAACGAGCTTGCTAAACAATCGAGAGTACGTAAAGTTACCTACAGTATTCATTTAATAAAAATGTAAGCCAAATATTGCAATACAAATTTGTCAAACGTGAAACCTTCTCAAGAAAAAATGCGAGACTTCAATGAAATCGCAATTATATTGCAAAATGCAGTGATTCCGTTGCAATTTCGTTCGGCCGCTCATCGGATCGGCCAGTTTAGCAACAAAGGGCCCCAACGTAATGGCGATCAGAGTGTTCCGTCGTAAGCAGTCTGGGTAGTGGCATAATATTTTCATTTCACGGTGGAATGGCCGTCTGTCCGACATAGTATGTCCAGTGAACCCTGATGAACCCGAAACCACAATGGAGTGCGTGTCATCCTTAAATCTGTTTTTTATTGCTGGCTTGCGACCCATAAAGGGACTCGAATTTAGCTTCGGTAATAACTCGAACCGTTCGAATTCATCGTTTAGGCGACGACACGTTAGGCTGCGTCGTTCGTTCGTTCGTCCGTCCTGCCCTATCGACAGCTATCGAATAAACTATACGAAATAGTTTTTACTTATGCTATTTTCTATAGAAGTGAAGGGGTTGCCGCAAGGACACGCGATTGGTGCAATTTCGAATGGTTTCCTCGCGACCCTACCTTCCACGATCGGAATGCCGCGTGCAGTTTCTGTCCGCGAAACTTCATCTTCGACAAAATTAATCCAACTTAATTAAGAAATATCAATTTATCTCCGAAACTTCGAGCCCCGATTCTCAAGGTTAGAGGGCATAGATGCAACGTCAATTCCGATGCAATCTCAGGTACACAACTATCCATTAACTTTTTTCTAAATAAAAAGAGATCATAATACTAACTTGAAAAATTGTCGGTCTTTGAAGTCCTGTAGTTTTTCGTAAAAAAATCATAGAACATTCTACCTGTGCTCGTTTTAAAGGGTGAAGTCTCAGCTTTCAAACCCTGGAACTTAGATATTTCTTTCCAAAGACGATAATTTATTGTGGAACGATATAACGCGCGAGGTCCTGTAACTTTCTTACCCGAGCTGTTGTTTTTCCCCGTATCTATTGCAAAACGGCGTGTTAATGATCGTACGATCGTTCGTAGGCAGAAGCGAGTGCCGTCTGTTCCCGCGACTGTCTGTTCGACTTGTCGCAGAAGCGCGGAAGCACGATAAATCGTATTTCCCGTAGGCCGAGCACGTCGAACGATCGGTTTTCGAGAGGATCAGTGAACTTTTCCCGCGGTCGTCCGGACGCGGATCAGCGAAACCGTGTGGTACGCGTGCGCCCAGGAAGACGACAAACCTCCGTCGACATCTACATCGTCGTCATCTCTCGAGATCTCTCGTCTTCGTCACTTCCAATAACGTACGAGACCACCTCCTGGACGTACGAGTGTTTGATAAACCGGTTAAGGCCCATCCCCGGATCTGTTTGCCTTTGGCTTTTGTAACTTTACTAGTGTTGTGACTCGGGCTCGGAGCTAACACGAAAAAAGGGTCTGCGACGGTACCCCGAGAGCAAACAGTCGATGTGTGTCCCGGATCAACACGGCGCACGCCTCTCTATCGGCGAGCGGAGCCTGCGAGCCGTGGAGAGAACACGCGGACATTATACGTGCAGGGCGACGCACACGACCGCGCGGCCTTTTTTTCACGCAATACATATTAGATCGTGATCAAGGAAACCATCAGCTCCTTAAGGCGGCCGGCATGGTTTCAAATCCATATATACGTATGCAAGGTCAAAATCTGGACAAACTACCGCTTCGATATTACAATGAGCGGTTTAGAAGCGGTCAATTGTGTTTCCTAAAAGTCCAATCTATTATTGTTTATACCTTTAGTGTTAATATTGTATTAAAAAATGTTCATTGTATTGTCTCAATCCTGGTTTATAAGCCACCTACATAATGTAATGTTAGCATGCACAGCCATGTGCTGGTAATAATCCCATGTGGGGTTTTATAGATTAATAAAAAAAAAGACCAATCTACGTTTGTATGGAGCCCAAATTGCGAATTTCTACTTGATCGTGGAGTAATTTGTAACATTCGGCAGAAGATTCGAACTCCGAAGAAAGTACGACGTCACAAGATGGCTGCCGCTTCAATATTGCAATGAGAAGTTTAGAAGTGGTCAATTGTGTTTACTAAAAGTCCAATCTACGTCTGTATAGAGCCGAAATTGCGAATTTCTACCTCACCCTGGAGCAATTTATAATATTCCGCAGAAGATTCGAACTCTGAAGCAAGTACGACGTCACAAGATGGCTGCCGCTTCAATATTGCAATGAGCAGTTTAGAAGTGGCCATTTGTGTTTTCTAAAAGTCCAATCTACGTCTGTATAGAGCCGAAATTGCGAATTTCTACCTCACCCTGGAGTAATTTGTAACATTCGGCAGAAGATTCGAATTCTGAAGCAAGTACGACGTCACAAGATGGCTGCCGCTTCAATATTGCAATGAGAAGTTTAGAAGTGGTCAATTGTGTTTCCTAAAAGTCCAATCTACGTCTGCATAGAGCCGAAATTGCGAATTTCTACCTCATCCTGGAGTAATTTGTAATATTCGGCATGAATTCGTATTCTGAATCCAGTATGACATCACAAGATGGCTGCTGCTCAGAGATTCTCTTGATTTGTAGCAAAGACATGGACAAACACGGTGGTATGAATTTTGAATTGATTACTTGCTTATTTAAGATGTAAAATGTCTAGAAAAAAAGCACAGCGTAACATAGCGTGACAGTCAAGGCCAAATGCCTGCCGCCCCCCTTAAGGGATCATGGTAGAATCGTTACATCGCACTGTCGCTTTTCATCAACAATCGTAGCGTTAGGTGCGCAAAAGAGGACATCATGCATGGCCTCGTCTGACGAAATAATTGTACAACAAACGATCGAACATTGAACTCATTTCTGCGAGTAAAAAAAGACTACCCTTCTGTTCTGTATGCAAATGAAGAGTCTGTTGGACCGCGCAACAAAATGAAAAATGACCGAGGAAAATTAGAAGCGAATTAAGAATCTCATTAAGCCACTCCTCTGTTACAGTGTGCATGCTCGCGAGATCGCCGTAAACGCGTAAAATGCAGGAGAGATCTCTCTGGCCCTAGTAACGAGCCCCCGATCATGTTCAACGAGAAACTCGATCTTTGTGTAACGGTTGAGGCAATCAGCGTCGAATTATGAGATCAACATCTCGGTGAAATTTTTACCGCGGGAGAGACAATTGCGCGTAATCATACCGTTACAATTATTTTCTAATTAAGAACAGGGATCGACCTCCCGTGTGTCCCGGGCGACGCGCCCGGTTCCCGTTCCGCCGCGAAAGAATAATAATTCTGAAACACAAGACCACGACGACGACGACGGCGGCGGCGGGTATCGCTTTACGAAAATTTTGATTTGGTCTCGTTTGAAATGCTCGGAGCAGTTTCTCCGAGGCTCGTTTCTCCCGGTAGTTAATTTATTTTCCGAGGCGATTTGTATCTCGGATTGAATTCCTACCCCGTGATAATTATACGATTGGTTCTCTATCCAGGCACGATGGTAATTTACGGTCGCGCAACTATAAAATTCATTTCGAATCGGCGGCGAGATAGTTCGCCGTGCCTTCTCGACGATGCCAACACGATTCTCATCCGTAAGGGAACCGCGTGTAAAATAAACACCGGGGCCGCCGATATTCGGACGACGGGAAAAAGAGAGCCCCGCGATAACAACTTTCCTCTCCCGGCATCACCTTCAGAAGCCAAATAAACACGCGGGGAGGAGGCATAAGCTCTCATTCATTCGGGCGACGCTTAGTCACTCACTCGCTCCTCTCCTATACTAATTTTCTCTATAAAGGTCTCCCAATGATTGATGAGGCATTAGAGATATACGCCTCGGCCCGACGAAAGCGTTGTCACGCGAGAACCACAACAAAGCGACACATCTCGCCGCTATCTGACGTGGAAATGTTATGCACGGAACGCCAGACGCGTCGTTATCATCGTCCGAGAACGACGCGCAGTGTTCCACAAAATAGGCGGAATTAATCCGAAAATTTTCGTCCCGTGAAATAGGAACAAACAATGTATACACTCTCGTCGCCTCGCAGCGTTATTTTGTAATACTTCGAATTTTTTTCCCCAACAGAAATCAGACGACTATTTTGTATCGAGGCTTTGCACGCATATTTCCTATTATTTGGACTATACAATAGGAAATTTCCAAGCCGAAATACTTTAAATTGTAGTTTTTTTAAAACAATGTGCCACTTATCGGCTGACAAGATTCCAGTCGATATATTGAAAATACTACAAATACCTTATTGTTCAACAAAACGACGGCATCTTAAATTCCGAATTTTAATCTTGTCAGTCCTTTTTCATATTTCAAAAAATAGAGATATGTTTGTTGAAGTTTTTCGATCGCACTTTGGTTTTATTCTAGGATAAAATTAATCAAATTAATCAAATTTTCCTTGAGCACTTATACGGCGAGCTCTTCAGTGCAGTATCTTGTTTTATTGATAAAATGGATTTATCGGGCCTATCTAGAAATGGACAAGTTCTCGTCCGCGAAGTGTTAATAATACAATTAACAGAGACACGAATTTCGACCCGTTTTCTGCTGTGCGACGTTGAAATCAACTTATATCCCTGAATCCGAGCTGTTGACCCGATCGCTATTAATCGATAGTTTCGGCGCACACACCGGGTGCGCTTTCTTCGATCGAATATCGCGTTAGCGAAAACGAAACGCGTTCCGATACCATGAGCAAGATTAAATATCTGGCTCAGACCGAGTATAGACCACTGATAAATGGCGTTTAAGCTTTCGCGTATGTCGAAACAATGACGCAAACAAAAACGCGGGTACAATCCAGGGAAAAATTTTATCGAAATTTCGTCAGCAAACACGATGAGAGCCTCTCCCTCGACGAGTCTGTTTGCCATGGCATTCCCGAATGTTGCTCGAACGAACGGGTTGCTGTTCGTTGCATGCGCCGTTGATAATAAACCGCGGTGGAACAATTAGTTTAACGATCCCCGATGACGTTTCTCCACGACGAATTAAAAACGTTTGAATCGATAGAACGAAAAGCGTGAAGATTTATTATGGCGATCACTCATTAGAGTAACTAATTATTGGTCGTTACTGTATACTGATCTGCACTAGTTTATCAAGATTGTCTGCAGTCTACTAAGAAATTGTGCGCATTTCGCTAATCAGGAGATTACATCATCTAGAAGGAAATAATATCGATTACAGTGAGAAATGCGTTATAATAGACTGCCGGACCTTTACGGAAAGTGTAAATATTGTGGATCGATTGCAAGAAATACGACGTTTGTTTCTATTCTTGCGAAATTTCAGTAAGCTGGAAATAATATATTCGAGACGTCAATTTCCGTTCTGTGTTGCACCTGCGAATTTTTGTGATAAATGCGTAAGATCTAGTTAATTAGCGATTGATGGAGTAACGGTTCTCGGACGCGAAACGCTTCGGACAATTTATAGTTGAATACCGGGACGAACAATGGTTCCCGAGCGAAAGAAAGCACCGATCCGAGGGGGATCCTCGCGTCCGGCTAAACAAAATGAGACGGTTCGCAATCAAGTCCGTCAGACACGTTCAGAAAACTGCAAACAAACGTCGCGGCGACGGCGGCGGCGGCGGGAGAAAATAGTATAATTGTCGCGCGGGCAAAGCGAGCGAAAAGAGGCGTCTGAAACAGCGAAAGGAATCCTCACGTGTCGCTGCATCATTATGTACATTACGGCAAAACTTGGCTTCGCCTTGCCGTTAGTTCTTTCCTGCAATTGATTCCACGAAATCCTCGCGATGGGAATAAATGGCAATTACGTTGGCGCGGCGGAACAAACACGAACGCGACTTCAACGGACAGAAAAAAGAAACCAAACCGAACCAAAACAAAAAACAAAACGCGAAAATCGTTTCTAATACCGTTCGATGGGGGACGAGCATGTGAAATCGTCCGAAGGCTTGTCTCGGTCGTCGAAAAAACGTCCGAGAAGTCGACGAAAGAAAAGAAACAATATTAGCTTAAACATATATGTATGTATGTATATAAATATATACGGAAAGAGGTAAAAACTATAGAGAAAGTGGGTAGGATTTAGCAATGTACACACACCGCCTTAGTGTGGCGAGGGCGAAAGCTCCAGCCACCAGCAGCTCGAAGATCATCTCTTCCTCGTACTCCTGCAGGAGAGTCCTCGGCGTCTGCCGTCGATTCCGCTCGCTCTCGCATCCACTCGCGCACTATCAGTTCCGAAACGATTTTTATAGATACCCGGGGGATCGGTGTGCTGATCGGTCTCGATGAAATTGTTCTCGCCGATCGGTTCTCGATCGAGTGAAGACCACGCGACGGCGACGACGGCGACGACGATGGTACGATGGGCAACAAATTGATTTCAGATCGATGTCAGCGTGACGTAACAGCGCACCAGGAATCTCCACATCGTGCGAGCGGAGTCAGCGAGTCCCGTGGCCGGTCCCGGTAACGATTCTCAGCCCCTCGTGCTCTCCACTGGCAATGAGAGACAGACGACGACAACGACGACGACGGCGACGACAACACTGTTCGACGTTCGAATGACGCGCGTCCGCGAATTAGCCGAGGAGCCGCTTCGTCCCGTTGACATTCGAAACGGCAACGTGTCCCTGTTGTGTTAGGGTCCGTTCGGGGCCTGTGCTGCGACTTCCGAGCGGGAGAACCGATGCGGTTGACCATTCGGCTTGCCGATCTCGTGGTGACTGAGTGGGTCCTCGGTCGCGGCTCCCAGTTACTCACTCGGGCTCACGGACTTACTACTCACCTCGTCCTCTCGCTGTTGCATGCTCTCGCTCACCGGCACTCTCGGTCCCACCTCCTTCCCTCCTGCCTGCACCTCCTACGACACCACACCTCCTCCTTCCTTCCCGGCGAGCCAAGACTCGATTCTACTCCTCCGGCTACCTCTCGGTCTTCCCCGCCCTCCCACCGAAGAGCGCGCACACCACCCTCGCCGAACCTTCTTGCCACTCTGTGCGCTCAACGCTCAGCTCTGCGTGGGAGATAGATACGCGTCCTGGCCCCCCTCCCCCTCTTGTGCCCACGATTATTTCGTTAACCGGCCAAGCTGCCATCCCACCTTCCGCAAATTCCCCCCACCTTCGCGCAATTTTTTATTTTATCGATATCGTTTCAAAACACGGCAGATCACCACTTGTCACTTTCACGAGGGTTTCCGATGACCCCCACTTTCCGTAAATTTCAGAAATTTTTTTCTTCTTCCTCTAATCTTGTGCTCGGAAGACAGTAGATCCCATTTTTAATTTGCAGGTTCGAGGATTTTACAGTGCAGTGAAATTCTCTGTCCCCCACTTTCCGTAAATTACAGAAATTTTTTTCTTCTTCCTCTAATCTTGTGCTCGGAAGACAGTAGATCCAATTTTTAATTTGCAGGTTCGAGGATTTTACAGTACAGTGAAACTCTCTGTCCCCCACTTTCCGTAAATTACAGAAATTTTTTTCTTCTTCGTTTAATCTTGTGTCTGGAAGGCAGTAGATCCAATTTTTAATTTGCAGGTTCGAGGATTTTACAGTACAGTGAAACTCTCTGTCCCCCACTTTCCTTAATTTACAGAAATTTTATTTCTTCTTCGTTTAATCTTATCTTTGGAAGACAGTAGATCCACTTGTTAATTTGCAGGTTCGAGGATTTTACAGTGCAACGAAACTCTTCCCCCACCTTTCTGCAATCTCTTATTTTGGAAATGTTGCTTCCGAAACGCACTTCTTAATCAGCAGGTTTGAGGGTTTCACAGTGCAGTGGCTCTTTGATAGCTTGTTCCAGCTAGCTCCACTTTGATAACTGTTTAAAATTCACCCAATCGCAATTTTGTATTTTGTTAATACAGTGCCAAAAAATAGTAGACGCACTCATTAATTATCAAAGTTGCAGACTGCACACTAGCCTTCCAGTTCCTTAACTTTTTCTGAATGCAAATGTTCTGCACTTTCCATACTGTGCCAACATTGTTCCAGAAAACAGTAGACACACATTACACGCGGTACATATATGTATGGTTACTATGCAGGGTTACGACCCCTTCCACTGTGCCACATTTCCCTACAGATTTGCGTTTTAAAAATATCATTTCAGAATGTAGCACGTGAACTCGTTAAATTAAAAACTCTCTGATGGATTTTTGTAAATTCGACCCACTCTTGCACTTTGTTGCAGTTTTCCATTTCACAAATATAATTTCAAAGCAGAGTAGACGGACCCGCGAAATTAGCATTCGAACGAAACAGCCCTCGAAACTGAAACCGCCTCTGAAACTTTGAGCACGTTTTTCAAAACTGTACCTCATGTAATTTGCAAGCAAATTACTCTCGGTTCTGCGTGGAGGCTACAGATTAAATCGACACCAATAAAAAATACTAAATATCCCGGCTACGTTCGCATCTTCTTTTAAGAACAGCATTTTCCCATCGATTTGTAAACATTGTCTCTAATACCCGTTTATATTCTGTAATAAAACCGCTCTCTGTTTCGAAGTTCGTTCATCCGAAGGTCTTTTCGCCCGCCAGGAACAATTGAACGCTCGGACGACGCAAAGAATTCGAGGCAAACACAGGCGTCGATAAAATGAAAACGCAAATGCGCAACTCTCCATCTACCTGCCATTTCATCGATGAGTAAGTAGAGTTAGAATATCAAAGATTAAACGGGGCGATAATGTCGAGAGAATCCGTTGCCGACGACAGAAAGTCGGGGAATCGGTTTATGGCACGATTTTAATCTTCAAACAAGTTTGACTCATCAACCAATTTACTGCCGAATGTTACTCAATGTTCTTTTCGAAAAAGAGCATCATTGTGCGCGAACCAGATATCTCGGACAAGAGCGCTCGAGATCGTTGCGATTAGTTTAATTAGCTAACCAAACAATTCGCGCATTTATGCTCCAAATTGTTGGAACAGCGGCTCGAATCGAGAACACTTGACGCTTTATCGAGCTATCGAAGAGGGACAGGTTTAAAAAGAACGATGACATCTCTCTCGAGGTGGGACGATACGGTTTCGCATACGTCACTGATAAGACGTTACGTCGACGATTAGGTGCGTCGCGCGACGCATTTAACCGGATGCGGGGAACTCCATACCTATACGTACACGTTGCTACACGCCTGACAGCTGGCGATATCATACAGCACCGCACACAAAAGTCTAAATGTGTTTTATCCTTCAATGTTACACTGTTTTAAAATGTATCTATTCGTTTTAGTTGTAAATACGCTGCGGATTTTACGCATTTAGGGCTGCAATGGACGGGTCCGATTTCGAACAGTAGAAAGATTAAAAGAATCTGAGAATATAAATGTTTACAATCTTTTACCAATTACAAAAAAGAGGAACAAATCTGGTCCTACTATCTGCAACAAATTTTATTTCGCATAAAGTTCCGCAGTCTAGTTACGAATGCATTAACACACACAGTCTATCAATCACCACAATGGAAAGGAAAATTATGAAACTTTGTAACTAACGTTATAACAATTTACTGTGTACATACATAGTAAGTACTACGAAGAAGTATCTAATAGAAATACTGGTTCTCCGATGATTATTAGAAAATGAGGAAAGATTTGCACACCTTTTTACATGGAAATGAGACGTGAATAGAAAATGCAAACAATTAAAAATCTAGATTTATAAGAACCGATCGAGCACTTCTATGAAACAGTTGTAACGATAATCAATATCGCATATTTTATCGTGTAAATGGAACGCGAACAAAAACCGGAAACAATTAGTAAAAGTTATAACAAACGATCAAGTAATTCTACGAAAGAGTTGCAACATGTGGGTTTACGTGATCGAACAAATTTTGAAAACTCTGCACTGAGCAATAATTCTGTACAGCTAAGATGGATCACTATAGTGTCCCAGGACCCTGACACCGGCATAGTTCACCCGGATTTCGAAGAGATCAGGCGTTCGCGTGCAAAACAGCGCAACGTGGTTCCGCGGGTTTCGGGCCTGTTTCTGCGGGCCCACGGCCGGTCCCATTAGCGCGTGCAAATTATTCGAATATTATGCGCTGCAAATTAGAAAGCACCGGCGAGGTGGCCCGTTTCGCGGGGCCCCCGGGGACCTGTGCCGGTCGCCCGGGGATTTTAATTTAGCGGTTTTTTTTTTTCAACTCTCGGCCCCCGGGAACACGTGAAGCTCCTCGGAGGACGCATCCACAAGGAGATCAAATTACCGCGTCAATTACGGTGTCACGTCGTTAATTAACCGGTAGTCTGGCGAGTCGCGGAACACATCCTTCCGAATAGCGAGTCATTTCGCAGGTGAATCATCTCGTTGCCCGTGTGCCGTTGAAAAGAATGGTTACACGTAACAGTACGATGCCCGTGTTCAATTACAGGCTTGCTCGTTGATGACGGCCGTCGCGAGCCAAATCACTTTTTAATGCCTCGCGTTACGTTAGATCACTATAGACCAACGATAGCGTCGCGACACCTTCGAAGTGCACAATCCTGCGCAACTTTTACACCACATTGTTCATCGCCTTACATTCTTCAAGCCTTATTTCGCAATATCCCTTTCTTACCAAATGATTCCATCATTCTGAACTCGGCTATTCAAATTAAATTCTATTTAACTTCATTAATATATTAGTATATTTACTGAGCACTAGAAGTGGCCAGTTTGGATTATTTTCCAAGGAATAAAATAATATATTAATTCTATTATTTATGCTTTATTGATAGACCGTGAATTTTTCGGGCAAATAAAAATTGTTCGAGTCAGCTGTAAGGAAGTTAAATAGAATGAAATAAACTTATGTACGTGAGTAATTTGAACAAGAAGAAAATGGTGCAACAACCATGCGCATGAATTTTTCCAACGTTTTACCATACATGCATAAAATTTGCAGTATAGTTACTAATGTATTCGGTTGAAAACCTCCTCGAACCTCAGCGAGCTGCATAAAGAAGTGGCGTGTAGTGCAGGGGTTTTGAAAAATGTTTTGCGTTGTGTGAACTTTGTTGAAAAAGATCGAGTTGTGGAAGGTGTGCTATTCGTTACGGTGCAGTCGCGTGTCAATAGAGATAATGTTCAGCCCAATCCCGGTGCATTGTCAGACCAGTTTCCCGATAAGAATCAACAACGGCAGGTAATGCCGGCAGGGTTTCCCCGAGTTCTATCGTCTTCATTATGTAATGCCGGGGCTTTTTCTGAACGGTTCGCGTACTTTGACAGGAAAGATGGAAAATTCTCGTTACGCAAGGCTACCTTCGGAAAACGCCCGATTTCCCGGTGTTGTTTCCAGTTAGCAGTTCTAGCTAATCATTAAAACGGAGACGCACGGCTAATTTCTTCGCCGTCGGTTTCGCACGTTCTTCGCTGCTTCTGATAAGCAAATGAAATTTTTCTGAATTGTTTGCGTTAGTAGTTGCACATTAGTGGAACTGTATCAGCCCCAATAATTCACTTAAGGGTTAAGGGCACTCTATTAATTTATTAATTTATTAATATCGATCTTTTGCTGTTGCTATTCGAGGGACAAATTAACACTAGCTTTACGGAGCACTAAAAGTGACTATTTTACGTTACTTTATAAAAATAACAAAAATGTGGTTACCCAAATTTTTAGCCATTTTTTAAAAATAATATATACCCAAAGAAATAAATTTATTGAATAGTTGTGTATGGATGTATATTTGGAATTTTAATAATTGCGAATTAAAAATATTAGAACCCGTTATTTTGACAGGTGCCGTGAACCTAGTGTTAAATGGAGATAATTAGGGACGGATGAGGATTAATATCTTGACCAGAAAGTTCACTTTGCTCGTGATTTATTTATGGTGGAAGCTCCCCGTAAAACAATCTACTTTGTAAATTATCGCCTGAGTGTGTCTAAATGATGAATAACTCCGGTATATCGTGTAATCGGTCGCACTAATGCGTTGCGAGATAAAGTCGATACACGGTAGGCAGCGATCGGGGTTAAATAGGTGGCGTCAAAAATGATTCATACTAGATAAATTCTCGTTGTTCCTCCCTGAACGGCGCCCAATCAAATTCCAAAAGGACCCGATTAAAAAATGTACAACGTTCATATTCAAAATCCTAATTTTTCCTATTACAATCGTTGCCCCTTACAATTAACCTAGAAAACTTTTATTTTTCGAACCGAATGGATACCCAATGATATTTCATCGATTTTAATTCGACGATACAAACTCATAAATTTGTTTTCTGCAAATTCATTAACTCCCAGACAGTTTTGTAATGCACAGGTGAAAAATTTCCTTCGTTTACCGAAGGACCTCTTCAGATGAAAATGAAATAAAAATTCTGCACATTTTAATTAATACCGACATTTTGTTGTAATAAGGAAGGCTATTACCGAAACGAACGGTACGTGCAAGTGTAGAAAGATTTTTCGTTGAATAAAGATCGTTGGAATAGAGCAAGTCACATCGATTACCGGACACAGTCCCGCATTCCAGATCGAGAAACCGTCGAGGAAGCGCCGGTTCTTTCATTCACTTTCGAGGATCGAGGATAAAACGACCGATAAAAAAGTTTACCGGCTTCTGCCGATGTGAATGGTGTTCGGAGCTCGTTGCGAGGATCCCGTGGCACACGAGCGATTTGCTACGGGCAAGTTTGCGCCTCCTTGATGCGAGGAGAAGCTTGAAATCCATTAGTTTCGTTAACGATAAGGATCAGGATCCACCACCACCGCCGCCGCCGCGCCGGCTACGAAAAATAAAACCTAACCTCTCCGGTCTCGGTCTCGGTCTCGGTCCCGCGTGCTCTCCTTCGGCGAGGAATTACTCGCACGACGACAGAACGCAACAGGAAAATTGATGTCCGCGGGAAAGCAAAAATTATGCTAGGGCTGCGGGCACGTGATTATGCTGGGATTGATGGAACCGGCGCGGAATATCTTCTTTAACCGATCGTCGGCCGGTTAACGTCGTTTTCTTCGATCTTTGTTGCACCGTGCTCTTTATAAACGCCGATCGCTGGACAACAATTTTCCACCGGAATATCCAACCAAACGGATCAAATTGATCTTCACTGCGATCTTTTAAGTAACTCTATTAGGATCTACTATGTATCAGAAGGTTACAAAAATCATTGTTACGACAACTTGATAACTTTGTCTTATCTAATCTCGTACCATTGAATAAATTGTCTCGTGCGACTTTTATGGGCGGTCAGCGTGTTGAGACCTTTTTTAAAGAAATTTGATTATACCGAAAGAAAGGACGCGACCGTTTTATTACGCGAAAAAAGAAAATGGATGAAATTTCATCCGACTATGAGATATGCAGTTTCAAGCTGCGAAACTCAAAATGTCCGAGGGAAATTAATCTTTTATGCAGCCGGCTATTTTAAGTTTAGAACTCGGACATATTATTCGATGTGCAACGTTCTCGTTGCACACGATTTTTATTCTCCGCGCGCGTTCGAAATTGCATTTTCTGACACTGCACTTTTAAAGCCTTTTCGATCCAGTTTTACAATTTTAACGTGTTGAGAACACTGAAACAGTGTTTTTAAATGCCTTGTATATTTTCACTGTTTTGATACGAATGCATGAAATCCTCGGTCCAAATACTAGTATTCTTGTTTCTTTTGTTTAAATTGCTTTGATTGCTTATTCCTCGGTTTAGTCTTCTTATTTCTTTTACCCAAACTGCTCAAGTATGAGAAAAATAATCTCGGAAGCCTGACAGGTATTCATGGTTCCGCTAAGAGTAAGCGGTAAGCGCCCCTAATTCCCGGAGAGTGTACGATCATCGGTATCTAAAACCGAGGCTCCATCGAAAGTTGAATCGTCGTTGACGTTTCTCCCGGGATAGGAAGCGACAGAAACGGAACGTTTGACGGAAAAAAATCGCGCGCGAAGATTCTAATTGCAAGAGGGAAAGCAGGGCACCGTGTTGGAGGGATGAAGCAAAAGAAGAGACGCTATTTTCCCTTGGTAGGGACACGTGCGGAGCGAACCGATCGATTTTTCAGTGGCATCGGCTATTTTAAACGGAGCCACGCACCGCACCGCACCGGCGGCGTGTTTGCCGGTAAAACGCTTCGCTTCCTAGAAGGTTCGCATGAAACCGAGACTGATAGTGAGTCATTCTCACCTATTCGCATTCTCCGTGCTCGATGTTAATCCACCTTGTCGACGAGTCTGTGCTTCTCGATTTCACGAGCCTCTCTGTCCACAGGCTTCTCTCTCTCTCTCTCTTTCTCTCTTTCTGCTCGCTGGTCCCTCTCTCCTGTCTCCCTTTCTCTTTCTTGCTCTCGTAGGACGGGCAACACGAACACCCACACACACATACAGAGGAACACGCGTGAGCGCGAGCGCGAGCGCGAACTCGAAGGGGGTCACTCGAACGATTGAGAATCGTGATCAGCGCACGCTCTGTAAGGACACTCTCGCCGTATCGGATTAATGAATGACTAGACAGGAGTGGAACTATGAATGAACACCGCATAGCACACTGGAGTACTATATAAGCGTACACATTGTGGGCGTCCTCCGCTCTCGGCCAATAAGATTCCCTTGCAGTGACTTGCACGCGGTCTAATACGATTACATCTCGACGCCGGTATTTTTCGCGGAAATTCACCGACGCCGCGCCGCCAGATAACCCGCGCCCAGACGCGCCACCGATCCCGCCGATCGGCGACGTCACTTCCGTTTATCGAAAGCCACGGGACGAACCTGCGACCACCCAAATGATTCATCCGCGAACGCGCGAAATCACGACCCTTCCCGGCCGCTTGACGACATCGCCGGCCCGAAAAAATCCGTGGAACTCGCCTATTCGTTACAATTAGGTCTTCTTTAGAAACCTCTTGCGCGATCGAGTGACATCACCCGCCCGAGAATTACGTATTCGTCCGATCCCGACGATCACAGCCGGTGCATATCGTTGTAATTTCTATTGCAACCGCGAAGTTCTTTTGTCGCGCGCAGCGCATCGTTACGAGCCAACGACGGCAACGCGAATTCTTTGAATTTCAATGTTTTTGCTAAACGCGCGTGCTGTTCGAACGGTTTTTAAATAGTTCGAACAAAAAAGACATGATGTTGTGTACATTGTTGCATTATTCATTTTAGTCGCATGTTCCTTTGTCGCGACTAGTACATTCACAATGGTAATGCCTGTTGCTTGAATTTTCATATTTTTGCTCAAGCGATGTTCGAAAAGTTTTTAAGTGGTTCGAGTAGAAATTGCTGTGACAATGTAAAGATAAGATAATTCAAAATCTCATTGTCCTAGCTGGAACCGTTGGTCTACAGCTATGAAAGCTTGGACTGATTGGAATGCTATTTTCAGAAATAGTATGCGCAAAAAAGCATTGCGAATCGTTTCAATTTGAATATTTTTGTTAAACTTGAACAATTTTAATTTTTGAAAAATTACCGTGATATTGCAACGATAAGATAGTTCAGGTCTCGGGTATCTAAATTTTCGTTTGAATAATCACGTTGTTCTAAATATTCGTGGTCCCTAAAAGATGGTCAAAGCAGTATTGCGAGTGATAGAAATTAACGCATTAGAAGCGTGTGCTGTACGATCAATTTCGAAGTGTCCGGAATTAAAATTGTGTCCGGAATGAAAATCTAATTTCGCCAGCTCGCATAATAGTTGACGGTTCGAAGTTTCGACATGTAATTTGTTGAGTTTACCTGGATAGGGAAAAATCTGCATAATTGCCCTTATTTTTAAACAGCCAGCACTGGAGGAACTCGTGACAATTATTTCGGACTTCATGGTACTCGTGCTCGCACGCTTCTTCGCGTCTTCTTGTCTAATTGCAAGTCCAATAATAGCAAGCCGGCCGCGGACTGACTCGGCAATTCGTATCAGATGTAGGTTTAATGAAAAGATGTTGCAGTATCGCGAGCAGACACGCGTATGTAATAGAACGAGAGAAACGGTCTTTCTCCCGTTATCATCGAATGACTCACGCCCATTGTTGACCGAAGCGTGTTCAAGTCAGCAGATAATACTTATCAATTACATCATTATTCAGATATTCACGTTAGGTTTCCTGTGTTGACTTCCACGCATGTCGGTCGCGTTCCATTCCCGAGCGCTATCTTCCTTCTGTCTAATCATTTTCGGTCAAGTACTTTGCACAGCAAATCATCCGCGTACAGACGTTCCAGACGTCCCCCATTAAGTGCGAAACGTATGGACGTCTCGATCAAACACTCCCGATGAAACAATAGCCCCCACACCTCGATCCCACATCGACATGCAATGCTAACGTTGCGCAATGCCGACGTAAAAGATTGAAAATGAACGTGTCCCCGACTCGCACAATGAAAAATACGATGATCAACCCTCGTTCAAGACTTGACATTCTATTTTACTTCAATCACTGCACGGTATCGTTGATTTACAACGCCGCGCGAAATGATTTGCAGAACGATATTTGCAGTACAATTCAATTGATCTTAGAAAAATAGTAGGCACGTTATTTTTGCAAACTTCGGAACTCTTTCGGTTCTCCATATTTCCTTCTAAAAGCAGTTCCAATGTCGACTATCTAACTCTCAGAAAACTATTCGCGTTGCTGTGACAGGCTCTACACGACACGTCAGTATAACGGCGCTGAAAAGGATCGCATGATTATACACTGTCCGTCGAAATAAAATAAAGAAATGCGATTTAAAAAAATGTCTTCGTGGCGTCGAAGGATATCTCCTCGCGCACCAAAAAGGTTTATCCTCCTGTCATCGATAGTTTTCTAGAAAAGAATTTACAAAGATCACGCTGAATTTTTCTTCATTCCATTTCCCCAAGGTTTATAGACATTAAATTTAGAGTTCTTCATAAATATTTGAAATTGTAATTTTCTCGGGTAAAACTAGGTTCAGGAAATTTCCACGAAAATCTTAAAACTCTTGTGTTTCGGATAACGCATTTCTGTCGGCGAAATTATCCGATTTATTGTGCACGATAAAACCCGACCAGGTTATTTTGTATCATTTTTGTAACAGTCTTCAGGAATTCGAGGGCTCCTCAGGGTGGTCTCGATGTTGAATACTCGTCGAATGCCGTTTGCCATCGACACTCGTTATTATATCCGCGCGTGCAATAATTATTACCGTAGCCGCGATAAATCAGAAACGTTCCCAGCGCGCAGAAATATTTTACAACTGTCATTTGAAATGGTTCTAGCGGAGCAACTGCTTATTTACGCTCAAAAATCGGAGCAAGGAGACATTAACCGGAGTATGGCGAAGTCAAGAGAGCCGGTGACGCAAGCGCCAGTGAACTTTGCGTGTTCCGCGACCAAGAAAGAATACGAGAATAAATTCCGCGAGATACGAAATCGTCGGCGAATTTATATTTCGAGCCGGACAGAGGACGGGACCGATCTTCTCGCAAATTATTGGCAACATCGGACGGTTTCGGTCGTCGCGTGCCAGGGAACCCTGGGACACACTCGTTGGTCAAGGACTTTCGGGGTCTCCCACTGGTAATCCAGCCGAATCGGGACCGGTTGGAAAGTTAATTAAATCATTTGGCCTGGCAATTTCCCCGCGCGGGTTGGCTCTCTTGTACGCGCCCGCCTTACAACCGATCAAACGCGTCAAATTATCTAAACAAGTTCCTTCGCGCGTGCGAAGATTCAATTACTATGGAAATTTACCGAGCCTGATGAATTTGCTCCACGAGCGCCTCGAGTGTCGCAAGTTTCGTTGTGCGTGCGCACGTTCACGCTGGGAATATCTGGTCGAATCATGAATAATTTCTGTTTTATCACATAACAATTTTGTTCGCCGGTGAAACGAGCGACAGTAGTTGCCACTGTTGCAGGTAAATCAAAGACAAGCCAATTTTTTCTAAGAGCGATTAAGATTATTTTAATTATCTATTTCACGGATAAAGAATTCAATGTTTAAAATATTGGCCATTCCATTTGTACAACCGAAGGTGGCGTGTCTAAAAGAGTAGAGTAACTCGAAAGAAAAGATTAGAGATCCTGGAAGCCGAGCAACATTCGTTTGGAAAATGTTTTCATACAGCGTTTGTCGTCGTCGTCGTGTTACCAGGCTCGCCCTGAATACGGCCGACGCGGCGCTGGAAGTGTTAAAGAATAGTGTCCACCATATATGACGAACGTGGCGGTCGTCGAAGAAACGAATCTGAAGAACTATACCCCAGCCTCGGAGGAAAGTACTTTCTCAACGTGGGCCGGTGAATCGGCGCAGCGGCCGCCGCCGAGTTTTTGCCTGTGTTACGGTGCACATACATGCATCGAACGCCGGGCATTCTTTATAAAGACGTTCCCGTTTCTCGCGGAATTCTCTCCTGACAGAGAGCGGCGCAGGATGTTTCCTGGAAGGTGGACCTGCACCTGTCGAGAATACTCCACAATGCCATGGGGCCGGCGTGTTCGCATCTCCTAGTCGCGTTCCTCGAGGCTCTCCACGGTGTTCCATGGGGGCCGAGGGCCTCTGTTCCCACGGGAGTCCGCGGAAATGACAGAGCTGTTGCCGGTTTGCGGGCCCCCGGCCTCGCGTCGCAAGGATTTGCCTACGCCGGGACCCCGAAGAGGAGTCACTTTCCACCGGATATTAATAAGTTATAGCGGCTCGATCGGGGTGTGTGTGTTTCCTTTCTTTTTTTCTGGGAAGGCGGACCTCCGAACGGGGCAACAATGGCCGAATTCGCCACGGGAGACCCACCGGTCTACCGAAGATGCGCCGGGATAGACTTTGACAACGCGATCGCCAGTGTTTCGTATTATATGCCCATGCCCCCGGGCCCGCAGATCAGATAAGCTCTTCGTTTGAAGCACCGACCAACGACCGACTTCTTCGGCATGATCTAGGTTCGCACGTATTTTCCTCCTGTCTTCGGAACCGCCGTGCCGCGCGCTTGGCCCCCACAGTCGTCGAAACCGCCCACACAAAGCCCAGATGAGCCGAGGGAATCGGAACACGGAAAGTAGCCAAAACGTGAAAAGGATTCCCAAATTCTAACGGACCCCCCGGCACAAACAAATCGCGTCGAACATCGCTGTTCGGATTGTGTCGGGTCACAATCGGAGATGATCATTGTTTGTGCGCGTTTGGGAACTGCGTGGGATAATGTGAAGGAATGGGTGATAACCCCGGTTTCAAATGCGTTTGAATTTTTGCTCAAAATATTGGCAAACTAATAGGACTACGTGCGACGAAGCACGGAAGTAGGAGAAAAAGAATTTCATTGAATTTTACCATTACTTTACAAAAGTAATAAGAACGTGTCGATCCACATTTTTAGCCATTTTTAAAAATAATATAATATTAATACTTTGGGTCGAAATAGGCCCAGACCGGAGAGTTAATAGATCAGAGAGTTAATACGAGGCACAGCAGTGGCGAATTAATGTGAAAACACCAATATTTTTAATGTCGTATTAGTCTTTTAAAGTTGCAATATGGTTACGTCAGTGGTAGCGGCCATTTTGTTGTACGCGTAATGGCCTAGTCTGTGCTGACTTGTTGAGAGGTATTGACGTGTCGTTAGTGGATAAGTCTGTAACAAATTACATAATTTTTAATTTCCACTAACGACACGCCAACACCTCTCAACGGGTCGGCACCAGACTAGTTCGTCAAAAGCACAACAAAATGGCCGCTACCACTGACGTAACCATACCGCAATTCTAAAAGACTAATAAGACATTAAAAATATTGGCGCGTTCACATTAATTAGCACACTGCTGTAGGATAAAAAGATGGAATACATTTCCCAGGGCCAATAAAACGAAAGATGCCCACTCGAATCACCTTTAATATAAGGATTGAATAAAATTACACGCGTGTCCGAACTGTACGCGACTCCGCCATCTTGTCAACCCACGAGGTTACCCGATAATCGTAGGTACTGTCAACCAAAAGGAACCAAGAGGACCAAAAAGGAATTCGTCGATTGAATAGCGGACGGTGCGAGCGCAACCAATAAACGAAAAGCGTCTGAAATAGTTCTTTTGTTGTCGCGTCGCATGAGTCGACGGCAAATTGCGTTCGGATCGAGCGCGACACGGCGACGTTGTCGCACGAGCGGCCGTCCCTTTTAATGGTGTTTTCGCGTTTCCTTTCACATCGGTGGAAGGAAAAATCGAGAAAGACAGCGACGGCGGCCGCTTTCGGTCCAGATTTGTGCGTATGATATAAAATCCGAGTACGTAATAGATTCCACGAACGGACATGGTAGGTGATACCTTGCTAAAATGGGTACATCCCGCCCGTTTACGTGTCGTATAGACAGTCAGGTTAAGACATCGTCCGGTAGCTGGACAGGTTGACAGGGGCTGAACCAATTACGCGGAATATTATCCTGCCGACGATTTACACTCCCCTGCAATCACCGTGATTAGTGTATCGCCGACACTCGTGTACAGGCATCTCGTAACCACAGCTAATTTGTAAACTCTGGCGTGTATTATACTCGCACGCATGCTTCCATACATATATAAGTATACATACATATCTATACATGTATCTATACATATATAAGTATACATACATATCTATACATATATCTCTACATACATAAGTATACATATATATCTATACATATATCTCTACATACATAAGTATACATATATATCTAGACATATATCTATGCATATATACGTACGTGTCTGTATATAGACATATACATGCATATACATATAGTATATGTATTATGCATGTATATATGTACCGGTAACTTACATAATTAGATAGGATCGTTCGACTGGATGCGGGAGAGCTGTCGTGGCTCTCGGGCGCAGTCAGTGCGAAGCGTAACTGTATCCCTGATATGTCGGGCGTCGTTCATAGATTTGAACCTTGGATAAGGAGGCTCAATCATCGAGTCGCTTGTCCGCTAACGACAGCCGTCGATGCTCACATTTAAATGCACCGTCTTCCCTTCTAATTATTATTGTCCACAATGTGATCGAGCACGTGCGCGCCGCACAATCCGCGCCGCTCCCGACGTTGCACCTTGGCAACAGTCATTCCTCTTGCAATTACAACAATTCTCCATGTTAGACGTTCGTCTTCTGTCGGCTGTCACTGCCTCCGGAGTCCGGTGAAACAATCGTCGTTCCGATCTTACTGTGATCATCACGCTGCTTTCCAACTCGCCGTGGTATTTCGGCAAAGTAATTTATAAATCGTAGTTAACATCTTCACTGCCGTCCAAGGCATATATGGGCGACGGAATTATTCCCCCAGGTCTCAAAATTAATTTTTACTTTATTGTGTGTATCGTTTCTGGTAATTGAATTAAACCAACAACTGTTTCATTAGAAACGATAGAAGGACTTGCAAGAAGTGCCACGAAAAATATGTTTAAAAGAATTTGTAGATAAAGCAGTGGATATGATTAAGGACGTGTGATCCAATCTTAAACAATTTATCGTCCCTTTAAGAGTGTCCGACGTGTTTGAAAATCCTGCGCACGAGCATCGATGCTCCGGTAATTATCGAAAATCGCGTCGCGGCGCGATTGTGCGTTGATGTCGCAACAATTTCACGGTGCTCGCGCCGTGTTTCGACTGGCGATGTTTCACGCCAGGCAGGCCGCCAGGTAGACAGATACCTACCTGGAAACTACTTATTGTCACCTCTAACGAGGCCGTGACAAAAACTCAACAATTCGCAGGTGGGAATGCTGCCAGGTTATGAAAGTATCAATTGCGTTCTACGCCCAGCTCCTTAATGAGGGTAACAGAACCGTGAATCCGTTTCGATTTTTTCCCAACGTTCGACGTTGCACTACATACGCCACACATCGGGGGAAAAAACATATCGCCGCTTCCACCATAACGATTTTTACACTTTTATTTTTACACGTTAGCTGGTGCAACCCATACACCGTGTACATCGAATTTTCTCGTTTATACAGCTGGTCCCGATGGAAAAAAGAATGATCCACACAGTTCACCCACCGTTACGCGTTTTCATAATTTATCGACCACCGCGAACGTGGTGTTTTATGGGTCATAAGGTTCCGCGGAGTGCATAGAGCGTCGATATTTCATACGGGAAAACAAAAGTAAATGCTACGGGAATGGTTGTATTTACGATCTCGTAAATCCGATCAAACTGCATTATGCAGTTGTCCGTTTGTAATTTCTACTCGTAACTCCGGCGAGCCGAGCGGTGTTCGCCGGGGAACGTATGTGGGCAAGATCCGAACTGCCAACTTAGGATCCATAGAAGGTGTGATTCGGTGTCCAGTGACGTCACTTCGCAGTTCTGGTGTTTCATTGTTCAAAGATAGACGTGTGATCACTGGACGAAGGGGAGCCGAGTTACCGAAGTTCATGCCAGTGGGACGCAGTGCACTATAAACGCCGCCGAACGCGTTGGTGTTCGAACTATCACCTATCGAGTGTCGCACTGCAAACAATTAGCTCGGAGAGTTCGTTGAACGTTCGGAGGAGTGATTGTAAAACCTCTGAACAGATGCCAGAAGCTTATTAAAATCGGAGGAATTTCTTTTGAAATTTTGAGATAATATTTTCTTCTAACCCTTCGGTGGTACAGTACTTAGTGGATCCTTCGAAAAACGCGTTGGTGTTCGAACTACCACCTATCGAGTGTCGCACTGCAAACAATTAGCTCGGAGAGTTCGTTGAACGTTCGGAGGAGTAGTTGTAAAACCTCTGAACAGATGCCAGAAGCTTATTAAAATCGGAGGAATTTCTTTTGAAATTTTGAGATAATATTTTCTTCTAACCCTTCGGTGGTACAGTACTTAGTGGACACTTCGAAAATTGTGTATAAATTTTCTCAGACAAGCACATAATTGAAGACTAAACAATCCAAACGGTCTAAAGAATTAGTACCGTACAGTAGCAAAAGATACAATAGAGAAATTTTCTGGGGGGTCATCAGAGACCCCAGGTAAATGGAACAAAGTGAGGAAACAAAGGAACTGGACGCAGATAAAATCGTGCTCCTGTACTAAAATGCTTCGAAATCGTAGTAAAAAATCCAAAAGAAGTGGAATTAGCGAATAAACGTCATCACCTTCAGAATTTGCTACTTCGCGCGAGGATTTTTGCATTTTAGCCTAGAGCCATGGATTCGTGAAATCGAGGATTAGTATCATTGCACATCTAGAGAAATAGGATTGCTTTGAACGTTCAGGAATCCCGGGAAAATCCTTTGATCGAATCTGAAATAATTGCGTAACGAGATACACATCTTTCCGAATTACACCGGTGAGTCAATACAAATTACTCTTCTGCTCACGTTCCGACCGATTTTTTTCGGGGGTGCAGCAATCGAGCGGCCAAGCAGTTGTAACGAGATTACAGTGGGCTCCGTAATGATTAGAAACGATAAGAATCTCCCTGTGACTCACTAACTTCCGTTCTAACGTTTTCTACTTTCCGATGCGCGGGTAGCTATTGGCCCGTTATCAATGGCAATGATTCAGTTCTGTTCACGTAATAACATCATACGAGCGATCAGCTTGTCGTTGCTACATAGGAGAGATTCATAGTTGCGACAGGTAGAGGACGAGAAGAATGTTCGCATAATGTGTATGATTCCGTTCGGTTGAGAGAGAGAGAAGATAATGAAAAAGAAGCTAGCCGAGGCGTCGAATATACGCGGTCCATTATACTCGTATCATCAACATTCTTGGGCAAAAGTCATTACCGGTCCCCTTTGTATCCGGTGTTCATGATATTTGCACCAATAAGCGATGAGTAACAAGACGACCAGAAATCCCCGCGAAATGACGTATCATTACGCGCGTGTATGCGTTCGCGTTCGCACGGAGGCTTCGGGAATATGAAAGTATAAAACGAGAAACTGCGGCCAGAGAAGAAAAAGAAGTGCCGGACGACGAAAGAAGGGCAAATATCGCGTTTTTCGCGATTTTCTCACGCAGATAATTTCGACGATTAGCGCAAAAACGGGGTCCACACGGCGGCGATGCGATGCGATGCGATGCGAAGCGATGCGATGCGAAGCGGCGGGCAACGTCCGCGCGAGGAAACGGAGAGACAGAAATTGTTTTGCCGGTGCCGTATAATTTGCAGGGCCGCGGCCATCATGTATCATTTGCGGAAATTATAAATTCATTATTTCACAATTATTGTAATGTATTTGCGAAAACGTCGATCCCGCCGGAGCCCCACGAAAATGTCCGAGCCCAAAAGAAATGTGCACGCCTCCGCGAGTGAGTATTATACCTTTGGGCCCGTGCGAAATGCTTCACGTGACTCGCATCAGGCCACTAGAATTTTTTCGCACAATAGTTGAACAATTCGTCGAGGGGAGATCCAAGTTTTCAATTCTATTCACTTTATTTATCCTTACGTTGAATGTTTGTTCGCTCTATATATAAAAATGTACAAATTACAAATGTACAAATTCCTCGTCTCTATAAAGTTGCTCATGTACAAAGAACCAAAATGTTATATAAGTCATAAAAATATACTCCACAATTTCCGACAAGTTTACACCGTACACAGGTAGTAGACGAATCCAGGAAAAAGTTGGAATGTAAAAGAAACTTACAATTGTTTAACATGTTCAATTTCTGCATCAATTTCCCGAGACAGTAGCCAAATAGAAATGTGTTTCTTCTTCTACTAACTTTAGGAAATTGAAGACAGTGTATTGGCATTTTTAATTACTTCCAACGATTCATATTTCACCTACCGATTTCTATCAGAAATGAACTGAATATTCTCTTATGAACAAGAATGTCACAAAATTTTTGTGGAATTCACAAAAATCCCCGATGGTACGTATTATAATTGACGCCGCGAATTAGTTTGCGCAGGCCAGCGCAATGGCGGCGGTGCTGTAATGACACCGGCATTACAATGGGGAATTCATTGACGAAGAAGGACGGTTCTGCGGAAGGCTCGATCAATTGTTAGGATCGTGAAGGATTGCAGTCCGTTGTGCGCAGTCTGGCGTTATCGGCGCGACTGGAATTAATTCGTTTCGCGGCGTGAATGCGCGCACACCTTCGCCCGATGCGTTATTACGTTATTAGACTCGCGAGAGCCCTTAAACCGCACGTTTTACGAACGGCCACGAGACGCGTTTACGTGGCCGGTTTTACGAGTGACCCGGTGCATCGAATCGAAGCGTCCGTTAACAACTTTCGACGAAAAGTCACGCCGGCGATCGGGCGTCCAAGTGTGCCCCGCCACCGGACAACAATACTAACAATACCGCGCGGCTATCTTATCTCCGTGAAATCCGGCCGGCTGAAAATAATGCTCCTTGTGCAGCCACGCTTTATTGATTTCGCGTTTCGTCACTCGTCTGTGAATTTCACGCGAGACCTGCCACGCGTCTCGCCTCTATCGCCTATTTCGGCACAATGCTCGCCCGAAACCAGCGCATGCAATCGTATCGTCCCCGAGGAACGCGCTTTCGATAGTGCGAGTTTATAATTTTCTGGACTGCATTAGGTTGTTGCAGATGAAACGATGAAGTGACTCGAGTTTCTTGAAAGTGGTGTAAAGAATATTTGTTTTCTGTCTACGAATCTACGAGATTTCGAATCTCTTAGTTCGCGCGAACTTGGAGTTAACGATACTAGTGGCAGACACGCTGACTCAATGTTATCGCGATGGAATGTGGGCCCTGATAATAGAATTTTATAATTTCTGGTGACTCCGCTGCTCTTCTGAATCATCGAGATTTCGAGCTCCTTGGCTAGCACGCGTGTTTTAGACGCGTTCGACAAATTAGCCACAGAAATAGATAGAACACTGTAAACAATAGTATCTCGGAGGATTGCGACTTTTGATAATAAGATTTTATAATTTCAGACGACTCTGTCGCTTTTCTGAATCATCGAGATTTCTTATTCCTCGGCTAGCACAGGTTTCTTTCAGACGCGTTCATCGAATTACCGCGGCAAACGGCAATAACACATAAACAATATTATCGCGCTGGGAATGCGACTTTCGATAACGGAATTTTACAACTTCGTTAAACCAAGCGTTCCTAAAATTTTCCATCGATGAATCGTCGGTACGTTGATTTTTCTGTACGGCGTTTGTTTACCGCGTTCGACGTGGGAAATTCGAATAATTCACCGGCCAGAATAGAAATAATTATTATATCCGCGAGGGAAACTGGGCGAGCGCCTGTGATCTCACCGGTTGTTTAATCTACCTGGCTGGTCGGCGCTCGTGTCACAACTATAATTCACGCGGGACAGGTTGACGCGGGCCAAACCTTACGAATTTGAATATGAAACTTACGACTGTCTACGGCCGGAATCTGCATTCATATTGCTTGCAGCGCAGCTTGCAGGCCGAGGGGTATCATTGTGACAATAAAATTGTCGTTTGAAGAATTATACGGAGATATTATTCCCTAAATTATGGAAGAGGCGGTTATTTAGCACGCCCGGGTTCTTTGTGAATGTTTTGCGAGCCTCGCGAACAGATGTCGTTCCGTAAATTGCGGGTCCTCTTCGTTCGAACACGTTCTTCCTTACGAGGCTGTGGACGAGTCCGAAATCCTGCTCGATTTTCAATTTGCCATGCGTTACACATAGGAGCTTTCTCCTCACATCGCGAAATAACCTTACACCTCTTGATTTTATAACAAATCAGTGCTGTAACATTTAAAAATCCCCGGTGGCGAATGAATCGATCGAATTCTGTTTTTATTTTAACACATCGTCCATCGTCGAATTATTCCATAATTTTAGTCATCGCGGAATTACCTTACACCGCGTGATTACAACGAATCAGTGCTGTAACATTTAAAAATCCCTGGTGGCGAATGAATCGATACTCGAATTCTGTTTTTATTTTAACACATCGTCCATCGTCGAATTATTCCATAATTTTAGTCATCGCGAAATTACCTTACACCGCGTGATTACAACGAATCAGTGGTGTAACATTTAAAAATCCCTGGTGGCGAATGAATCGATACTCGAATTCTGTTTTTATTTTAACACATCGTCCATCGTCGAATTATTCCATAATTTTAGTCATCGCGAAATTACCTTACACCGCGTGATTGCAACGAATCAGTGCTGTAACATTTAAAAATCCCTGGTGGCGAATGAATCGATCGAATTCTGTTTTTATTTTAACACATCGTCGAATTATTTCATAATTTTAATCTATGGAATTTTAGCTAAGTATCTCTTCGCAGAATTTTCAACAGCAATAGCAATTTCAATCGTAAACCGGTCACCCACGGTATCGTGATTATTTTGTTTGAGATTGCTATGCGAAAGTGGATTTTTCAACTTCTTTTCAGTACAGCACAATGATCGAAAAGCGTTCGTCTCGTAAAGTCGAATTCACACAGTCACGTGTATGCATGGACTGTTATTCGAGGTTACCGTTCAATTATAGAAACTGACAGTCACTGTATAATTGGTTGACAAACCTGCTCACGTTAAATTGCAACTTGTCGGTGCTTCGGCTTCGAAATCGGGCCGCGAACTTTCGCAATCGTCCAACACAATGGCTGCCCGATCGTAACAGAGCCGTGTGAATTACGGCGATTAATTGACGCCCGTAGGTTTCCCCGTGCGGAAGTTAGTCATCGTGAATTTTCGGTTACGTGTGCTTAACGGGAACGATCCTAGATAGACAAGATAGCCGCACGTCGAAGACGGAAAAAGTCGGAAGTGCCGCTCGCGGAATAAAAACTATGCCATCTGGTTTCCGGTCGACGTTCTTCCAATAAAGCCGTTGCACGCTTTACGTGGCCGGAATCGCTTCTCGGAATATATCGTATTCAGCCGCGGACAAATATTTAGAGACATGGTCTCGCAACGTCGTCGCAACGTCATCGTGACGTCGTGCGGATCGACGATGACGCAAGGTCGTTTCATTCAGCGGAGGAGACGTTGATACGCGCGCGCTGCACAGCCAGTCCCCGCACGTTTCGCTAGTGTGTATATTTTCGGACGATTGTCGTTAATTTTTGTCTATTTTTATCGGTGACGAGTCACGCGACATTTGTTGTGGCGAGAAACCGTAAGACATAATATCAGGATGACCTTAACCTTGCGCATGCAAACGCCTTCCTCTGCACATGCTGATAACGCTCGTTGCGAAAGCCGTCTCTTGCGAACGCTGTCGTCAAGAGAGATGGTTCTTTCAACTTCAACGTTATGGAAAATAATTTCTTAAAACTTTCCGGTCAGCAGATGACGCGAAGTAAAAATTGTCCGCATCAATTACAGGAGACCGGAGCCAAACAAAATGGTTTCAGCTTAATTGCAAGGAACTGCAGGAAAACAAACATTTTTCTTTGGATTTTATAATAACTGACGATGCTTGGGACCATTTAGTTCACAGCTTGGATTATTAATTTCTTAAAATATACATTTACGAAGTAATTTAACAATGTTTTTACCATTTTGTGTTTGTTCTATCAATTCTTTATCTGAATGCCTAACATCCGCAGCATAGGTTATGTTAGACAGGAGAAATTGTATCTCTACGAATGGAATAGCAATTGAACAATAATTATAAATTCCCCAACGGTGTATCTTCGATTTATAAAGACTCATTAAGCAAATATCCATACTATTAACCCAAGTAAATAAGAAATACCAACGATCCGATCACGCAACCGCACCGACTGTAAAATGTCCTAACACGTGATGGAACAGTGTAGAGGATCCTGGAGCAAAATGCTCGCTAACAAGCAGATATCGAGGGAACAAGTTAGAAGGAAATAAAAGGGGACCTATCAATTCGCGGACTGTGGTCGGGACCATTTCTCAGCGGTAACCTGGTCGTCAGGTGAATTAATATTCGCGGACAATCTATTATCGAGATGCAAACGGTTTAAAGATCGATGCTGCTGGGAAGCAGGTCCGAAGAAGGTCCGAGCATAACTCGTGCGGCCCGGCGGCTAATGGACGTGTCGTCTCGTTATTAATTGCATCCACTCGCGACCTAATTCGGCCGCATAATCGGTGTCCCGGTCAAGTTTTGACTGGTGACGTTGATAATTGCGCGGAGGGCCCGATTAATACTGACCATTAGGCATCGGGGAACGTTCGACGACGGATACCGATGGTATTCGATGTAATCGGAGCCAGTGGAACAGCTCTGGATACTTGAAAAGACCACCGAGGCTACGCTGATAGCGGTCTTTTTATGACAAACGGCAAATTGATAGTTCCCGCCGAACGGTACCGAACGGGAATTTATTAAACGCATTAGCCTGGAACGCGATTAGGGGAAACGTGTCGCCTTTACACGCGGGCAATTTTAGTTCTTCGGTCGTTCATTTGTTCTTCCAAACGTGTTTCAAGTGTGTAACAATAAGTGCTCGTGCTGGCCCATTTTGTTCTCTTCAAGAAATTCATTTTATGTCCAGTATTTTACCAAATATTACAGTTTCAAGTGTGTAACAATAAGTGCTCGAGTGGCCCATTTTGTTCTCTTCAAGAAATTCATTTTATGTCCAGTATTTTACTAAATATTACAGTTTCAATTGTGTAACAATAAGTGCTCGTGATGGCCCATTTTGTTCTCTTCAAGAAATTAATTTTATGTCCATTATTTTACTAAATATTACAGTTTCAAGTGTGTAACAATAAGTGCTCGTGAAACTGTAATATTTAGTAAAATACTGGACATAAAATTAATTTCTTGAAGAGAACAAAATGTGGGCCACCACAGAGAAGTTACAAAAATTTATAACTTACTGTGACTGACAAAATGGACGGTAGACTGTACACTAAAACAATTCAGATACTGTCAGGTGATTTTTTTACCTTAGTAATGACTCTTTTCGGACTTTCTGCGCGTTAGAAACGCGTCCCCGGCCACTGTAGACCCCAGCTGCGTGTAAAAGCTCGCGGAAGGGAAAGTCCTCGATGACATCATCGCCACGGCTATGGTCTCCGGAGAATCTGGATCAGAAATTCGTGGTAAAAGTTCGATCGAAACTTTCCACGAATCCGGTAACAGTCGTGGAAGTAACGACGTATGTAAGTATCAAGCAAAGGAGTGTGCTCGAAATACTGGGAAGTTTCGAAAAAAAAAAACACTGTTTCACGTACGTTTCGGAGACTGCCAACCAATCTACCAGTATATTTGTTTAACAGTACACCATCGTTCACTTTCGTAGTCCACAAACATTCTTTCTCCTATCTACAAATTTTGAGAACGTTCCATTCCACTTCTTACAAGAAGATAACTCTTATTACTCTACGTTTTAATATTAATATTAACAAATTTTACATCCATAAACTTCCCATTTTTGCCATCTTTATCGGGAGCATAAAGAATGCTCAGCTTCAGGCATATTTTTAACTCGCTTAAAAATGAAATATATTTGTTTAAATCGCTCCATCTGTTTATTAAATATTCATTCTTTATGGGTACGGTTATTCTTCCTTTCAATTCTTCTCTACAAATATATTTTAGTTCTTTCAAATATTTTGAATTGTCACTTTTCACAAATTTTAATTTTTTACTATAATCTCAAGACACTTCAATTTGTTCATACCTTAATAAATAAATACAATTAGTTGCTCGGTTCTCTCATCACGCAGGCTTCATTAAAAAGAACATATTCCCCCGCTTTTGGCAAACTTCTGAAATCAGTCGTTTCATAAGCCCACTAATTTAATTAATTTTAAACCCAGAGAAGCATCGATAAGAATCAGTCGATTATTCGCGAGAAGCTCGAGAATGGAAACAGATATCGCTGGCGCGAGTGGATATAAAAGTATACGATACTTTACGATGTTACCTCGCGGCTTTTGTTGCCCGGATGTTCTAAACACCTACACTCGCAGTGGCAGCGTGCTTAAAAATTCAGCAACTGGTAAGCTTCGGCGTTCGCTTGCAATTTAATAACACCCGAGCGAGATAAACTCTGCGAAATACGGAGGAGGGAGGCTCTTTGTATCGTTGATAGAAATTTAAACTGGATTCTACGGCGCGCGGAATTAATGAATGCCGCCATTTAGATGGAACAGGTGGAAGATAGCGGATAGGAGGGTCTTTTTTATCGCGGAGGTAAACCCGATTAAAGCAGCCCGACGCGTCGTTCACCGCTGTTCTACGTCAGCGAACTATAGCATCTTATCAGAGAGCAAATAGCTGCGAATAGCTTAGAAGATTAGCAACACTTTGGCCGACGCGTCAGTCATTGTGCATGACATTGTACTCTAATCAAACTCGGCGAAACTCATTAAAATATATTACGTAAACTCTGCCGGCAATTTCCTCAGGATAGAAGGTTACGTAATGTAATTGCTATAATAAATCTTCTCTACTCTTATACTATTAATACACTACGGTAATTTCTCATGCTTCAAGTTAATATCCCGAAGATACTATATTGATATTCCTAAATTCGTTTAATTCATTGAATATTCGATATTTCACTGTTTTATTTTTATCACAAATGCATAACACCCGCAGCCTAATTATTAAGTAAGTCCATCTGATTGTACCTGACATGGAAATGTCACTGAATGTTTTTATCTCAACAACTGCGAAAGCAATGTTCTCAAAATGCAATTAATTTGCAATTAATCCGAATTTACAGGATAGCTTTCTGCAAAATAAAACACTCGAGGTGGATTACGGTGACTTTCCTGACGGTTCTGATTCTATTGTTAATTAATTGGCTACCCGACAGGTTGAACGGCGGTTTGTCCGCGGACTTTCGTGTTCTGAAATGTGCACCGCTGCTAAAAGTATGCGATTGCGAGGCTGGGTAGCAGCATTGATACAAAGATATGTAAATTAGGGTCGAGGTTCTGTAGCATAGGACAGAATGGCAAAGGAGAGGACGTCGGGCGTCGGCACGAGAGGGCAGGACGTCTAGGTGCTCCGCTTATGCGAAACAGGACCTGAAGGATGAGCACGGATAAGAGCACGCTTTATTAGCGGGACCGGCGCCCACGCGGACTTATTAATTCGCCGGCCGTGACGTCACTTCATTAACGGTCACCGGGACACCGGCTAATTCGTGCACTTTGTTGCCCTCGCTTCTCGTAAATCATTCCGACGAGAAATTGTCCCTGTAACTGATTTCTTGATATTTTTAACTCTCGAAAACACGCGTAAAGAAATCTAGACTGCGGATCTTTATGCAATTATAACTTATGGAAATTCTCAAAAAATGCACGATTTTTATTTGTTTCGGGTCTACAGGGGCTGTCCATATGAAAAATTTTACATGACAATTTTATTTCATTCCGTTTTCTGAAAATTTGTCTGCGAAAATTGAAGATTGCACAAACCTCCGCAGTCTAGATGAGAAAGAATTAACTGAACAATTAAATCAACGATCAATGCATATCCTCTCGGGTTTAGTTGTATGTTCAATGAATAAGTTTTGCGGAAAAGGATGAGAGAAAACGATTCCATTTCTGAAAATTTGTCTGCAAAAATTGAAGATTGAATAAACCTCCGCAGTCTAGATGAGAAGGAATTAACTGAACAATTAAATCAGCGATCAATGCATATCCTCACGGGTTTTTTGCATGCTCAATGAATAAGTTTTGCGGAAAAGGATGAGAGAAAACGATGAGAGAAAACGATTGATTTCGCGTTGAGAGAAAACGCGGAGTTGTAAAGTGAAAGATCGGAAGAGAAACGAGTCCTTAATGGTATCGGGGTTGATCGAACAATTATACAACGGAACATTGTTTCTCCTTAGGTTGGGGGTGTATTTCTTCGGGGAGAAAAATCGCGGACTTGCTTTTCCCGCAGACTGAAGAGAAAACGCGAAAAAGTCTTTCGAGAAGTGAAAGATCGGAAGAGAAGCAAGTCCTTAATGGTACCGGGGTAGATCAAACAATTATACCACGGAACATTGTTTCTCCTTAGGTTGAGGGTGTATTTTTTCGGGGAGAAGAATCGCGGACTTGCTTTTCCCGCTGACTGGAGAGAAAACGCGAAAAAGTTGGTCAAGAAGTGAAAGATCGGAAGAGACACGAGTCCTTAATTGTACCGGGGTAGATCGAACAATTATACCACGGAATATTTTGGGTTGAGGGTGTATTCTTTCGGGGAGAAGAATCGCGGACTTGCTTTTCCCGCTGACTGAAGAGAGAACGCGAAAAAGTCGGTCGAGAAGTAAAAGATCGGAAGAGAAATGAGTCCTTTATGGTTCCGTAAGCGATCTCTGAATATAGGCTTGCCGTCTTTATAATTAACGAGCCAGTGCCACGAAGTATCTGTTATTTGGCGTGGCGAGGGCGGTGGAGAGCGGGGTAGAGGAGAAAAGAGAGGAGGAGTTGGCGAACGAGCCCGTATACACCCTCTCTCGCGGTCCCGTCGGCATTCTAGAAATTCTGCAAGGCAAACACGGCCCGGTGCGGAATTGTGCTCCGCCGCCGAGACACAACGGGCAACAGGGAAAAGGGGCATCTTCGTTGCGTCCGTTCCGCTTCGCGCGGTTCTGTCCTCTCGTCTTCTCTCGTCTCCACGTTTTTATTCCGTCGGCGTCGGCGGCTACTCGCGAAACCCTCGCGATTACGTTACCGAGAGCAAACGGGAACGCTGATTTATCTGGCCGGTTCACGGGGACGCGCGCACGTAATTCACCGCGACTTAATTGCATTTAATTCAAGCGGCGCAATTGTAAATCACAAAGCGTCGCGCTCGTTGCGCGTTGCGCGGGTCAGTCACGCCTTCTGTCGATACGATGTAATTACGTCTATCAGCGACTCTCGAGAATATCGCCGGCCACGTCGAGAGAAAAGTCGATTGCGAAATAAAGAGATACCTGCCCTGCACGCCCTTCGCCCGATCATGCTCCCTTGCACTAAAATCGCAGACAACTCACCGATTCACCAATAATACGGCCGATAAACATTTGAATTCGTAGCTGGACTGCGGATTAAAGAAGTTTGGGAATATCGAAGTGCTAATTTCAACCTATTCGAATCGATCAGGGGGAAAGAATTTTCCATTCGGCTTCTATTGCTTGCAATTGGTGCAAACTAAAGTGTTTACTTGGGCAATAGGTTTGTGTGTTAGGTAACAGGAAGACAAGCAAAGGTTTCTCTTTGTACATTCAAACGCTTCTGCAAGAATGGGCAAATTTTTGTCACGCCTAAATCCACCGTAGATTTGAAGACCGAAGGCTTCTTCATTAAAATGGCCCCTGGAAAGTGGCTGTATAATTTTTAAACAATTCTCCTAGAGACTAGAATTCTCCTTGAATTTGCATTTTCGCTGAGGAGAACCTATGCTGCTTGTCCCTCTGGTGCGCAGTGCACAACCATCATAGAAGATAAATTGAAGAGGGATTGTGAAAGTAGAAGCTTCACGCTTTAAAATGAGCCCAGATAGATTGTTGTACAACAATTTTTACACTATTCACACTGCTCTCTGTACGCAGAGATCAAGAAAGATTGAATACAGGTGGAAACTGTTTAGTTTGGACAACCGAGGCGTATCCTCTGTTTTATCAACTAGATGCATAATCCTGATGTGGTCGATACGTCAACATTCAACATTCCTCGAAGTGTTAATAGGCCGCGGTAGGTGTCGCGTTCGATAACGGTAAGAATCTTAGAGGAACGGCGCTCGAATGAAGCCGTAAAGTTTGATAGCGGTGCACTAATAATACAAATAAATACATAGTGCACACGGTCGGATTGAGTGGCTACCGGTTGCAAAAAGGAAGTCTGACGGCGAGGCCCGAGCGTCGACGATGGTGTACGTGTGTGTCTATTCGAACACGGGTGGTTGTGTCTCTCGTGCGTGCATTCACGTGTGTTGCCACGGGATTGGTAACGCCCGTGAAATCGCTTATTGGTTGCCAATCTCTTTGGTTTTTGCCCATAAGAGAAATTCGCTCGCACGGAGGTGTGGTACCAGTTTGTCGGCTAGATTTACGAGGAGACCGCCTTGAAATTATTGTCGCGCAGTTCGCCGGCAGAGAGACCGTTTCCTCGACGAGGAACCGCGAATAATGCGAGCCCGGAGAGAGAGAGAGAGAGCTCGTTGCTAGCAAAAAGAAACGGCAATAACGATCCTCTCGGCTCGCGCGGACGCTGCGCGTTTGCTCTCTTTGGTCAACCTGTTCTCATCGAGTGGCCCCCTCGAACACCCGGAATGAATTCCGGATTTTTTTTCCGGATGGGACAATACTATCGTGATCGAAGATGGATGCCCGTGGTTCGTGCTATAAATTGCAGTATGCAAATTTAATAAGCGCGCGCGCGCGTTGAGTTTCATCGTTGTTCGGGCTACGTGGTTTCATTGCGCTCGCCCTGGCCTCGCCTACCGACCGTATCGGAACACCGTCCCCGGCGAATCTAGATGCGTTTATCGCAAATGAATAATATTATCTACTTGTTGGCGTTATCATAGTCGCCCCAAATAAACGCCGTCTCGCCACCGGGTCCCGAAAGTTCATTTAAAGTTAATGCGCCATTAACTTGGCCATTAACCTGGCCATTCGAACGCTAAATTTTCACATTGGTACTGTTGAAGTTATAATATCATGCGAATTGTAATGCGCGCGTTTTTGTAACTTGTATGAGTCGAAATTCACAGATTACAATATCAGTGCGACATGAAAGGTATTATTATATAGCTCTCTATAAACGTGTTCACTTTGTTATACAGCAGATATATTTATATCCACATTGACAAAGTCTTTGTCGCGATTAACTCCTCCGGGATATCTTCCACGATTATTCCTAACAAGTACATTTCAAACTGAATGAATATATATTTCACTTGCGATAAAAGATAGTAAGAGACAGAATAAAGCCGAAAAGTGCAGCTTCAGGCATATTTTTAACTCGCTTAAAAATATTTGTTTAAATCGCTCCATCTGTTTATTAAATATTCATTCTTTATGGGTAAGGTTATTCTTCCTTTCAGTATCCACGATTATTCCTAACAAGTACATTTCAAATTGAATGAATATATATTTCGCTTGCGACGAAAGAGAATAAGAGACAGAATAAGGGCAAAAAGTAAAGCTTCAGGCATATTTTTAACTCGCTTAAAAATTAAATATATTTGTTTAAATCGCTCCATCTGTTTATTAAATATTCATTCTTTATGGGTAAGGTTATTCTTCCTTTCAGTATCCACGATTATTCCTAACAAGTACATTTCAAATTGAATGAATATATATTTCACTTGCGACGAAAGATAATAAGAAACAGAATAAAGCCAAAAAGTACAGCTTCAGGCATATTTTTAACTCTCTTAAAAATTAAACATATTTGTTTAAATCGCTTCATCTGTTTATTAAATATTCATTCTTTATGGGTAAGGTTATTCTTCCTTTCAGTATCCACGATTATTCCTAACAAGTACATTTCAAATTGAATGAATATATATTTCACTTGCGACGAAAGAGAATAAGAGACAGAATAAGGGCGAAAAGTTGTTTTATACCGGTACAAAACAAGTGACAAGTCCGTTTTGCAAAAAGCTGGCAATGAAATTAGAAAGTCGACTTCGCACACGCGTTCTCCGCTGTCCGCGAAAGGGGTTAAGCAAAGTGTTTCGCTTTGACAATGAATCGAGCCCGGACTACGGGTTTAAATTGTCCGGGCTGCCACAGTTTTTCCGCGGCCGTTGTCGAGGCGGTTTGTCACGAGCGTTAATTCGTTCGAGATTTGTGTTCGGCGTTTCAGTTCGAAGGAGAGTAAGTACCTAGCGGGTCAGCGTTAACTGCTGAGCCATGAATAATAATATCTAGAAGTGTGCGTCTGTCGCGTTACAACAGTCACTTGGCTCTTGCCTACGATTTATGCTGAATCTGAGAACACATGACATCATCCCGCAGACAGCTCAATTAGTTGCATTGGTTTATAAATACTTGGACACCGTGTTCGAACTTGTCGTTCGCTGTTCGAACATTTATCACGGTCGTTCATCGACGGGTGGTAGCTGTCGCGATATCATCACGTCATTTTTCTTTATAAAACACCATTTTCTTCCACTGTCTGTCTTGAGAAATGTTTATCGATTCTCGAACGATGAAGAAAATTGTTTCACGAATATTTGATCGATCGAATTTTATGATAAAAATTAGAAAATTGCAACATGTTCTCCGCCCATTTTACGAGTAACAGTTCGGCTTCGAGACTTCCAAACAGGGCTCCGACAAAAATTCCGACGTGATTGCGCACCGGCATAGTAATCCCGCATTGTGCCTAGTGACACCGTAATGAGAAAGATAAATAAAACGTCTGTATTAGTTCATCATCTATTAATATTTCGCTACACCGAGTCAAAGGCTTCTTCTTGACACGAATCATCTTTCTAATTTCTTCCCCTTCACTATTACGCTCCGTCTCGCGAGAATCGTCCGCGAGAGTCGCATTATTTATGATCGAACATGAAATTGCCAGCATCCCACGCTTTCGTATAGATTCGCCTTAACGCCGTCATTATTGTCACATAACTCGTTGCGTTAGCGCGCGTCTCAATGGATCCTCTGCTGCAACTGTTACGGTTGCCCTTAACGCGTTTTTAATCCCCCACATTTGCGGGACGCTCGTGAAAGTGTGCAAAAACGCGCGTTGCAAATGCCCGTCGAGAATTCTGCGCTCTTCAAACACGCCGCGACGGCGCGCAACTGTGTCGAACACGGGCAATTTTCAACCCCCACGTCTCTTTTTTTGGGGGGTGAAAATTTTGTGTTCTCTGCGGGCTCTGAAAAAGGTTTGAAATATTTTCTAGTTCACTCAGAAATTGTTGATCAACACTGAACCTACCACCGCCGGTTAAAATGACCGTTCCAGATCGTTTTCATTTTATTACAAATTACTTTGCAATTACAAATTTCATACAGCTCCGCAGGAACGACGAAGATGCATCCACTACGCGAACATAATAAAACCAGTCCATTCGCATATTATCTGTGAGTTGTTTCACTGCACCGGAGTGAATTGAATTGTTTAATCGAGTCCAGTCGTAAATTTGTTCTTAATCCCTTTAAACCGAGGCACTTTGCACTTTCCCGGGCCGACTAAACGAATTAGCGTCTTTTACGACGGCGATTCTATTTTTTCTTTCTTTTTCGGGCAACAACGGCGAGAAACGTTGGAAGAGTTACGAAGGCCATCAGATTTATTTCCCCCTTTGGATGTAGTCACGATGTTCGAGAGGCCGGTAACAACTTGGGTTAGGATTGACCTCGTCTACCTGCCAACACGAAATTGCTTGTTGACCAAACTAGCCTATAAAAAGGAGTCTATTAAACCGATGTCGAGGAGCGCACCGAATTATCATAGGGAGCCTAAAATGTTGTAATCGCCTGTCAGTGTAACCGTATCTTCATCCGTTTCTTCCCCGATTCCACTGTCGAACGTATCAACGATCATCTCAACAAATTCGAGATCCTTCTCGTCACGTTACTGTTGCATTTTATATTTATTCAAACAATAATCACCTTCAAAATTGAAGTACATTCGTCGTTAATGTACAAATTTATTCAATATCGTTTTCACATTTCCGTAATTCCAGAGTTGTATGTATCATTTATTGATTCCCCTCAGGGTTACAATTTTTCTTACACTCAAACTTACCCTAACTTAACTAAACTTATCCTAAAAGCTCGCCATATATATATAGACAGAGTGATCCCACACCAGAGAGAGAGAGAGAGAGTGATCCCACACCAGTAATTCCAGAGTTAGAGATATTAAATAATTAAATCTACTGAAAAAATTACTCTGCTCTGTATATAATCGTCAAGCTAATTTTAAATTCGAAGTTTCCGAAAATTCTGAAGAGCTACAAGTGTATTCTTCGTAGTTCAACATTGTACATCCATTGTCGTCTAATTCCACGTCTGAAGATTTTAATAACCAGTTCTAATAATAATTGTAGATTCGTCAATGAATCGAAGAAGAAAATTCTTTTGTGAAACGCGTGTCCCATTCTGAGAGATTTGAAAAGGAGGCGCGAGACATCCGGGATTTTTCTCGTTCGAGCACACGTTTTCGAAAACCGGCGAGCTGCAACAATTGCACGTGCATTCTCCGTGGTTGATGCACCGGTTCGTTCGACGTTAGACGGCGCAGTCAGGGTCGGCGCAATTTTTCATTCCGAGAAACACCGTCGAGGTGACCTGTTTTTGCGACGCGGCGGCCGTTCGTCGTTTATCGAGATACTTTAAAGCCTGATTCATCTACGGATGTCAAAATTCGCCTACGCGACGCAACCATGCGTGTTCGGAGTCGCGCCGTGCGTCCGCTGGTTTCGCGAAACGCCCGAGCCCGAGCACCGGTTTCCCGTATAATTTAAAAGCGTGTCCTCCGTGTATCATCGATTTAATTCTTGCGACGGTGATATCGTCGCGTGCTGTCTCTGAACTTTCTCTCTCTCCCTCTCTCTCTCTCTCCCTCTCCCTTCCTTTCTCTCCCCGTCTCCGGACTCCCGTGCCGGGGGCTATCTCGTTCGAGGAGAACGTTGCTGCCACAAGGAAAAGGAAGAACTCGGCCAAGACGAATAGAGCTTGTCCTATCGCGTTCACTGTTCACGGAAAACAAATGGTACCGAGGGCCGCCTACGTTCCCTTCGGCATCCCGACGAATTATTCGCTCCGGTTTTTTCGACCGTTCTACGCCACTGCGCGCACTAATGATATTTCGCGATCTCTGGACTCGTTACGGCATCGATGATCTCGACGATACACTCGTGATAGATGAACTATCCGTCCGCGGAACGGATTCGCTCCGACATCTCGACAGGATCAACACGAATCCCCCGAGATCTTCCTGCAAAATCCTACTTTTCTCGCGGGTACTGCTTTCGAAAATATTCATCTGACCCTTCCCGAAAGTGACTCGCGTTTGCTCGTTTTCTTTCTAGACACGAATCATTGCGGTAATTGCTTGTTTCTGTCTTTCGCGATGAGCACATAGTGAATTTGAAACCCTTCACCCTTTGCTTCGGAATATCGCGTCAGAATCTGCCGAACGCGGTCGTAAATTCTCTCCGTTCGAAGCACAGACAATAAATTATATAATTTACTACTTTTACTTTTAATTTTTGTGATTTTTGAAATTTATTTATTGTGACAGTTTTCCAGTGAGTCAGGACTAAATTCCGAAGGACGGTAGGATAGTTCGTACAGCAGATAGATTTCGTTGAAGGTGTGCTTACAATATCAAAAGAGGAATCTCGTTTCACGTGATTGATTCCAACGAAAATTGCACGAATGAGAAATTGGGGATCAACTTGCCCCTGTCCGCCCTAGGTACTAGATCGATTTACGCTGGCCGAATATTGTTGGACGGAGTATAGGGTCGCGTGCGAACGGAACGGTGAAAATTTCCGTCGATTGTTTTGTTCGAGGCGTGTTCGTGGCGACCGGAACTGGCGAGGCCTTGATCGCCGGGCCAGTTGGCACCCTCGAAGATCCGATTGAACCTCAGCGGTAGGTACGACCTTGTTCGTTGGTGCTCCGCGAGGTGGAAGGCGCCTCGAGCTAAAAGGGTCGATGACGAGAGAGTTCGGAAATGCGCGTCCCACGTGGGTGAGTTAGTGCAAAGCCATCCTTCCTCGGCGAGTACAGTCCTCACACGGGTTCGGTTTCCGAAGCGAGAGGTTCAAGTGAGTCTGGGGGAAGGATAGTGGCTGCTCAGAAGAAGAACAAGAAGAACCGGAGAAAGAAGAAGAAGAAGACGCGAAGGCGGAGGAGGAGGAGGAGGAGGAGGAAGAAGAAGAAGAAGAAGTGGATGTAGAGGGACACGGTGGAGTAAGCTCAGGTGTTCCGTTTCTTGAGCGTGGACTCTGCGCGACGCGACGGTTTGGCGAACCCGTTGTTGGCGAACCGCCGATTCATGGTACCCGCTCTCATCTTCGCCCCACCGTTGCATCCTGCTTGCACTCACACTACCGGCCCACTCTTTGAGGCCCTCCTCTCGAATCAACCCACCGTTATCGCCCTGCTTCGCTGTCTGAGCAACAAATGTTAGCGTCAACGAGGTTTACGGTCTTACCAAGAACATTTAGCTCCTCCGGTTGCGACTCTTCCATTGTGCGACGTAATTGCATATTTTCCATCATAAGTAAATATTTTTATACAACATTACATTTCTCCGCATTCCAAAAACATGGAGACCAATAGGATATTGCGATTCTTCTAGAATCCATTCGTGTGCAGGACAATTGTGAAAAATAAAATTTCTCTTCGTGGAAAATAAAATTCTTCTACGTCAGTTCCAAAAACACGAATCGGAGAGATTCCGGCGTTTACAATTTTTATAGAACGCATTCGTGTGCAACGCAATTGCATATTTCATAAAATTGTTCTATATCAATTCCGAAAAACAGAAATTGAACACTCGAGGAAGCTGTCACGGATCAATAAGAATTAACGTACCTATCAATACTTTAATCGAATAGTGTCCAATAATCGTATAAAATTTGCAAGTGGTTAGTTCTTGGGTCAACGAGCGTTACAATTTGCAACTGTTTACCAGAGATAAAATTCGATGTGAGAAAAAGTGAGTCTTCGCAATTCTAAAATTGTCTGATAATTATTACAGAACTGTGCTGCATGTTTTACGTCATAACGCTGAAATAAGTGGATGTTATTAGGCGCCATGCCTTATCGATTATAACGTAGCCTCCTTTTTATCGGTCGCACTACTGACAGCGATACTAATTAGTTCCCGCATTCGGTAGCAAGCTTTACCGTGTGACTAGACTACTGGCGAGCCCGTAACGAAACTATTTTGCGAAGTCGTCTTTTCTTGTACGAACGCGTTACACCCTAATTGGTTTCTATTCTCCGTAGTAAGATATCTCAGTCCCAGATCGCTAATTGCAAATGCTGCTCCAGTTGTTGTCGACTTGTCGAACAAATGTTGAAACGCACGCCGAACAATCAGAAAAACTTATTGGAAATTCCGTGCGGCGTGCGATCGCTGCGATTAGACTCTGGATTTGAATTTCTAATCGAATTATCGGGGACAAATTTATTTCGATTATTCGAGTCGACTTGTCTCCGATTGTACATAAAAATTTAATTTGTTTTCCTTGAGTCAACTTCTCCCCGATTATGGGATATTTAAACCGTTATACTTCATAGCGTGAAGCATCTACTTTCAGAATCTCTAAATAATTTTCTCAAAGATAGAAAATTTTTTAAGGGTTGAAACCAGCACATATTTGGAGACAGAAGTCTCCCCACTCCTCTTAAAATTTGATATACGATTCTTTGCCTCTGTTTTATTGAATAATCTTTCTCAAAGACGTCCATGCATCGTGTAAAAAAATGTTTCAGATTGAAATAACTCTGCAAGGATAGGAAATTTTTTTTAAGAATTGAATCCAGCAAATATTTGAGGTCTCTCCACTCCTCTTAAAATTTGATATGCGATTTTTTCCCTCTGTTTTATTGAACTTCGAATGAAAAGTATATTTTTCTATTAGATAACAAGCAACGATATTACGCCGCGATTGTTCAGAAAAGTGGAAATTCGTGAAATTCGAAAGGGATTAGTAACATTTATGGTACGCAGCTTCTAGCAAGCATAGCGTGCGCAGAGGATACGCCAACGCCGACAGCACGAACGTGACGAGTGCTACACACGTTTCGAGTGGAGATCCATCATGCGATTCAATACGTGCAAAGAAGCACCTCGAGAGACAGGAACGATTACGACAGCGATTGCACATCACCCCTATGTATGCTAACTCCCATGCGGAAGACGGTCGCCCGTGGATCATGATCAGTACGTTACATGCCAAGGTACACTTATGGTTACCGAATATATTTCAAGCATTCTGCAACATGTACATATGTGTACATATATCTCGAGCGTTCTGCAACAACTTCTCCAACCAACGGGACCACCATTGCAGAAACTGTTCTTCAGGCTAACTTCGCGGCTCCGAAAGCAACGTGTTAATTGAACCCGAACAATTTTAACGACGTTGTAGCTGATTAAAAATGTTATTCCGTGGATGTAACGCGATACATTCAATGGAAGTTACGAATGTCGGATATTACTTTTCGTTTGAAAAATCGTTCGTATTGGTACTGAATAACATGGTTGCATTACACCAAAATGGTGACACAGCCAGAGACCGTGATAGTGTTCATTTGGAGTTGCTATATTTATAAGAAAATTTCCTTTAGATTCCTTTCTACTTTACTATACGTAAATACAGTAAATTCTCGATATTTGTCAAATCCGAGTCCTCTCGAGCTTCGGGGCCCCTCACGTGGTATACCCCGCGGTAGTGGGGATAATTCCGCGACGTTTATCGTCCAGGCCTTGGCGTCATATATAGAGAAATCACTGTAATCTCCTCTTTTTTAAGGATTCTACTATATCAAAACGCACAGGTGGTTCACCGCAGAGTTTCCATAAAAATGGTACTTATTGATGCATCTCGAAAAGACAGAGGGTCCAAAAAATAATTTAAAATGCAATGAAACTGGTATTATAGCTTCCGAGAAATTCAAGAGTGTAGTAGAACTGAATGGCGACACGATGTTTTCGCCTCTGCCGTAATAGTTGCAAACGAGTCCTCTTTCTAAGGGATTCGAGGGCGAGGGGGGTAACGAAGGAATCTCAAATAGGTGGCTAACGCGTGCCTTTCAATTTTCAAATGACGCAACACGGTCCCCGGAGCGTTTCAGCTCGCATGGCCGTCGGAGAGGCCTTTTGCTCCGCCGTTAATACGCAGGTAGTATCACCGGTTTGTAGTTCTGGCCAGCGATTCCCTTCCTTTTGTGCGTGTACGCGCGATCATTATATGGTCGAATCATCGGTAGGTGCTTATTCTCGCGAACTATAATACACACAAAAGTCCCCAAGGCGGGTCTCCGCCGGGGAACGTAACCTGAGAAGAGACCGCGCGCATCCAGAAACGTTTAGAAGACGTTCGTGAGTCGTTCGCATTTATACGTCTCCCCGTATGAATATAGACGGTCCCGGGGTATACTCCGCGATGCGCATGCGACGATGTATAACCTTTGTTCCGCACGCAAGGAGGTGTTCCGCGAGCGGGGATGGGGACCAGAGTAATCCCGAGCGGAGTCAGAATGGCGGTTTTTAAATCGATTCTAACTCATGCTCCCGTCAGAGATTTCTGGTTCTGCCGTGTTGCCAGCGTCCTTTATACTTAATACTCTTCGGCCGGTGTCAAAGTGCGGTTCAACAACCCGCTGTACTCTGACCTTGGGCCGGAAACTGATCCCAACGCGTTTTGTTCTGCAAACTAAGATGTAAAGAAGTATAAATCGAATGTAAGAAAAAATGCAGACAGTGACAAAGTAAAATTTAAACCTACCGATGCATCAGGACCACCTCGGACTGCGATGGCGAGATCTACGGGTAACGTCGCGGGCTACCATGGATCTCGCATTTGTCAAAACCTCGCTCGCTTCCGACTTTACGATCCAGCCGGCCGCGGCGTGCCGGTTTCGAGCGGTTCTTCCTCCGTTCGGTGTCCGGTGTGCGTGCATCGGCGTGCATCTCGATGCACTCGGGGGCTCGGTGAATCACGTGGCCGGGGCTAGCCCACGTGCGCCGCGCTGTCGGAGGAAATTTTGTCCCGTTCGAGGGCCACGGTGTCGCGTCCAGGATATCGATACGGGGCCAACGACGCCGCTACGGGGTCACCGATGAAGACGTCAACCCGCGACGGGAACACTCCCACGGAGAAAGGTCGCGTGCGAACCGCGCGATTCGAATCGGCGTGCGCGCGGTTTCGGCGAACACGACAGAAATTACGCCGGTCCCCGAACCGTGCAGAGCCGAGGGCGGACGTAGATCTATCGTCGCCTGGTTGAAATCGCCAACGTACCCTGTTGCGCCGCGCGCGGCATTCTTCCCGGCCCGAATTTTCGGGTGGGAGAAGAAAGTAAGAGTAAGCGGCAGGACTACGTGTCCTGGGGCCTCGGGACCCGGGCCCCGGGCCGGTAGCGAGCGCGATGAACCCCGGCCCAATACCCCGGGACAAAGGTAGCACACCTTGTACGAGCTGCGATCAAAAAGAAACCGGACTCTGTCAGTTTCCACCGGAACGCAGAAGATAATACAGTTCTCACTGTTAAGGCTTTCGAGCGCAAAGCTGGGTTTACATTAGTCCTGGATCCAGCGATTACGCTACAGCGAAGCGGCCTCACCGCCTCGACGTCTACATCTCCGTCGCTGGATCCACCGATTTACATTCACTGGATTCGTACCGATACCATCGATGAAGATTACTGATGAGACAATTTTTATTATACGTCCTCGAGTAAAGAACACCATCTGCGATATATGTAAAGTACCAGTTAACACATTGTTGACCGGGAACGTCATATGACGTCTTTCGATAACCTAATGTAATTGACGAAGTATTATACCTTGAAATTGTGGTTACTGTTTACCATTTGTCTTCGTTAAATTTACAATTCAAACTGTAAATATGTTATTGGGAAACTCTCAGATTATAAGCAAACGTGGTAAGATCAAGTTGTTTTACATTTTTCCAGTTAGGACGCGACGTATAAATCGTTATTCTTAAATTTTTAGAAATGGCCCATTGCGAACTTTTTGAAGAAGAATTTTGCGAAGATAATTTGTCTGACTGTCCAAGTGACGTCGGTATTAGTGATTCAGAAAATGATAGTTTTTCAGAACATAGTTCTGATTCAGAAGATACAAATATCAGACCAACAAAATGACGAAAAACCGTAATTATTGAGAGTTACTCTGAAAATGAAGATAACGGTTATGATGCTGGATGCTGAAGTTTATTTAGATTGTCCTAGTTCTACATTTAATTATAAAATAATGTCTGGTGACATTAGATAGCTCCTGCCGGTCAACAATGTGTTAACATAAATCGTCTAATAATAGAATGCAAAAAGTATGAGAATGAAAGGAAAAATTCTAAGCTGCCTAGATCGTTGCCCATTCTTTTAAATTCCGAGGAGTATATCGACGATCTTGCCAAGTATATCAAGGATACAAATATGTATAATATACTGTAAGAAAATGTACCGTGTTGCTAATGACCTTTTATGTTGAAGCGACATTAAGCAAATAATAATAATAATAATAAATCTGTAATTTCAATAATTGTGAAATCAAAAATCTGAAACCGTTCGTTGGACCAGCGGTTAATGTCAAGCTTCACAGTTGTCAAAAATGGTACCTGTCGCGGAACAGTTGGAAAATTTCCATTACACAGGTTCCCGGAGACGCGCAGAAGTATAAAGTACGTCGGAAGATGCCGGACGCGCGGTCGTGCAATAAAGAATTTACATAAACGGTGGAAAAAGTTGTACACGCGAGGCGAAAAAATTCGAAACGTATCGGCGACTCTCGGGAAGAGAATCTCGAATGCGAATTTTATCGCGAGGTCGATCGACAGAAATCGTCGAAGGCTTATTCGATGTTATCAGCCGGAGTAATGGTGGAAATAAGCATGTAAGTATCTTGTAACGAGGAAGGCAATCGTTTGTCGTTATTAAGACGAGCAACGGGCGCTATAAGTGCAGTCCTGGGCGGTAGACTGGCCCATATCTCGGTCGCCCACACGTCGCTTCGCTCCGCATTGTCGTCGTCGAGTTTTACGTCAGGCCATTAACACTTCCACGACAAATGAAAGCCCTTTCTTCTCTTCCTGCTAGCACAGTGCACCAAATGCACGGGCACAGATGCACGCGTCCGTGTGACACCTATATCGCCGACGACGCCCCCGGAACGAGCAATTACGGGTACGCGTGTACGCACACCGGGATCCAGTATGCAACACCAGTGCAACGGTGCACGCTGCGCATTCTGCGCGCTCTGCGCTCCGAACGCTCGCTCGCTTGCTCGCTCGCTCTTGCTCCTTCGAGAATTATATCGCGGTGCGGCGGCGTGCACCGTGGGGACATTTTTACGCTTGAAATTCGCGTCGGTAATGCTCAGGGCGAGCGCGCGATAACTGCATCTTACGTGTACCTTACGACCCGGTTCCACGGTTCGAGGGACGAACCCGGAGGAGTGACACTCGTCGTAGGTGGAGAATTCATTGTGCTCGAAAAATACGTCAAGCTTTCTTGATGATCCGCCGAACGAACACGAATCGATCACACGATAGAACGAAACAGCAAGAGACAATCAGAAATCTATATTTAGATTTCAATTATTTTAGAACTCGTGTTAAAAGTTTTGTTAGCTCGATTGAAACTCAGATGAAACGCAAGTTTTAAACTGAGAGAGAATTCATTGTGCTCGAAAAGTACGTCAAGTTTTCTTGATGATCCGCCTAACGAACACGAATCGATCACACGATAGAATGAAACAGCCAGAGACAATTAGAAATCTATATCTAGATTTCAATTATTTTAGAACTCGTGTTAAAAGCTTTGTTAGCTCGATTGAAACTCAGATGAAACGCAAGTTTTCCGCCGAACGAACACGAATCGATCACACGATAGAATGAAACAGCCAGAGACAATCAGAAATCTATATCTAGATTTCAATTATTTTAGAACTCGTGTTAACCCTTTGCACTACGATGTATTTTACGTTTTCAGTGATCAGAACTTTTTTGTAATTCGTAATTTCCTAAGGAAAGGAGAACATTTATGTCTATTGTATGCCTATATGTCTTCAATAGTTGTATATTAAGAATGCCAAAATAGAATTGTATTTCAGTTCAAAGGAAACTAATAACATACATATTTATTAGACTCTGTTCAGAATCTTCATCACGAGTCAGACTCGTGAAAGTAGTGCAAGGGGTTAAAAGTTTTGTTAGCTCGATTGAAACTCAGATGAAACGCAAGTTTTAAACTGGGATAGATTCGATGATGCTACCAATATCGTCAGAAACTGTCAGAAATCAATTTCTTAACAGCTATTTGAAGCTACTCGAACTTGTTTTATGAACAAAAATACTTATCTAAAGAAACTTTGGATTGTGATTTACCTACGCAAATATACCACGTCCTTGCACTTTCTATTCCGAAATCGATTTTCCACCGAATCCAAGAATTAATCCGTTTCCTCCCATCGTTACATATGTCACTGTCACGACTCTGCTTCAATAATTCAGCACCGGCAATTAAATTAGCAACAATGCGTTTTCCATTCATGAATCATGTACAGAAAGCCTGGATCCTGGTAGTCTTGTGTCGCGGCCCTCTCGCCGCGTCCTACACATCGGAATTGTTGACTCATAAATAACACCTTTGCGCACCACCACAGTCGTTCCGAACCAAAAAATCAAGACAATAACTTTCCGCGCATAATAAATGAAATTTTCATAGGTGACAGTTAATTGCAGCCGGAAGGCGAAAATTGCTCTCGGGACATTTCGCCGCGGTAAAAATCGCAAGGCGTTCCTGGTGCAGGCGTGCGCTGCGACCTGGTGTTCCGAGTTTAGGTGTGGTTTAGTTTCCATGATTCAGCTCCGCGCACTGCGCGCACCGTGAAGCGGATCGTTAATGGTTGACGATTAGCGAGACCACCGTTTCGATTTCTCGTCATGTAGCGGTGAACACGGATCCGCAAGAACCAAGAAAGATCTTGGTTTCACTCGGACTAGTTCCGCGCAATACTAATCGAACGGTTTCATGGTGCCAAGCAACTCGATCGCCGCAACTCTGGTTTGCCATTCTTGTTCTCGGGCTTTTTGCCGGACCGAATTATCCGTGCCTGGAAAACAGCGAAACGTGTTTTGCCGTTGCAAATTTTTGCCGTTCGATCCGCGAGGCGATCCCTCGGATTTTTTTCACTGCAAAACCGAAAAATCGTTCGCGAGCCAACCTTTTTTTGCACGCTCCGCTGTGCTCGCATATTTTTAGACGGGAGAGAAATTAAAATTAAGCATGTTGTTACAAAAACGGCGTTCATAAGAACGAGGATTCTGCAATTCTAAAAATTGCGAGAAAGATGGACGAGTAAAATTGACGAAATTTTGTCGTAATTATTGTGAAACAATATGCTGATGTAGTGAGTTATTGGTGGGATTAATTAATTCGGCTACTGTAAAAGGTATGATATTTTTTAAACACTAAACCGACCAAGCATTAACAGTATCTGGTAAATATTGTCTCATAAAAATGGCAACGCTAAATTTATTAAGATTGTCGGTAAATCTCTACATAATAAATGCTTGGACAAGGAAATTTATTTCGCTATTTTCCATAAATAAATTTTTATAGTTTCAATAATTGTAAAATGTAAAACCGGTCGGTTTGACCGTGGCAGATTCAGTGTTGAAAAAGAAGATTAGAAGTCCCATCAGGCAATTTAGCCTTGAGAAAACGAGTTTCAAGTTTTCCTCATTTATTAGTTCTTTTCGTAACGCGAGTGCTCGACGTTGTTAAACAATGTCAGACATATACTCAAAAACGAATAAAATAATTCTAAAAAGATTTTCACCAAAATAACACGAAAGGTGTTAGTTAGTAAGGACGATGAAAAATCACCTGTTTCGTGTAACTGAAAAATTGTTTAATTAGTCGCTTGATACGGTGGATTATATCTTCATCGATCTCTTTTTCACTAATTTTCACCGGTGTAGGAGAATTACAGTAGAGAGAACGTTGTCCAGGCGAACAGAAGTTCCGTATGCATGCATGCATGAATGCGCACGCACACCTGAGAGGATCGTCGTGTTTTTTACGTTATCAAGGATCACGACCAGTGGTACGATCCCGCCAGACAGGCTGGCAACATGTGTCGCCCTAGGCAAATGACGTCAGTCCTTGTAAACATACACTGAATCCTGCTTTCCTACGGCGGTCAATCTCGTCAACGACCACGCACGCTTCGGCGAGCTTTGAGCATTGTACATTCATCAGATCGATAATGGAGGGATTAGAAAATTAATTTGAAAATAGTGTACGTCAGCAGCTCCCGCGGCGACCGCGACGATGAACAATTTCAGGCTGCGAAACATTTCTTACGACAATCGAACGATTTATGTCTCCGGCCGACCGCTCCTTCATTGCAAGCTGTAATTATTCGTTGCAAAAGTCTCTGGAGAATCGTTCGTTTCACCCTCGTTCATCCCCCGTTCCTCTAATTTAATTTATCCCTTTGCACAGCTGTACAAAACCAACACACACGAATAATTATGCTGGTTGGTGTGTTCTTTGGAAATTAATAACTGCGTCCGGGTAAGATTATTTTAACACTGGTTCTCCTAGGATAAATATTTGAGATTTATGCAGCCATTATCGAGCAAAGTCAGGTAATGCAAATTAACACCTTGACGTAAAAAAAAAATGAAATATATATCTGGGACGATAATAAACATGATGTTCCTAAGAGAGACGTCTTTGTACATATCAAAGTGATTGATAATCACCTGTATTAGTAGTTTTAGCGTTAACATTGTATATATGATTAATCTTTCTCCCATTTCTTCTTCCACAATGATTGTAATAATAAAAATGCTTTCCTGAGAAAGAAATGTTCCAATTCAAGCAGCTGTTGGAATAAAAATCGAGAGAGATCTTAACAAATTCGATGTTACAATATTTAAAAGACCACCCAGTCGGTTCCAGTGCTCGGTAGAGCATACCCTTTGCTCAGAGTCGAGTGAAAAATGTACGAGATTGACGCGGTCGACAGATAAACGTTAATTTCCTGGACTTAATGCACTCTTATCGTCGAATTTTTCATCTGTTCTGAATCCCCGCAGCTGGTTTACGGCGGACGGTTGCGTAACGTTTTATTATAAAGTGAAACTGTTAACTAATTGCCGCACGGGAAAGAGTGTAAATCATTTTTCACGTCAACGGGGCACGGGAGGGACAGTTCCGCGATAAATCGATTCGCCATCAGACCGCCTCTTAATTGGACGATTTAATGCAAATCGCATGGATAGTCTCTGCCGGCGGATAGCTAGCGGTGCTTTCCCATTCGACAGGCATAAAAATGACACGCAACGCGACGACCGCCGAGCCGAATGGATGTTACGATCCCGCGCAGCTGACAATGTTAATTTAATTGCCCCGCGGCCAGTTAATGACTTCTGAATTGAGACATACTAATAACTACTTAAGCGACCGAGCTAATTCACTGATACGTTGAGGTGTCCGCCGGCTAACGAGTTGACGGTTCGAAATGAGAGTGTACAGGCCAACTAAAAAGCCGCGTCGCCGTTTCTTACTCTAAACCGCGAAGAAAGTTAAATATCTTGAGATCAACATCTCAACTTCCCGAGTTCCTGCTTTCAACTCGCTTTAAACTAACGCAAATGTGGAAATAAACGGAGTTCTCAAAGAGCTTCTACATCGGTGTGAATTTGTAAAAATGAAGACCCAGTTAACGCTAAATGACTCGAGGACTGATTTTTTATTTTACAATAATTCCCTGTAAGAACGCATTCACGGAAAATATAGGTGGTGATAAAAATCGCAGAAAATGTGTGTAAATTCGGTGTTCTCATTTTTATAGGGCCACGTTCGGTGTTTGGTGATATTTTCGGACTTGGAAAACGCAGGTTTTGAGAAGCGCTGTACGGGCAACTAACACCGATAAACTCGTAAAATTAGAACTGATCTAACCGGGAGAATCCCGAAGGCTTTCGATGCGAGCGACGGATTCATGCTGGTTCGCAACACGATTATCGGGTGTATTGAATATCAGTGATTCACCCGGAATCCTCGAGACTCGGTGGTCTTCGCCCGTCGGAAGACCTGTCGGATGAATCAGCTGACACCGGTGAACTGGATCCGACGAGTTTACACGTTCCCGAAACTTCAGTCGATAAACTAATATTAGAATCGGTTTGTCCCGCCGCCGCGCCGCGCCGCGGAGTTCTCACGATGGCCGTTTTAAATGACTTCTGGTAGCGTCTACGGGGAAGGTTGCCCGGACTGGTTTTAATGAATATTAATACATCGGCCGGCGGATCGTTTTAGCATACTTATTTTTCCGGCAACGGGGCCGGGCCCCCGACGAACAAATAAATTATTTCAAAATTCTATTCCGCCACCGTCGTTTCGCGCCGTTCCGCTTTTATCGTTTTCTAATATAAGTGGCCGTTTGATAGTCGTTTTCGCGGTTGCTCAAGAATCGGCACGTGCATTGGAAATTGCATTCCTGGCCGATTAAATTATTCCCCCGGTGGTATTTCAAGCACCAGAAGAGCAGGACGTATATCCTCGATCATGGTAAATATCGCCGGTGCCGACTTACTGCATTAATCATTATAAAATACGTCCCATTATGCCAATAACAAGCGATTGTAGTCGATGCACTCAACCTAGAAAAGCTGCGATACCGATCTCGGAAAATGGTGAAATTGCCGAGACACGTTACATTCTAATAAAAACTGATTACTGCCGTCAACGTCTACAATTTTCCAATGTGCTCACGCGCCTTTTTTAAAGACTCTCTTTCGATCATTTTCATCAAATTCCTAGTTCGTAACTGGATCACGGTTTTCCTGAAAAAATACTTCTTTATCCGATTCGATTATTTTACGTTCTTGTGAATTTCTCGGAATATTTTAGCAAGACCGCTCTTAATCCGTACAATAAAAGAACAACAAGCCTTTATAAAATTTCCGTCCGTCCATTTTATGAATTTCATGCGACGCGAAGATTCGATCTCAAGGACATTTCTTTATCTGCTTTTATCAGAGCTTAAAACGCGACTAATGTTCCACGTTCTACATTCTTCAGTGCAAAATTTCCCTAATTCTTTGATCCCTGATAAGAAAAGCACAAGTCACTATTGCAGCGGGTTGCACAGCTCGGGTTGAAAGGTCGTTCCAACCTCGAGGGGTCGTCACATCGAGAACGTCGGATTCGACGGTATTTCGAAGGTGGTGAAGGTGCGCGTCTGAATTCGCGCGGAATATTCGCAGGTTCCGTGGAAATTGATCGAGTCGTTGAAAGCGACGAGGATCACGCTTGAACGCCCGCGCATTATGAATCAGTCGCTCGGTAATTGCGGCAAGATCAGATATAACGGCGCATACGAGCCGTCATTTATCTGCAAAACAAAGTTCTGGTGCAATTCGTGTTTACAAACGGTCATCGGTGGTTTTATATTACCTACCCGGCGAGAGATAAAGCGGCATTGATCGCCGATGTTGCGGGCACCTTTGCTTCTGCGGGTGACGTTAACTCATCGAAGGTATGCGTTAATAGTCCGATGTGTCGGGACTGTACGGAACTGATATTTCTCTGTATGTGTATACAAGCCCGTTTTAAGAGCCGCGGAATGCGAACGTTACCTGATAAGACAAAAACCAGCACAAATTGCTTTTTCATGTGTATCATTAATGTGTTGCAACTTCCGTTACACGATGCGTGTTTCACGCTCTTTCGAAAGTGTTAATGGCAGAACAAAGAAAGTCGAGGGACACCGTGCTCCGCGGCCCTAATCACTGCCGGGGCCGCGCGTCCACTCTGATCACAGATAATCCTTAATTTTCAACAGCAACCGGGGTTAATCTCAATCAATCTTTTAAAATCTTCAAGAGCAAACGAAGTTTACGGAATTTTTAGCTTAACGATTTCAAGAATACGATCGCAAAGATGCAGCACCTTACGATTAACGCGGACAATTTTTACATTGCACAAAGATCTGCAATCTAATATCGCTTGGGATTACGAGGAATCGTAATAAATGTTGAAAAGCGCTCGCAGCTCGTAAATCTTCGATCTTCGAAGAAGCAGCCGAGATTCGATGGAACAGATTCCGGATGCGATCGAAAATTGTGTTTTTTTTTCCCCGTTCGAAGACAAACCGCGAAACACCCGGTCGGCGGAACGTGACGCGACGCCAGCGTAATTAATTTCGTTTGAAAACTAAACGTGCCACGGTGGAAGTTGAACCTTCGGCGTTGAATTCCTTGCATCTATTTTTCCCAGCAGCGGCTACCGCTTGAAAAGAGTCGGCTTTTGCCACGCATGCATTAGTCGCGATAGGGATCGTGCAGGTGGTATAGTTCAGACGTGACACGATTATGTCATCGGTCGGATAAACTGTTGCTCCGAGAACATTACTACTTCACTTATCCCGGTCCGAGCTTCTCGTGGATCAGCATCGAAACACCTGCACGCTTTATCGGCTCGGTTTACCGTCTTCTCAGTTCCTCCTACCCCTTTCTTGTTGCGCCCTTATCACCGGACACGACCGGCGTCGTTCCTTGTGTTTACCCTAACTGCGTCATGCATTTCCCGCGTCGCCGTGCGCACTATCTTGGCCGCGGGAAACGGTCCCTCGCCTTCGCGAAAATAATGCGAATCTCGCGAATTCTTTGTTAGGCCTGTCCCGTTCCTCCATATTTAGAATGCGAGCTAGACAATCTTTTTTATTTTTTATTATCAAGGTTTTACGTCGCATCAACTGCATGGTTATTAGCGACGAACAGGTGTATCATTATAGTATAACTTCCTTAATAAATTCCAGTAGATCTTTTATTTTATCTTCGTCAAGATTCTCTTTCAGTGTTCTTCCTATTTTGAATCTTTCTCCTAGTGTATTGTATTTTGGGCAAGATAATATCAGGTGGTTAATTGGTGGTTCCCTTAGCGTGACCTATTTTAATTATGGATAGGGTAACTTGATCCCTCCGTTTCAGGACTTGCCTTACTTCTTTATCTTCAGAAAAGGAGTCATAGATATTTTTGGAGTGTGCAGAGGCTAGGTCGTTTCCATTCCAGATCCCATTGGTGCTTCAGATTTCTTTTAGCTTCTTTAACCCCTTGCACTATAATTTATTTTATGATTACAATGATTAGAACTTCTTTGGTGCCTACAGTCCACTAGGAAAAATAGAAAATTTATATTTATCGTATAACCAGGTGTCCTGCGATGGCCAAATATTGACTACGATAAAATAGAATTTCATTTCGACTTAAAGTGAATTAATAATATACATATATTCGAAAATTCTGTTGGAAGACTTTATCACGAGCCTGACTCGATGTTATAGTACAAGGGGTTAATCAGGTCGTCCATGGAGCTAAATGGAACTAAAGATTTTTTCTACAATATAGAATGGGATGTTTATAATTCCAGCGTGTTAATGTTCCCATTGAACAGAAGCAAACGACGGAAATAAAGGAAAAAAGTTTGAAATGTGTTTTCATTGTGCGCGGACACTGTAATTTCATGCGAGGTTATGGAGGTTCAGCCACGAGGACTTCAAGTTCCGTTTGAAAAGCTGCAGCGTCACTAATTCTATGCAAAATTGACGAGTTAATGCTAAATATAGGAGGGAATGTATTTTTGTGGCAATTATATCGAGGAATTCCCTTGGCTCGTGAAAACCTCTTGCCGCGGAGTATTATCGCGGTCTTTGACGTGCATTGTAAACGGATAAAGGGGAATTACTTAGATCCCATATCTAACGCGTACTTCTGTCGTAATTGTACGATCGTGCCATCGTATAATTCGGCCTCAGACAGACAGTCAAGGGGAATCCCCGGCGTGTCTCATAAGTGTATGTGTTTACGTTAACAGACGATCGATGAAGTTACCGAGAATGCGGAAAGGAAGTGACGTTCGCAGTTCAAATTCGTCTTATGATTAATATCGGACGGGAAAAATGTTCGCGCGTGTACACGCGTTCGAACGTCGAGTCCTTTCGCGGGAGATAATATACAATCGAAACGAAGAATCGATTGAATTATTGATTATCGAAGCCGGTCGCCGGGTTTTATGGGAGCGTGACCAAACCGTTTCGAAATCTCGCGCTCTGAAATCCCGGAAATATGGGGAACAACTTCGATATCTTAACGACGCGCGAAGTATGTGGCTTATTGGTTATTATCGCGAGTAACCAGCTCGTAATTCGCCCGGAACGACGTGTGAACTTCATCCGGTTAAATCATAGTTTTCTTCTTTGACTCATAGCTCCTTTTTCGAGTATTACAAGCTAAACTATGCCTGCGTTAAATCCAGCACCCCACGAATTTTGTTCACTATTTAAAATCAAATATATAAAATAATTCCGACAACAAACTATCTTTCTCATTCAAATTTCCATGTACAGATTTGAACAGATTTGCGTATAAAACAAACAATAAGCCACTCGACCGGATGTTGCCGCTAAATAGACTGCATGCGTAATTGGTGTAGAGATTAATGATAAAGATGGGATACAATTCTCGAGTTGCTAAGAATGAGATCATTAGGCTTGTGTGCATACCACGATTGCTCGTATAATTACACATACTTGTCATAATCGTTACCTGTCTCGAGACTGTTCAGAGTTAGCTGCGCTGTTGCTTGATCTTTCGTTAATGCAGACTGTACAATTTTTTTTTTATTGAAACTCTCAATATGTACGTCTTACTGTTAAGCATTATTAATGTAGGAACCGTAGAACATATTAGGTATATAACACACAAGTACATAACTTTAAATCTTGAAATTACATTGCTTGAAAAAATCGAAAAGGAAATAACACGCCTGAATATTCGGTTCATAAAGTAACGATCTGATATTTAAGGGTGGAAACAATTTGAGCTTCCTTAATTTTTTCATTAGATCAACTCTTTGTGATTCTAACAAGGCACATTGCCAAATGATATGGTTAAGATCTTGAACCTCATCACCGCAGTTACATTTGGGATCATCCATTATGTGTAGTCGTGAAAGAGATGCTGCAAGATGATAGTGACCTGCTCTACAACGATTGAATGTGACAATAAATTGCCGTGATAAACCTCTACCCGAAAACCATGGTGCAGTCCCATCTCTAACATAATACTGAGAGTATTCCTTGCCTTTAAATTGACCCTGTTGCACTGTCAAATCACTGGTACTTTGTCTACATTTATGTTTAAAAAATACTCGTGAATCAGAAAATGGAACGACAATACTCTTATTAGCTTGTTCCTCATCATTTCCACCAATGCCTGAATGGGACGGAATCCAAACAAATTCTATACTGCTATGATGTGCTTTTCTTGAACTTAAAGTATTTCTCCTTAATTTCATAAATATAGAAGTTGGTCATTATATTAATCTTTGACCTTTGTAGACACAGCAGGGCACTGAGAGAATCGATAAGTATTTTATAATTTCGGTTTGTGTCCAAAAGAGCAATGTCGAGAGCATCAATTAAAGCATTCAGCCGACTGTACGATTTTACAAACAGAAAAATGTATACCAAAAAGAAGGGCCCCTAATTGTCCGACAATTTAGCGTCCGGCGGAATGATATCATTTTCGGCGGGCAGGATAAATTGCACGCATTGGGAACCGGGCGCGAACATCGGTAAGGAGTATCGAACCGGGGCGAAACAAGGGTGCGGGATGAATTAGCACACGGTTAGTTAAATGACTAAATTGCGTATGCAAATGCACCATTAATCGAACTCCGCGGAGCAAGGGGGAAAAAAAAAGAGATGTGGAAGGAAAAGCAAAGAGAAAGGTAGTTGAAAGAGCAGTAAAGCCCTCCTCTGGCCTACCCACACTCGACCATACGCTACCATAACCGGCATGACGTCACTGTCGTGACTGCACTCACCCATCCCACATTCTTCTCTGTCCCCCTGTTGCCTCCCCCTCCACCCCCTCCGCCCCTCCTTCGGCAAGAGGGCCCCGGTGAGTGATTATCAATATAAAAATGCGGGGCTGAATTTTGAACGATAAATCTGGGGGGAAAAGTGATGAGCCGCGTGCCATCGAGAATACCAATCAGCCAGTCCGACTAGATGTTTGCTCCCGATCTGCATAAAGATAGAGGCGCACCGAAAATTATACCGAAATGCACCGGACAAAATGTTCGGGACCCGGACCCCGGCTCCGGGACCCATCTTGTTCCGCTTGCTACTAACCCCATCTCCTCGTTTTCTCACCCCTCGCAGCTTTATTACCGCCGCCTCCGAAAACAACCTGCTCCCTCGAACCGAAATCCTGAAGACGCGAGGTAAACGTCCCTATTCACAGCCCCCCCTCCCCTCTCACCCCACCATTCAGATTTTTCTCCTTAATTCGCTCGTTGCTAGACTCCGCGCATCTTCGTCCAAACTCGAATTTTTGGGACCTGCGAAAATCGGAACGAGGACACAATATTTATTCGTTTCTTACACCAAGTTTCAGCAATGTCGCCAATTCCAGTAAATAACTGTAATGAAAGTTGCATTTATTTTACCTGCTAATGCTCGAACTATCTTGTGCTTCACTCGTGCATTTTTAATGCAAACCTTCACCCATTTTCGCGATCATGTTTTAAACATGCACCACCAGTTTGCAAGGCTGAGATCGTGTTAAAGATCTAGAACAAAAATACGAATTTACCTGGAATTAGAAAATGAATTTTAGAGAGCGAACATTGCAAAGTGAGCGTAGACAAATATTTTCAAGAGAAACAAAGAGAACGTCGGGATTATAATTATCAAGTATTTAGTATGAAGCATCGAAATGAAGAAAAAGACCGGAAATCTTGCCGACAGCAACGATATCTTAAATTTCACTGTACACGTAGAACGTAACAGTACACCTTTCGAATGTTCATCGATGTCGATTTAGAAACGAGTGACATCGAGAAAAGGGATCAACATAACTTATCACGCGACATTTTCGGGGACCAATTAAAGTATTGAATTACCACCGGCCCTGGTTGAGTTATGGTAATGATTGATATTCAAGAGGTCGACCGTGGCAGGCGTCAAGCAACGTTGCATTTTACATGAAACCATCGTGACTATTCTAAATCCGGAGCGTGTGAAAACTACGTGACAATTTAATAACCTTCCGATGATCTGATAAGTTGATGGCTCGCTGTATATCACTGCGGCGAAGACCAGTTTTCCACCCACACTGTTTCTTTATGCCGGGCAAGAAAACGAGAAGCATGAAGCCGACGGAGATGCCTGCCAGCCTACATTTCCCCATAAGAACCGCGGATTAAGCCAGCACGGTCTTTCGATCTCAATTCCACGATTTACTGGAAACTTGTAAATACGTTTTAATGGCTATTCTGTATTTCAAGGAAGCTCAACCATTCTCTGAACTACAACTCCCGGAAGAAATTGTTAAACTGTTTTCAGAATGTTGCCAAACGTCATCTTAATAGAATCAATACTTTGGCAGTCATTGTGTGCAAGATTTAGCAATAAATCTGTTGTTTTTGTGATGAAATCGTATGCAATAAAGTTACTAATGTATTTTATATTTCTTAAGCTATCGTACGTATACATTAAAATATTATTTAATACAAATATTCCCATCAACACATTTGCTCTGGAGAAGATATTCCATTGTTCGACTTTTATATGGATCTTTTTATACAACTAAGCTGTTACGGGACAGCTATTTGAAAATTACCTGAAATTGCCAAATTCTTTACTCTTTATAACCAACTTAGAAATGTAAAATAATTTGTTGTTATTTTAGGTACTGGGTACACCACAATTTATACAGGGTGTTGCTCATAAATGAGAACACCTAAATATCTTTCGTATTTACAGTCTTATCAGAAATCTTCAGAGGACAAAGTGACACTAAAGTCATAATAGTTGTCCACTTTAGTCCTTCTAGTTCAAGTCTGTAACATAGGAGTGAAGTAGACAACTATTATGACTTTCGACATGTTCTTTCGAAAAACAAATTATAGGCGATGCTTATACTAATATTAGCAAATTCTCTCCATCCCAAAACAACTTGTTGGTTTACGAGCGACATTGTTGTAATTGAGGGTTGGATTATGAAAGCCTCACTTGAAAATTGAACCAACAAACAGCAATTAAATATTGGAGCTAACTCCTTTTTATGCTAAAACACGTTTCTTGTTGCCTATCCCAGTTTTTACAGAACCAGCTATGAAATTTAGAAAGTGTATCCACCCAAAAACCACTCGGTCGTGAATCTACGATTTTTGGAAAATTAACAAGCAATCACCGATGGAGGGATTAGTGTAACAATTACTTTTCCAGTGGCCGTATTCCGATTGTTTATTTCGTTTCGATGAAATTGTTTAGGTTTTTGCCGTCGACTCGGAGACACGCAGAATCTCGATTACAGCTAATCTCGATAGCTACGGAAAAGGGAGTAATTGAAGCCAAGGGAGCTCGAGGAACAGTTGGATACCTGCACTGTCCGCCGGCATCCTAAGATCTACGCCACGGAGGTGTTTATGCGGTTTCTGAGAAGCGCACTTCGTTTTTGCTACCACTTCTATCCCTTCGTTCCTCCGCCGGTGTCCTCGTATCGAAGATCATTTTCTCTTGCTTACCTACCGCCTTTATTTCTCTGGCTGTCGCTTAATGACTGTCCAGTGACAAATAAACCTGAGCAGCTACTTCCAGATGTTAGCCCCCGTCGGCCGTTCTTTTGCTTGTTCGGATAATTTTCTATCGGCCAACTGGACTCCGGCTTTGAACTCTCCCATGTTTCTAGGCTGCCTGCAATTGCCGTCAAGAATTACGACCTCGACGAATCACGCCGCGAATATTTCGTGTCTGAACCACTACGACATTTCGAATTGCGAAGCGAAACCTGCCTGCGCACGTTTCATAGGCAAGAAAAAGTTGGTGAATAGACGTGTTTATGCAAAATAAAAATTATCTCCAGCGAGTACCAACAATAGAAGCCAAACGAAAAGTTCTCTCCTTCTTTAACGATTTTTAAAAAGTTGTAAAATCCGCACAAAAGTATAGGTATTATTCTCGGCACACCAAAATTATTGCAAGAGGAAATGCATTTTTATTTTACTTCTGTTTCTCACAATTGACTTAGCGAACTTCCCTTCGGTGTCTCGTCGATTTTTTTAAATATTTCTCAGTCTAGTTAACCGAAAGTTCTCGGCACACCAAAATTATTGGAAGAGGAAATGCATATTTATTTAACTTCTGTTTCCCACAATTGACTCAGCAAACTTCCCTTCGGTGTCTCGTAAATTTTTTAAATATTTCTCAGTCTAGTTTAACCGAAAGTTGTTAGTAGAAAATGAATTAATTCTTTTCTTTCTCTAATAATTTTAATGGGTCGGAAGTGATATGACGATAAACGTGTAGAAGGCGCCGTTTAATGTTTAGTTTTGCTTTCGTTGAAGCATAAACATGCATATACAGCGTTCCGCAGTTGGCACTATTAAAAGTTTTATCATAACATTGTGGAACAGGCCGCGACCGAATCACGCAATAATCATGTCGACGGTGGACTGATAAGTAATATTGCAATGTTAATGTGAAAGTGGTAACCAGCAAATATCTGTTTCCCGACACCTCCGTTTTCAAGTAACACGATCGCCGGGCACTGCGTCGATTGGTACTGCGGTTTGATTAAATGTGACTTCTAACTCTTACACTCGTGTGACGTAACGCGCTCGCTGCGTACAATAACTATGTAAATTAATATTTCCACGGAGCTTTGCCCACCGTATTATTCGATCTGGAACAAAAGAAGCAGTCGACGCGTCGCGTCAAACGAAAGACTTGTGTACTCGACGGACACGTAATTTCTTGTTTTTCTCCTTTTGAAGTGTCGTCCAAGGCTAGACTTTATATGTTACCTTGTTGCAACCTTGCTGGCGTCGTCGTGGCTCGTCGGGAATTGTCATTCATTTTCTCTAGCTTATTAGAGAATTAGGTTGTGGAGATTCGGCCATGTTCGTTTATTTAACACTTATTTGTTACATGCTCGACCAATGGAAAATGCAAATTTACTACTTGAGAGACGAATGAAAAATGCAAGTAGCGAATTTGCGACTTGAAAGACGAATGAAAAATGCATGTAGCGAATTTGTGACTTGAAAGACGAATGAAAAATGCAAGTAGCGAATTTGCGACTTGAAAGACGAATGAAAAATGCAAGTAGCGAATTTGCGACTTGAAAGACGAATGAAAAATGCATGTAGCGAATTTGCGACTTGAAAGACGAATGAAAAATGCAAGTAGCGAATTTGCGACTTGAAAGACGAATGAAAAATGCATGTAGCGAATTTGCGACTTGAAAGACGAATGAAAAATGCAAGTAGCGAATTTGCGACTTGAAAGACGAATGAAAAATGCATGTAGCGAATTTGTGACTTGAAAGACGAATGAAAAATGCAAGTAGAAAATTTGCGACTTGAAAGACGAATGAAAAATGCAAGTAGCGAATTTGCGACTTGAAAGACGAATGAAAAATGAAAGTAGCGAATTTGCGACTCGAAAGACGAATGAAAAATGTATGTAGCGAATTTGCGACTTGAAAGACGAATGAAAAATGAAAGTAGCGAATTTGCGACTTGAAAGACGAATGAAAAATGCAAGTAGCGAATTTGCGACATGAAAGACGAATGAAAAATGCAAGTGGCGAATTTGTGGCTCGGAAATGGCCTAAAAATGGGAGCAGGAATATTTACGAGTCGGGGGGCGTCTAAAAAAATGCGAGCAGAGAATTTGCGAGTCGAAAGTGGTCCAGCGAGTGTGCGGAGGGGCGGGGAATGAAATAAAATAATAAAATGAAATAAAATAGCGGCGGTTTTGCGTAACGAAGTGCCCGAAAACGTGGCACCGTCTCGTTGCCTCTTAAAATGGATCGCACGAGTGGACAAAAGGGGTCACAGGTTGAACGGGTAGCACGTTCCCGAGGAAGATCGTCGGACGGCTCCGTTGATCGACCGATATTCAAATTCGCGCGGTATCCTTCCCGGTGGAATGCAGGCCGCTCTGGCCCGTCTGGGAGGAGGATGCAGTCTATGCGTGTGGCAACTGTGCAAGACGTACAATGTCACCCCGCCGGGGCCCGATCGCGTCCGTATACCGTCGCCATTATACCGGCCATTTCGAAATTGGAACGGCCAAACTCCAATTTAAGATGTCGCTACATCATTCCGGGCATAAAAGGAGGCGAGAGGATCCACGGGGATAAACCTGATCACCTAACAATTTCTTAAATCCCCGTGGCGGGGACCTTGAACCTCGTTGCCCCCCCTTAGGCTCTCTCGCTCTCTGTGTGTTACGATCAAAGACGATGATCGGCACGGACCGTCGCCCGAGCCGTTACTCTGTCATTGTTGCCATTAACATTCCATCGGAACAAGAGAGAACGTTAGCGGTTGGTTCCGATCTGGTTCCAGGTTTAGCAGGGCAGCATGCGAAACCGGCCGGTGCTATACTAACCGGAGCGGCGCGGCGCGGCGCCATTTTCGTCGGTAAGCCATTTCTTTTAAGCGCGATCGCGCACAGAGCAATGAAGGCGGATTAGCATTACGCGCATATTGTCGGCGACGAAAACATACGATCATACGTTCGCATTTTCGACGGCATCCGACCGGTTCAAAGCTTTGCTGATTCTGTTCTTGATCTCTGTTTACGAACCTAGGCCCTTGGCTACCCTCTGCGGATTCTGAAACCGACCGAGTTGTCTTACTTCTCCGGACTTTTTCCTACGGGATCGCCGCGCTGTCGTTGGACATGTCGCGCGAGGTATTACGGGATTTTTCGATCTCTCAAAGACGACGTTTGAACGCTGACTGGCAACGGGTTTTGCGAAAATGCGATCCGAAATTGGCGAGCACGCAGTTCACGTTGAAAAACGTTACGCAACGCGGCAGCGTTTTTTATAATTAATTAATCGACAGCCTAGGTAAGCTAGAAAGTTTATTATGCCGCTTTCCATTCGAGACTCCGGTCAACAAAATCTAAACGTGGCGTCGGTTTGACTCTCACCTTGGTTGATATTGCATCGCTTGTTCTTATGCAACGTTTTTTATGTATTGAACAATTCTGACGTTAGGCAAATAGAGTTCGATACTAATCTTAACACGTTATCTGCCCGAAGAATACAAAACCTTCCAAATTATGACTTTGAAAGAAATTATTGGATTGTTACGGAGGACACACCGGTCAAAAGTGAAGATAATAGAAAGATAAATGAAACATTGTCTTCTTATAAATTTTAAAAAATTGTGACAGTCGTTGGTTAAAGGGATCTGTCCTAATTTTTTCGTTGCAAGCAACTGTATAATTTGGCGAATCTGATAAGTTCGCGAGGGTACGTTTGTAGCACGCGTTCCTTCCACGAGAGAGCAAGGAAAAACAGAATCGGACGACTATCTTGAGCCAAGGACCAAGGACACGACGGAACACGGTGTAGACAGTCACCCATACAAACGCGACCATAGTCCACAGGTTATATTCCCACGTATGGCGCCCCAGGCGGGGGTCTATAGCGATACTCCTGAGACCCAAATTAAAGCTGTTGGTTACCTCCTACAAACTGTCCGTGGCTGGTCCACCGCCGCTGCATAATTAGAGGAACGTCATGTAATTGGTCGTGAACACTCCCTTTGTTCGTCCTTCCTGCGGAGGACTCGCGTAAAACTAGCGCTCGTTCCGCCTGCATGATTCTCCAAAAATCTAATGCTCGACGGTCGAATCAGAGAAAAACTGGAATTCATTACGCCACAATTTTTCAAGAAACTACAAACTCTGCTACTGCGAGTTCGAAGTAATTCTATTAGAAAAATTCGTTTCTGCTAGCTCTGTACACGAGACTGTGAATTTTTATGCAAAACAAAAATTGAGAAGACAGCGGTCCAGTAGAAATGTCTTTCTTTCTGTAACAAGTTTAGTTGAAGATAATATATTCGCATTTTTCAATTCTTCTACTATTTTAAACGCCTGTTTTGCCGCACATGCACAAAATCGAAAATGAGGAAACGGATGAAAATGTTCTTAAAGAATGCACGACGGTTATTAGGTTGCTGAAGAGTGAGTTGCAGTTGCTTTTGCTACAAGGTGCTCGAGCCGACGTTGAACAAAATCGGTTAACCACAAGGAAAGAATGCGACGTTTTCTTCCGACGATTTTTTAGGGTTTCCTTTGTGGCGAAGAGAAAGAGAGAAAGAGAAAGAGAGAGAGAGAGAGAGAGAGAGAGAGAGAGAGAGAGAGAGAGAACGCAGCCACTGGTTGATCCAGCGATTAAAAAAGCTGGGCAAAGGTGGGCGAGAACGTTCCACAAATCATAAAATATGAAATATATCGTCGCAAAGTCAGCGAGACGAGAATTCATTTGGAAACCGAGAATGGAATCTGTAGCTAGTGATGGGGTTGACGTCGGCCGAGATAGCACGACTGTCCAACGCGTGTGAAAAGAAGTCACCTATTAATGTTTTACTGCTCGTAAACGAGCGCGGTCCGAAACCGTGGAACGAAACGGAAACTAGAAATATTTTCGTTCTTCGTGAAGCGAGAATATTTAGTTAACGGTCGTGACATTTATTTCGAGGGAGGGACCGATTCGTTAACGCGGCTCTGTGCTCGTTCGAACTTTCTTTTTCGAACTGTTCCGTAATAAATCTGAAATGGAATTCTCGATATTCCTGAGCCCCCATGCGATAATTATGCTTATTTTTCGTTTCAGTTTCGATATCGCACAACGGTGCGAGCTCTCGCGAAAAGCTACTTTTATAGAAAATTCTCGGTTTCGTTTTATTCGACTTGGCTATGAGGATTGGAATTATTATTATACCTGCAAACTTTTATTTGGCATAGCAGTTATGTTTGTTGTAAACGCTTAAAATCCGCAATGTAACAATATTTAAGTTACCGAAAAGATGCTGGAACGTCACAAAGAAACGCGAGGAGCATGCAACTCACGAAATTGCGGCTTACTACTACGACACTGTGTCCCATCGCGACAAAATGGCTGAGATCAAACCACAACGCAGCTGGTAACTTATGGAATTTGTAAAAGCTGAGAAAACTATTTTGTCAATGTAACAAATTGCACAATGAATCGCCAAAAAAGAAATACAACGAGCCAAGTAATAACCTCATTCTAATCTTATCTCATTTCGCTTCAGGTTTCCATGTTCGAAGGAGGAATTTGTAAAATTAATTTTATCTTCCTGTGTACTCCAATCGACAAATTAAATTGGGAAGTTACAAGTATTCCATCCAAGATTCTAATTTCTGTATAAAATCAACTTTGGCCTTAAAGAAAGTAGGTTAAAAAATATAAAAAGAAGAATTTATGCATTTGGACAGGTCTAACCACGACTGTTGTGAAATCGTCGGAGCGGGGGTTAATAAACTATGGTCCCCGTTCGTTTAATGGACACTGGCAGGACAATCGTGAACGTCCTGCATTTCGAAAGCCCGCCGGTAGAAAATACGTCCACGGATATGGATCTCGCGGTTGCAGCAGAAAAAGAGCACCGTTAGCAAGCAGCCTAAGACCCGCCTCTCGACGATCCGTAACGTCGCGGATGGCAATAGGCTGAATAAACGCAGCAAGTAGCCAGCGATCGGTTTTCGTGGAAGTCAGTTGGCAAATCGGTGTCGGCCAGCATAGTCCTCGCGCGAGCCCCGAGGACACAATCGGCCATAAGCGTTTCTGCTACTTTTCCCACGATTTCTTTACTCTGGCGACGAAATTTTTCTCGAAGTCCGAAAAGTAAAAATTGTTACTGGGTCTCAACTGAGACTAGTCCTTGGTTACTAGGCCTAAACTGATGCTAGGCCCCAAGTTACCAGGCTTCAACTGACGGTAGACCTAAACTAAGGCCAGTCCCCAAGTTACCAGGCCTAAACTGATGTTAGGCCCCTAGTTACTGAACCTAAACTAATGCTAGGCCCCTAGTTATTAAACCTAAACTGATGCTAAGCCCCTAGTTACTAAACCTAAACTAATGCTAAGCTCCTAGTTACTAAACCTAAACTAATGCTAAGCCCCTAGTTACTAAACCTAAACTAATAATAAGCTCCTAGTTACTAGGCCTAAACTAATGCTAGGCCCCTAGTTATTAAACCTAAACTAATGCTAGGCCCCTAGTCGTTAAACCTAAACTAATGCTAGGCCCCTAGTTACTAGGCCTAAACTAATGTTAAGCCCCTAGTTACTAAACCTAAACTAATGCTAAACCCCTAGTTACTAAACTGAAACTAATAATAAGCTCCTAGTTACTAGGCCTAAACTGATGCTAGTCCCCACGTTACCAAAGCTAAACTGATGTTGGGCCCCTAGTCACTAAGCCTAAATTGATGCTAGACACCTAGTTACCAGGTCTAAACTGAACCTAGGCCTTGAGAGTCTCAAATATCTGATCTTGTGTTTCTCAGAGAAAGCCTCCCTTGAACCCTGTGTCTTTTCGAAACTAACGCCGAAGATTTGCAGACCACTAACAGCCAAGTTGCACATGTTGCCCACAATATACATACATTGTAGGTTGGTTGGTAACTTCGGGGGAGGTGATTTTATGAAATTTTAAATCACTCGATTCGGGAATCGCGCAGTTTATCGCCCATTCGTTGGCGCATTCTGGGGAGCCATAGTGGCCAACGTGAAATATCGTTTTGCGAGGAGTCTGTTGGACGTTTACACGCATTCGCCGCAATTTATTGTGTTATCGCGGGGCCTAATTTATACGTTTCTTCGGTCGACAAGCAGACCGAGGTGTGAGAGCGATGCTTTTAGGAATTTTGCAGTCCCACGATGGACCGGAGAGTTTGTCTTTTGTCTCTGATTAATATCTAGTCCCTTGGATCGAATGAAATATCAGCAAAGAGGTCAGAGATATTTTTAATAATGTGGGTTAATCATTTCAAAGAATAATTTTCGTTGTATACAGTAACGTTAACGGAGAAACCTTCGATACCGGTTGGGCTTTCAAGTAGTTTCGCCAATCGACACGGAGGAGACTCTTTCCTACACCTTAAAATTATAAAAGCAATTTTGTTTATTGATCGATTTTGTTAATTTTATCGCGATGTTGTTGGCTGTACGAATAAGTAAAATACTAATTTTAAAACCTATGCGGACTCTTTACTCACAGAGGAGTTAGTTTCGAATTTTCTATCGGTATATTAGTGTAAACCACGAGTGCAAGTGAGTCGATTATAAAGCGAAATTTTGAAAAATTTTCAGAACAGTTTTTAAGTTTGTTAGTTTTATTTTTGTGGAATAAAATGGGCTTTCGGATGCGACACCTTCGGGAGTGCAACCATACTGACAGGAACGCTGCGAGGAAAAGGACATCAAGGCGACCATAACACGAACTTATTTGCAGGATATTCTATTTTACTAAAAAGCAAAATTTAATTGCGTACTTAACAGTGATTATATTTATTTAAATTTTACTAAAGCAGTTATATTTTGTTATAGTTACTACGCACACTACTTCGTACCCTTCTGAAGTATAATTATAGTATAAAAAATAATGGTCATCCATCCTAGAGGTGGTTCTACACCTCTGGATCGGTGGACATTTGTCAAAGAAAATGGTTGTTGAAGTTTTTTTTACGTCAACACCTTTTATACATCGAGAAAAGAAAAAGTTTGAAAGAAACCATGCGTCACAAACAAATAGTTATCGAGATATAAGCCGGTAAAGTTTTTGCACAATTTCGTTTCCCGGAATTCCCTGTTTCGAAAATTGTTAACAAGCAAATTGGCCACCGTCGTAATATTTTATTTCCGAAATTCACGTTCAAGCTTTCGAACACTGTAAATGGCCCTTGGGAAAATGTTGAAATAATCGAGAAAATTCTGTTATAACGTTAAAATATTTAATCCGTTTGCACATACGAATTTCACTGCAACGTGTAAAATAATAATCACAGAAAAATTCCCAATATTGTAAAAAGCAAGGTCTTCTGATTTTAGATATTATATTGCATTGACTTACTAATCCTACATTACAAAATACTAATGTAAAGTACACTTACAAATTTTTCAGAATTATCTGTTCCTCCGTCGGATCCACAGGACACTATTATTGGCACACGCAACAACACACATACACAACACACTTTATAGAATCGCGACAGCAAACAAGATGTTACTCCGACCATGATCAAAATAATACTGCGATTTTAATTGCTTCGCTTCCGCGGACGTGGTAGGGGCAGGTAATACTAAGCAGGTCAGACGACATGGGTCTATAAACACTAAATACAAAAACAAGGAATTCCGAGAAACACGGTCGGCGACTCGTTTAGAACTTGTTTAGAATTTAGTGCTATTTGCGTGAGCCAAGAATAGTGTGCTATGGACCCGGCGGAAAAATTTGTAAGTGTACTTTAAATTACTATTTTATAATGTAGGTTTAATATTCGAACGTATAACATTGCATACAAGGTTTTCTTCCCCCGTTTCCGTCCCCTAGGATAGACTGCACAGAAGATTCCGGATTAATATTTATCCATTTTCATTTCACATTTGAATCCTGCTACTTCTAATTTACTCGCAATGCTTTATATTATAAACAATTTTCTTAAAAGATCTAGCGGTGCCAGTACGAGCATTCTTGGTTCCAACTACTGTAGTGTTGGTACCACAGAAGTTAGAATGAACAGAAAATATTGACAAATAGGAAAATGGCTTAATTTCGAAAGGAAGTTGACATTTTTTGGTAAAACAAATTCGAATTTTGGAAATAATGAATTAATTCCAGTGTTTCAAGTACTGTTCTACAATCTTTACAGTATTTTCCACACTTTCCAGCATTGCCAAACATTACCGAAACGCTTTAGGAATGTGGTTTCCAAGATGCCGAACAACAAGAGAATGCAAGAAGAAAAGAAAACGGTTTTTGCAGACGGTTAAACTAGGCGGGGCCCTTAATTTGTCGAGCGTTGGTTGGCTAAACAGTATCCAATTACACCATAATAAGCAATAAAAGCGTAGAGTTGGTCAGAAGGAAGGTTCGCCTAAATTCTGGGTCGGTTGCCGTGGATCTGGTCGATCGTTCCGGAGCGCCTTGGGAAAGTATGCCTTATCTACATTCTTATTCGGCCCCGTGTGTGCTCCGAATGCAAAGGCAACCCTGTTATCGCGGCGTGGCCATCTACCACGGGGCGGTTTGTTTTATGCGCAATTACTTGATGAGTCATTTCGGTAATTGGGGCATATTTTTCCGGAATTTATTGGCCATGGGAGGCTAGCCGCCGCCGCGCCGCGCCGCGCCGACCGAGATTAGCATAAACCGAGGATGACTTACTCGTTCTGTCCACCGGCGACATTTTAACGAGCGTAAAGTCGCCGAGCTTTATTCCCCGCGAACGTTATCAGTCTTGTCTGCCTTGTCTTGCGTTTCGTCCTACGCTCTCGGCGAACCTTTTCGGCTGGCGAACGTGCACCGCTCCTTGCCTCCGTTTGACATCTGATCGGCCTTCCGCTCCTCGCTCGCAATTAGGCGAACATTTCGTCGCGAACCAGCCCCGAAATTGCCACAAAATTCGTACGCAACAATCTGCGAATCCCAATTAGAAATTTTTAGGAATTTTTTCTAGAACAACTATAGAACCTCTCGCATTGGAATTTTGCACGCCTCTTCACTTGCATTTCAAGTACATGTGTGATTTTTTAAAAGTGAAGATCAACAAAATTACACGAGTATTTTTCTATACATGAACAACATTTTTCTATTCATTCTATTCATTACTCACGAATAACTCTTGCGATTTTGAATGAAATGTTCTGTAAAAATTTGTACTATTCCATCAAACACGTATGAACACATGTACAAAATTTTATCTCACTAGATTAAACCGTTCATACGTATAGACTAGATTGCTCTGCCAACAAGATTGTAGTCTATATAAATTGGTGGCACTAAGTTAATTGAACTGTAACAAGAAACGTAATTAAAAGCCTTTGAATCAACTGAACCAGTGCATGGGGGTTGACAGAATCGCCCAGATGTCAGGATTTTTCTGAACACTAATTTGTACGAATAGAAGGCGTGGTCTCTGTTGAGCAAAATCGATGAATATTCATGCACGACTGTTTCTACATTTGTCTTTCGCGCTCGGTGCATTAGCCGAAGGTCCATCTCCGATGCAAGCGGAGTAGAATGTTCACAGGAACGTTATCGTAAACTCGGGACCACTAAAAACGGTAATAAGCGACGGAAAGGAGGAAAACGGATAAGGAAAGAGAGACGGAGAGGAGAGAAAGAAAGAGAGAGAGAGAGAGAGAGGGAAGGGGGGAGGAGGGGGACGGTGAAATTGAGTTGTCTCGAGGTGCCGGGTGAATCCTCCGTGAGGTCCTCGGGCAGGTTAGGTATGTTAACAAGTTAGGCGATACTGAGATAAGAGTCCTGCGCGATCCTTTGTAGAGTCTACGGTAACGCGACACCAGAAACAATCCAACCTGAACGAACCAGGTTCTCTCCGAGGTCCGTTCTCTCCCCTCTGTCTCTCTTTTTCCCTCTATCTCTCTCCGTCCCTCCCGGGTACTTTGCTTCTATCAACTTCTTATCCGGCTACTCCTGATGCTGATTCTACTTGTTTCTTTCCTCTCTTCCTCCTTTTACTTTGTCTTCTCGTTTTGCTCGTCCTCGTGTTCTCTTAGCCCTCGAAAAATAAAATGGGTAGGAGCTCAATGAACACGGCCCTGGTAGCCGCAGAAGAGCGCCGTATCTCTCATTCATTCGTGCGAGATCAGAACCGGCGCGGCGGAGTGAGGCCTCTGAAATGTAAGACCCTTTTCTTTCCCACGTTAGGCCCCTTTTTTGGGCCGGCGCTCTCCGCCGGCTTGTTTATGAAAATGAGAGATTTCCTCGGACCGCCGTAAAACACCGCGGAAATCGCTCCGGCGGATACACGACGACGGACAAAACGCAGCCGGAAAGCATTTCATGACAAACGCTGCTTGCTCATCGTAGCCAGAACTACGAGACTCCACATATTTTTTAATTTAAAATAATTGCAAAGTTACAACAATGCGATGTTGTAACGTTACATGCGCAGCAACGGGACAAATTGGCTGTTGAGATATCCGTTTGCAAGAGATTAAACATTGTTTTTCATAAATTCTCCAAAATCGGAACATTGCAAGTAGAAATACCTCGCTTAAACTTTGAAGGTTGTTTCCGAAAAGTAGGACACCTGCAAAAGGGGGAAGATTAAAATACGTTTCAACCTTTTCCATTTTTATTTCATCAAGTAAACAATCTTGATTGTACGGAATTTTTTATCGAGCCTCTATCCCAGTTCTTGTTAGAAACGCGTTGGTCTCGATCATCAAACTCGAAAGACCGATCGTGCCGCGCGTTTCAAAAATTACGAAACGATTTGTAACGTGTCCGCCGAGGTGCCGAAGTGTTTGACAACATATCATGCTCGTGTAAAGTGTCCCCGTTACGGATGCACCGACATCTCCCGGCAGGGTAGGCGTGCACTTGCGTGTAAGTGGGACCACAGTGCGTGGCGGCATCAACAAACGTTCGCTCTCGTAGTTTGCTCGCGGCCACAAATCACGTCGCCACACGCCCTTAATTCTTCACGGTTCTCGGCTGCCACCAACCCCAGCACACGTTAACCTTACAAGCTCGTACGTGTGTGACTTATCGTCTCTTCCGAATCGACTGCTCGTTAAAGCTCGAACGAACCGTCAGCACTGAGCTTTCTCGTTCCTCACGAAATTGTTGCATCTCTTGTCCTGCCTAACAAAATTAATCTTTCATCTGCCTGTATTGGAAATTTTCAGCATCCTCGGTCTGTATCAATTATAAATTATATAATCAGTTAAACGGTCCCAGAACTTCAATGGAATTGGCCAAGCTACTGTCGGAGAAGGTGAACAAATATGGTGTCCTTAAACAACTTTTTATTATTTAAATGCTTACAAACGTCCCCACGATTTTATTTGAAAAATTTGTTTGACGCGTCACCTGGTACATCGACCTGTCCAACTCGTTGAAAAGGCTGGCCACTCGGTTCAATTTAGGGAAAAAGTTGTGCTATTGTGGACGGTGTCTGAAAATTAATTTAGGACACTATAGGGCTGGATTGAATGGGCTAACAAACGGTGGAAAACACGTCGGATGCCGGGCATTAGGTATGACAAACGATCGATGCGGAGGAGCCGGACACGTCGGATTGAGAAGTGGCCCTCGACTTGTGGTGTCAGCAAGGAGGGTACGAGGGAGGTTGGACGCGTATTCGAGGCATTGGTTCGACATGGACCGTATATAAGCCGTGGATTTACGAGGCTCGCAGGAGGTAGTCTCTCATTGATACGATGCTGGCAAACGGCGTTACCAATAGTGGGAAGTATCAGCGCCAAGGTGATTTCTCTATTAGCTTTGGGCAGACCCCCGTAGTGCAGGCCTCGAACCCCCCTCCCGGCTAAAGGGCCACCTTGGAGCTTTGTGGGTAGCCGCCTACCGGGGCTGACAACATCATGATTTTACTGTTTTTTTTCTCCCTTCTCTCTCTCTCTCTCCTCTCCTTTTTTTTTTGACCGATCAGATAGACGACCGAAGAGAGAGAGAGATAGAGAACACCTCACGGTCGAACCAGTCAAAGTGGCCGCTTTTAGGAGCGAACCGAACTAAAGCGCGAGAAAGCCGACGTGAGGGAAGGTGGGGAGTCGAAGGAACGGTTAGCTTTTGTAGCAGTGTAAATGCATTTATACTGGTTTTGTCGGCGAGGATGCACGGGGACTCTCTCACTCTCTCTCTCTCTCTCGAGGACTACGCCGCCGCCTGCCAAAGGGTGGGAAAGTGGCAGCACGGCACCCTCGCGAGAGAGACATAGCTCTCCACGACATAGCTTCACGTCCCGCCCTTAGCGTATCCCACAGCCGGAGACGGGGCCCCGTGACATTTTTTCGGTTTAAACCGGATCGAGATTACCAGGCTCGATATCGTTCGGGCCGCGATGGAACGTGGCCTCCGATCCTAGTGGGGGTTAACTGCTTTTCACGCTCCTGCGAGCTATCGGACCCGCAACGAGCATACCACTACGTCATCCTCTCGAATTCGTTGCCGCATTGTTCACCGAAAATCACCTGTCACAATCAGACATTTCCTCCGTAATTTCGAATCTCTCGAATCGCGCCCGTTCTGCCATTTTTTGACCATTTAAAAAATTGTTCGATTATTGCTGACGGTAGTGTTCGAAAATTTTGTGTATACGTTTGCTCTTATTTGAAAGTGACACAGTGTAATTTTTTTGCAGTTATCTTTATTGCTTTAATATATCTTATTAGTGAGTTGATCGATTTTCTGCAAATTTTACGCACATCTAAAATACAGACCCCTTATAGAGGGGATCTCTAAAATAGAGGTATTGAGAAGGTTGATGAATTCATTACTGAGATATCATGGCAGCCATGAGAAGTGACATGCTGCCGGGAATCATGCAAACATTTAAATAATAGTGAAGACATGGCATACAAATTTTGAGATGTAGTCAAATATAGTCCTCCTCATCCAAACAGTTTACAAGAGGATTCGGATAACTAGATCGTTCGGATAATAGGAGTCCTAGTGGACTTTCCCTTTCAATATTAGTATTAATATCTCCCAACTATCATACTGTTGGCATCTATGTGTCATATATTGCCACACTCTCAGAAATTAATAAAATAAACGCTAATTTCGATTGTGTTTAACCTCTCGACGTACGAATTAAGTAAAACGTAAGTCAAAGTAACCAAACGTAAGTCAACGTAACCAAATATGCTGTTTATTATTTGGCTTATTAGATTTTATGATGTTTATTATTTGGCTTATTAGATTTTATGCTGTTTATTATTTGGCTTATTAGATTTTATGTACATGCTGTATATTGTTTGGCTAAATTAGATTTTATGTATTTATGACAAGAATGAGTGCCTCTGGACGTTGAGTTAGATCACGTTCAAGTGCAAAGGGTTAAAGTACGTCGAAACAGTACAGCGAGATCTGAGGATCGATCGGACGTCCACGTTGAAGGGTGTCCGTGTCAATTTATGCCGCTAACGAGGCTCGTGTGCAAATTTCAGACAGAACTTGATGCGCAGCAGGATTCGTACGGGAGTACGTAGCCGAAAGAAATCGAGAGTTAAATTAGCACAGTGTCCACTTAGTGGGGGCGGGAAAAGAAATAAAACGAGAGAAGCTAGGCGGAGTGAGGGGGAAAGACGGCTGAAGGAGGAGGAGGAGGAGGAGGATGAGAAGAAGCAGAAGAAGAAGAAGAAGAAGAAGAAGAAGAAGAAGGAGGAAAGAGATCAATCGGAAACCGGTGTGGCTCCCCCTGCCCATAGAAGAATAGTTCTGTTTGTTTGCGTGCTCGTGTGCATCCGTGTCCGATCGTGTTTCACGAGGGTTCGGTATGTGTCCCCTGCGGGCCCGACAACTCAATAACCACATACAACACCGAGGAATAAGGCACTCTCTCGGGACCCGAAAACCGTCGTGTTTGGTCCCGACGATGAGTCCCCGGGGCTACTCAGGTAGGTCCCAACGAAACGACGGAGATATCCTCCAAAGATCGATGTTTCTCTGTCGGGCCAGGAGCGTCTCCGTTTCTCCAACGAAGCACGATCTTCTATCCGACACTCCCTAACTCCAGCACCGTTCGACATTCTCACGCTAATTGGCCGGCAGCGCCCTCCCTGTAATTTCATTAAGGGGGTCTCGTGCCCACGGTGAGTTTAAGGCCCCGCCAACGCGTCTCTTTCTCTCGCTTCTATCTCCCCCATGTCTTTCCATCTCCCTCTCTCTCTCTCTCTCTCCCTTCCTCTCTCTCTCTTTCTCTCGGTCCGGCAGACCAAATATTTGCCAGCTTTGATGACTTTACGGAGTCGAACACGCTCGTGAATCAGAGAATTGGGAGCCAATGTATCCTTCAAAGGATCCTCCGTCGCTCGTACCTCGTTAATCCCGTCAAATTGTCCTCCCGGACTGTCTATAGACCCTCAATGGACCATCATCTCGCCGTGGAATCTTGCCCATAAAACGGCAAACATTAACAACCTCGATCAAAATTCATGGGCATCGATTGTTGGCAGAATCACGCGTTGTGGTGGTCCATCTAATTATCTTCTCGATTGCAATTTGCAGAGTGCAAATCTTCGTGCAAAATTTTCGTAAGAGTCCCGATAGGGAACGAATGAAAAATAATCGCGTTCCTTTGTGTTACGACACTCGCGGCTGGGGATCTCGCGTCGAGGGGAGAAACGGGTGTTGGCACATACTAATTTCCACGGTGGTCCGGCGGCGTAAACGGCGGAAAATTGGAGTGCACGGTTTTCTCGAGACCGGTTCCGCCATTTACGAAGCGTGACCGTGCAAAAGGCGGCGCGGAATGATTTGGGGAATTCAATTGCCTAAGACGGACAAACATTAGATCCGCGTTCACCTTTTGACAGCCGCGCCACGGAGAAAGACGTATCTCGTGCGCCATTTGCTTTCACGCGTTTTGCGCCGGGCTCTTTGTCCCCCGGGTTCAGTAGGTATACGCGTTTTCGAAGGTACGCCAGAGATATTCCTCTTTCCGTCGGAATCGCCGTGTGGGGTCCCGGGAACACGCCGATGAATGGCGTCCGAAACGACAATGGGGGCCCAGGAAGTGTACTCGAGTGATCCGCCGATCGTCCTGCTGGTTCGACGGGGATGCGTCCGAACTCCGAAGCGCTCACCTTCCTCTTGTCTTCTTACCCTCTTTTATTCCCTTTTTTTCCCCCATTCGACGTCTCTCTCTCGCCGGCACTTAACTTTAAGCAGTCAGATACAATACGCTGCTCACGACAATACCCACCCGCAATCCGCCTCCGTCCGATGCGATTTTGATGCACTGACTTTCTTCCAGACCCCTTTGCGATTTTCCCGAACGCCTCTGCGCATAGTAAACCACCGTATACTGTCACTCGCAACAGTACTCGGACACTCTTAAAAAGATGAGAATTTTTTTTTTGATATTGGACTTGGATTTCTTTGAGAAATGTTGGAACGCAGAATGTTGGATGCAGAACATTTTTATTTTTCTTCATTTCTCCACTTTATTCTTTTATCGTTTGACTTTGAAACGACCTTGCAGAGTCCTGTAAGAGTTATATTCAAAGTAAATTGGACTCTTTTCATCTGAAGACTAAAAAATTATTTCTGACTAAATTGCTATCGATTTTGGGTAATAATGTCTCTTTTATGTCTTAATGTATTTGTTTTAGGGAAATGTGTATGTTTCTATTTAAGCTTACCTAAAACCTAGAAGAGAGATTTGTCCGAGTGTACACAAGTTATCTAATTTGTGAATACGTTTTGAACAACATTTTTATTTTGACATTTCACAATAGATTAACTGTAGTTTTAGTTAGTGCCTTTTTATTCTATCTACAAGAAACAGAAAACATTTTCTTTAGTTCAGAAAATCCAGAACATATAAAAATCGCAAAACTTCGAGGTCAGAAATGGTTTAGCAAGCAATATTTTCAATTTTCGCTTAAACGACTCGAAAACGATGGCTCTGCGAATCAGCCGCACGGTACCCGAGCGCAAAAATGCGTGGACCGCGACTGTTGTAAATATATTGCTCGGAGGAAACGGTCCTCGGCTCGGAAATGTCTAACAAGGGTCGCAAGTTCGTTCATCCTCGTCCTCAAGCTTACGATCGCGACTCCGACCGTCTCGAATGCTTGCCCGCGAACAATGTACCGGAGCGTGCATACAATTTGCCAGCACATTGTCGCCGAAGTCGTGCAACGTGTGTTATTGCATCGTCTGCCACGTTGCGCGGACCCCATCAGGGCTCTTTTGAATGGTCTACGCGGCCAAGACGTGCCTCGCCGTGCGATCTGCTTGCTAGCGTAATCGCGAGTACCATGTTCACGACCAGAAACCTGGTGGACGTACCTCGTCGCGAGCATTCCACGACGTTTCTCTTCGACGACGGTGAATAAAACTGTTTAGCACCGCGGTAACCGTTTGAAAATAATCGTAGATCAACCCTTTATTCGTTTCTTGTCTCGATTCGATACGTCTCTCGGCGCTTTTCGAGAAGTTATTAGCAAACCGCGGATTTTATGCATTCGCGACGAAACGTGGACAAGCGTAATTTGAAAGTGCAGACAGATTAAAAGAAGCGGAGGAATGTCAACACATTTTTTACCACTCACTGAAACACAAAAGAGAGAACTAAACTCGTACTTGGCTACTGCGCGATGCCAAGGATTTTTATTTTTATTGTTATTTTCACAGATCCGCAGGCAACACGTCTTTTTCCATATTTTTGGAAGACAACTAGAGCTAGAAACAAAAATTCTCGTATCAACTGAAAGGTTTCTCGTTGTAAAAATAATTGATGTACTCATAAGTTATGAAAACGTTTGAAGATTGTAGTCGCACGAGAGTTTACTCGATATATTCATTTAGTAACGATCGTGGAAAATTGTTTACTCTTCGGTAACTTTAGTGCAAGTTAACATGATAATTGTAGGACCGTTTTGAGATGATTATTCGATAAAAAAAAAAGAAAAGGAGACAGTAACGGTGAAGGTATACAGGACGTTTAATAGGCGAGCGTGTTAAAAAATGGCGGTGACCCCTTGTAGATCGGAGAAGCGAGATGCGCCGGCCAGCAGCCAACCCATGAAATCCTGATTTCCCCGCAGATTATGTTCGCAGATCGGCGAAGTATGAAGAGCGTGAAACCGAGAGGGCGGAGCGTGACGCCACTTGATGCTACTACTCAAGTAGCACGAGTAGTTTCACGCCACTACACTTGTCTAACAGGTCGTAACGCGTTGGATGGGGGAACGCTGACTAATTACGATACATTGCGCCGAGGGAACCAGCACGAGTCGATTCTAACGCGTTGCTCGCCCCGATTCGAGATTCAGAAAGTCTCTCCGAACGAGTTTGTTTCATCCAATTGTACAACGGATTTCCAAACCCTTAAAAATTAGATCTTTAATATTTCTGACACGTTACCACATTACCACTTTATTGCCAAGTTTCTGTATTTTCTATAATTAGACTGCGGATTTTATGCATTCATGATGAAAATGAGTAGGTGTAATCTGAAACGGTAAAAACAGCAGTAAGAATTTAAAATTAACATTATACTATTTTCTAGCTAAAAAATATATTAAGAATGAAAATAAATTCCTACTGCGCTCCAGTTTGTTGCAATTCAGGTAGACAATTTTAATTTTCGGCGGACTATTCTATTCATTATGCCATCCAACAAATGCAGAATGATAAACGCCCATTAGGTTTAGTCTGGAGATATCGTCCAAGGGGAAAGGCTTAGGAAATAGCAAATATTTTGCGTTTCGCACACTGAAGAATCACGGCTAATGTTGTAAAGAGACACCTTAAGCGTATAATATCTTTTTCGAAGTGGCTTCGGAACGGGAGGGTGATTTTTGCGACGCGAAAGGGTGCGTTCCGACTATCGAAAATGGCGGAGCAATAACTCGAGTGCCCCGAGTTCCTGGAGCCGGCCGAAGATTCTCAATGAAAACGTTTTCCCTCATTCAGCCTGACCATTTCCTCTTTCCAGCGTCGGCATGGACGCGTGTAAGGGCTGTTCATTGAGGACGCGGGGCACAATGCCCGATAACTAGCCGTTTCTGTCATGGTGAAAGGTGGACGATCGAGAAATCCCGGGCGAGTCTCGTTTTACGCGGGCAGTTTCCCAGATCTCACGTTCGTACCGACACTTTGCGTGGGACATACGCCGGTTTTTTTTCGGGGGGATGCGTCGGCGAAAGGAAGACAGCACCGTTGACAGGAAAAAGAGAGGCGCACGACAAGCTGGCGCCACTTTTAGGGCCATCCAAGACCTTTCCCCCATCATCCTCCTCCTCGTTTATCCTGCTCCCCTCGTCTGGACCTCTCTTTTTCACTGGTCTACGAGGGTACCAAACAGGCCGACAATCCCTTTCGGATTTGGCAACATTCCTTCACACGCTAAATGCGCAACAATGGGCTTGTTTAAGCTATGATTTAGGGGCCGGCTCGTCGCTTCGACGCTTCGTCCATCAACCACGGTCATCCCACTCTTGTGCCACTCTCTCTCTCTGCCTCTCTCTTTCTCTCGTGCTCTTCCCCCGGCTATCATCTATCTTCGATTCAGTGGGAAAACTGAAGCACCTTCCTTTGTGCCGTGTTTTCCTTTTCGGCGGATACGCCCTTTCTTCCTTTCGCTGGACGGTTTATCGGACGATCTGCTACGCGGCGGCCGTTCCTTTTCAGATTAGAAATATCTTCGACGGCGGTGCTCTTCCGTGTGCTCGATCAGCCGACCGAACGGCTTTAATTCCACGGCGAGAAACGTTTCTCTTGCCACTCGTTCGCCGCCTCGGACTTGTTAACCTGTCGTTGTTCCATATCCAGCAGAATTCTTTTCACCTGCTCAATTCTCCCTGCAAACGTATCTCTCTCTCTCTCTCTCTTTTTCTGTGTAAACGCGTATTTTGTGATTGCAAGGGAAAATGTTTTCGAACGATGGGTCAGCAACTCCTGAATATTTTTCATAACTTTGCGTAACATGGCAGAGTTTGAGAAATCAATGTAATCGAAACTGAACAATGTCCGAGAAATTGACGATATTTAACCTGTTGTTATTTCATAAAAAACAATCGTAAAGCAACAAACTTGGACTCATTTTAAAGGCTGAAGCCTTTACTTTCGAAAGCCGTTGTTCATTTTCCTGTAAGATATTCTTAGAGAATGTGGCAAATTCTACAAATCATAACCTCTGTAAAAACGGTAACAACGGTCGACGGTTGTTGACAATCATTGGAATATTTTTTCGTCCTTTTGAAGATCGTATTTGAGAGCAGAAGGTTCGAAGGAGTTTTGTAAATTATTTTAATTATTCAGAAAGAACTGGAAAGACCTTTCTAAGGTGGTTTATTGAAGGGACCATTTTCTAGAACACGGTTTGCCATTGCTTTAAAATTTGCGATCGGGTTTTCTACGGTCGCCAAAACAGTTTGTGCAGGTCAGCATCCCGAGGACGCCAGTTTCAAAGGCGACAGCAGGCAGAACGGTGTTCGCGGGACGTTTTAATGGCACGTCGAAGAACGTGCAAGTTGTCCAGGTGGTTTTTCGTTTGGTCTAGTTTGCGCACGTCCGTAAAACGTACAGCAAGCCTCCGTGCAGGTCATCAGCACCGACGTTGGCGAGTCACAGGCTCGATATCGTCACCTTCGAATCTTTGAACGTCTCTTCAGCCAACACGATAGTACCTGGCACTCTCACGGGACTAACGAGAAACGAGATTCCCTTGCCACCCAACTGCTACAATCGATGGCGCACTCATATATACCGTGATACATGCATATAATACATATATACATCTTTCGAGTCAATTATCTAGCCGGTGGGACTATTCGGGACGTTCCGCCGGGAACGGAAATGATTCATTAGGACCGTCATTAGCCTGCAGATTTTTCTGCTTTTATTGCGTGTGCAAAATTTCAGAGGAAACGCGCATACCAGCGAAAATTGCATTTTTGTCGGAAGGAATATTTCGATTTTTGTAACTTCTATAGTTATTGTCACAGATAACTTTTTACGCGTCGCTGCAACATTCTTTTTGGCTACAAAAAGCAACGCAGCAGCAAATAAAAGAAACGTTCAAGCTTGTGTTCAATAAAATCGCAATCTTCGAGCGACTCTTTCAGCAAGATCGAGGGTCTCTAGATGTGGTGGTTAAATACTATCTCCATTAATATTTTACTTTTTTCATCGGATGCTTTTTTATGGAAGAACCAGTGGTTTCTCGAAAATGTTCAGTAGTCGGGCTAATTGATACTATACCGGTAACTCAAGCATAACGAACGGACGAAAGTGTGCTCGAACCGGTAGGGACAGTTTGCGTAGCTAATATATTATCGCTCCGGCCGTGATATATTTGACACGAGTGTCAGAAAAATTAAAGCAATCCTTCTGGGTGTATCGCCGGTGGTCCAAGCTCGCGATTCGAAAGCAGACTCCGTTTGTGGTAATCGGAGATGCCTGGATACAAATATGCGTGCATTAATAGAGGGCTCTCTACGAGGTTAAGAGACCGGGACAACAAAAGTAGCCGATATATTTCACCGGTGAAAGATCACGAAATTTTTCGGACGTTTCGAGTAATTTTATCGAGATAGATATTCATTTTCTTCCATTGAAATACCATCAAAATTGAGTTCTTTATTTGTAGAAAAATTAAGGACTCAACATTAGATATTACGATCTTCATCCCTTTACATTTCGTAGGTCTCAACAGGTACATTTTTCACAAGTACATTTAATGTTACACAAAAGTTAACCTTTGAGGCTAAGAAGATAATTGCGTGGCTCGTTCATATTTTATAAGATTAAACAATGTTAGCTTGTTCACAGATAGGTTATCTCTCATTTTGCAATTTTTAAATAGGTTTGTAAAAGCTTGTGGCTATGCGACATCAAATAATACACGAGCGCTGGATTTCGGTGACTTCGATGCTGGGTAGAGGGTTACCCGAGGGTCGATCATGAATGCAAATCACGTTCAACCCTCCGGTGACGAATGCGGGGTCTTTTTTACCCAATTATGGTTGTCACATTAATTTATCTAGTCACTTACTCACTTCGGTAACGTTCAAAATAAACTTTCAAAAGGACGCACGCCGACATTTGTGCTCAATTCTTCCCTGAAAACGTTGTGCCATGAAAATCTGGCTTACGCTAGATGGAAATGACTTTGTAAGGGGAAGATGTCAGCTTCGTACTACTCGGAAGATTTTGATTCTTCGGAATAATTTAGAATATATGATAACAATTCCTATAAAATAAATACGTTGATAAAAATACAAACAAAAAAGAAAATACAAAATACAATACATTGAGTACATTGATATAAATTCTTTGAAACTATCCCCTGCTTTAAATTGCACCCAGTTCGTTTTTTACCGTGAACGTATAAAATCCGCGGTCTGGTTTGTGAGGATTATTTCTGACGCATGCGTTCGAAGACATTTCGGTACGGTCACGGCGATTAATTTTTAATTGGCCAAACGAAATTCCGTGTGGGAGCGTTTAGCGAGCCTTTTCCCGGGCCTCGGATGTTCGTTCATGCGCGACAAAATGGCGGGGCCGCGTGGTTCCATAGTGTTCGTCAGAGACGCCGTCATGAAGGGACTCGAAGAGAGCTACCTACCGACCGGCTTTTACCTCGGACAGCTCCGCCGAAAGAAATACGATTCCGCATTGCGGGGACAGCTCTGTTCTGGAAGTAAAGAGTGGGTGAAATGGAGGGGACGAAGAACGAGAGAGGTTACAAGGCGGGACAGGATAGAACAGGACCAAGACCCCCCACGGTTAAACCTCGCACTTTCCCACGTGCGGGTGATCCCGTTTCATCCCGCCGACGAGATCTCTCCTCACGTCGACTCTGTATATTTTGCGCCCGCCGACCCGGCTATATCCCTTAGCAAAATACCACAAACGGAAGAAACCGAATAGCTGTCTCTGGACCGCGCTGCTTAACCGACGGATCCTCTAATGAACCGTGCCAACAATGTCCACGACAAAATCAAATTGTTCCCCACTCTGGATACTCAACATTCTCCTCGCGTATTAACCCTCTGACGTTTTTATCAACGCCGCAATCATTTTATTCGGATATTATTCAGATTCTCTGCGGTTTCACTGTTACGCAAATAACCGGTTACCTGGATATTTTCAACTTCTCTTTGTAACTTTTGTAAGACTAACTTCACGGAAAACGATTATTTTATATTATTTTATAAAAATTACACGAATCTGTCTATCCAAATTTCTAGCCAAGTACTATATACCCAAAGAAATTAATTTGTTAAATAATTTCTCATGGACGTGTTACTTAACCCTGGGGTGGTCGCGCGAATTTTTGTAACGCCAGTAGTCTTGATATAACAAACCTTATTTCTCACTAAAAATGTCACGGGGTTAAAATACCAAGACATATATAATTCATTGTTTTCAACTCAGAAGGAATAGAAGTACAATAATGGAAATTATTACATATTTATGAGTAAAGAATCTCTCTTTCTGTTATGAGTAAATAAAGACGGTCTGTGAGACCGGGAGCGACCACTCTAGGATTAAAAATATTAGAATACATCATTCTAACGGGTCCCACAAATCTAGCAATATTGTCGTTGACAAACAATAAAATTACAGCCTTGTATGATGGCTGCAATAATTTTACTGTTTGTCAACATATTTTGGACGATCAGAAATTAATTTACATTTGAGGTACAGAAATATGCATCTAAATCATTTGCGAATATCGTAGAAAATGTCGTAGGGAATAAACGAAACAGATTTGCATTCCGCCGTGAGAATGTCGACGCAAAGTACTCTTACTGCAAAATAAAGGATAGCTCGTCCCGAAAAACGGTCGCAGTACGGATTTTCCAGAAATTCGAGAAATCAATGTCGAAGGAGAATCTCAAGTATCGAAGTCGCGGCAGTTTGTCTCAATTATCCGGTTGACCGGGATCGTTTGGGGATCGATGAAGACGTCCCCCGGGCGGTTTCTCGGACAAGAAAAAACACCGTCATTGTTTACAGCCGGTCCTTTATCTGTCGCCATTACCGGCGTTCCGGGATCGCCGGCTCATAATCGTGTAGGAATCCTCTTAACGTGCTTTAGGTGCAGTAGGTATACGGAACGCAGGCGATATTATTGCGTCTGACAAATCTACATGGGAGCCGGAGTCATCCGGGGAGGCGAGCTTCCTTCTACAGGCCGGTTTCTAATGCGGCGAGCTCTTTGGGATTCTTGATAGTCGTTTCGCGGATGTTAACAAGGCATCAGCATGAGCCTCGTGCACAGCTGCGGTCGGCAACAAGTGGGACGATGAAGAGGAGAGGCGCGGCACCCAACAGAACTGGACACGTCGATTCCGAAACGATTCACGGTAGGTTTTGCGGTTTGCTGAACCTTTCCCGAAAGGTCTTCATCCTGCGCTCCGTGTCTTATTTTAGAATTCGATGCTTCCTCGCTCACCTGTTCGCATTTACAAACTCCACTCTCGCTCCGCTTCGAAACCCGTGCGAAACTCGACGAAACAATCTCATTATCGACGATTTCGCGGCTCTTCTTCGTAGGCTAACGACGCCTACTGTAAACTTGATTTTACATTTATTAGAATACAGCGAGCTCGTATTTCAACTTTGCTCTTCTCCGCTTGAAACCTGC
>CM052145.1:3951181-4099040 GCA_028454255.1 Halictus ligatus | reverse complement strand
GTTATTTTTATAAAGTGATGTAGAACAATCCCGCGAACCTAGAGTTGGCGAAGTAAAAGTGAAAGAAAAATTGTTTCGTGAAAACCGGATTCGAAGAAAAGTTTCATTGCACGATCGAGTAGAATTGAGTAGAAAAATGGTATTTGCGGTGAACGTTGAGTTCGTGGTGGACAGTCCGTCAGAGGTGGTGGTGAAGATAGTGGTCAGTCCGCTTAGATCAAGATCGCCGTGGAATCCACGTGGATACGGGAACGATGACACATGCCCGGGTCAGACGACTCCGGTTCCCATGCATTTCGCGAGGACGATCAACGATATATACCAGTTCCACACCCAGCTTCTCGAGCGGGTCCTATCTACGGCAATTAGTCGTTAAAAGTGTTCGTGTGTTTCACCGGTTATCAGCCGTCCCACCCACGCACCCGAATCGTCCTCGGGCGCGTTATCTCCGCGACAAAATGCATCTCGTTGGCCCGGAACAGCTGGTCGAAATTATGTCCGTAGCCGGCCGATGAAGCTTTGCGATCATCGCATCGGTCCTCAGCATCATCACCACCACCACCACCACCATCACCGCCACCGCGCAGGTACTCCGGGGTCTCTATGTTGCGAAAGAGCCAAACCATTTCCATAATATCGATCGTCTCTCCTCTCTCGGTCCCCAAATCGCTTCTATCCACTTTCTTTTTTCTCCTCTTTTTCTCTTTCTTTCTTTCTTTTTTTTTCGGGACGATGTCTACGCCGCGCTTCAAAACTTCTCGGAAGCGGTCTCACGGTTCCCACGAACGGCACCTCTTTTCTCTGAAGCCATTCTCCGGCGTTCACCGAGAGAAACCAGCGTCGTCCTAATGCCCTCCGATGTCCGCCGTATCTCGGATTCTGTCATAAAGCATCCCAATTGTTTACCCACAGCCCTTTGTCGGTGGCCCTTATCGGGACCCACCGAGAGAACCACATCATTTACCATCGGGAACGTCTCTGTCCGTCTTTGCAGCTAAAATCGTGCGGCGAAAGATATACTAACCTCTGGTAGTCGATTGGCCGATAAAGCTACATAGAATATTTGTTCTCGACGACAGAGACGCGTAGACGTCTTCCTAGCGTTCAATCTGAACCTCAAGGTCCTGAAACGAACCCTTTCATTTCTGATAGTTCTGATTGTGACCATCAAAACATGTTACTGTGTGATATTCAATATAGGTAAATTGCAATACTTTCAAAAATAAAGAATAACACAATTGCATCCAGAAAATACCTCTTAGCGTTCTCCACTCCTTCAATGCTGCCATTTAATACTCCTGTGAACGATGATAATGATACATACTAGCACCTCTAAAAGTCGGAAACTGTAAATTAATGAGGGTAAAGAACTATTTCTCAAACCTTCTCCAGTGTTCCATTTGAATTCATTATTGAATCCAGAATGTCGCAGCTTAATGAAATCAAACGAAATTCCAACAACATTCTATATAATAACAACTAGTAAACGTTAACGTTCGAATAAGACTCGTTAGATGGGGGATCTTTATGCAAAATAAAAATTGGTTGTGTTGATTACGAGAAACGGGAACCTAATAGAAATTTTATTCTTGCTGTATTCATTTTAATAAGCTGATACCAGTTACCTTATATTCTCAAAATTCTTCCAACTATTCTACTACTTTAAATTGCACTTTTGACTATACTATAAATGCATAAAAACCAGCAGTCTAGGGATGAAGACGTTCAGCTGATTTGCAAATACTGTTCGATTATTCGCAGCTCGTTAAAATTGTTAAGGGAAGATCTATGTACAGTGGATCCTTCTCGTTACCATGAACTTATGGGGATACTTGTAACACTGAAACTTTGATTGTTAGTAAATGTATTGAGTATCGATCGAATGATGGTACATATTCCTGGACGGGAGAACTATGTGTAAAGTTTAAGTCGTGCGCTCCGTGTAAGTTCTAACTGTTGTTTTCGAGACGATTACCAACGAATCTCGGAATTGTTGTTCGCGCTGCGACAAAAGACGGTCGCGAATTTCTGCAAGGTACCCGGCGTGCATTTCGAAGCCGGGGATTTATTGGGGCGTTGAAGAGGCTCGTTCGGAGCATGCACCGTCCGCGTCATTGAATCCGCGTGACGCACGAGGCGTTATGTCTACACACGCAAGGGTTCCACGGCGCGGCGGTCCAGCTCGGGGACCACTCAACTTTGGAAGTCTTTTGTCTCAACGTTATTGAAAGTTGTCTCGAGGGTCACTAGGAATGTAGCGGCAGGATGCCTTCGGGTATTCAAGGACGACAGAGGAAGGGTGAGGGGGAGTAGGGGAGGAAGAGGAGGAGGAGGAGAAGGAGGAGGAGGAGGAGGAGGAAAAGGAGTAGGAGAATGAAAGATGGAGAAAGGCAGGAAGGACGAGATAGCGGGTGATGAAGGAGAATGGAGAGGAGGAAGGTGGTGGAAGAGAGACTCCATCCAGCAGGCCATGCGGGCGCACTGTCCTAATTACAACGAGGCCTCCTATTTTTTTCGAGCTGAAAGGAGCCGAAGTATTTGCCCGCGGCAACAGAGACTAGACGATTCCGGACCGCGCTCCCAGGACTTGCTCGAAAACCAAGTGCAAAAGGATCGGGCCGGCACTTCGCTTCGTCGTCATCGAGGATCGGCCAAAACGAAAAAGACAAGGCCGTGGAGGAAGGAGGAAGAAGCGGAGAAGGCAGAAGAGGAAGAGGGAGAAAGAGAGAGAGAGAGAGAGAGAGAGAGAGAGAGGGGAAGAGGTACACATTCTTCGCGGGAACGTCGCAGTTTTCCCAGCCATTCATGGTACTGACCGATTTTTTTGGCCTCTTCTCACGACTCATTCATACCTCGCCGCATGAGATCCGATCGTCGATCCCTACCTGCATCATCGGCGAAGACACCGGCGCGTCATCCTTCTCGGCCCTCTCGCTCCCGGGCCTGGTATGCATGCGCCCAGCCTTTTTGTCGGATCTCGCTGCTCATTCTTGTCTTGTTAACCAGCCTAAATACTTCTCGACTCCCATAACGGGACGCCGACGAATATTTGCATCTCCGGTGACAGTCGACGAGCTGCGACCGTGAATCATCCTTCGCCTCGTTCGACTCCGATTTTACTTCTACATATACAACTATCGAAAAATCGGTTCACACAGTCGACCGAACGATTAGTACAAAACTTGGGAATGAAAGTAATTGGAAAATCTCGAGAAGCTGACGCCTGACAGAGTTCTCTCTTTTCGCTTCAAGCTAATTGAAGGGGAAGGGGCGAATTTCGACATTTGATTTGGAAATGGTGGTTTCCCGCGGCGGCGGGATTAGAATTTGATGGCCGGGGCCCGGAGCCGAGCGGTTCGGCGATGCAGGAAGGAGGACTAATGATCTTAATGGCTAGGCAAAACATTGACACCTTGGCGGCGCTCGGGAAACCACCTGGGCGAGGACACGGGGAGGGAACGAACGGGCATGGGTCGTCAAACAGACGGTCAGCACGAGTGAAGTAGAAATCCTTATGAGAAGGTAAGTTGGGAGAGCGATGACAACGAGCTAACAGCGCGGACAAACACGGCGGCTTGGGACAGAGCCGTGCCCGGGATGATGATCATGTACTTACGCGTTTCCTCTCAAACATCGACGACGTAGGCAGCACCGATGGCACAACGACTCGGCCATTGATCATGGGAAACGACAAGTCTCTCTCCTGTCCAGACAGAAAATCAACCATGGGATTAAGTAGCGATCCCTTCGAGCCGCGGTCGAAACGAATCCGAGGCTAGACCTTTGCTACTGTCGTCACTTCTTTCTTTTTTTTTTTTTTATTATACCCGGGATCATCCTCCTATTTTTCGGCGCCTTTTATTGATACAACCACCGCCGTCGATCGGCTAAGTTCGTTCAGACTGTTTGATCTTTCGCGACGCTCTCTACGGGAAATCAGGAGACACATTTAACACTAGGGTTCCAATATTTTTAATTCACGATCATTGAGATTGTGATCCACGTGGAATTACTCAATAAATTTATTTCTTACATGTTATTTAAACATATGGCTAAAAGCTTGGACAGACACGTTCTTCTTATTATTACAAAGTAATGTAAAATACCCACTTTTAGGGCTTCGTATACGTAGTGTTGTTAATACTGTATGGTATTTGACGAAAGACGAAGGAAAATTTCAATCGATTGAATTACGTCGAACAGTTCGCGTTTGTCGTCAAAGTTGTAGTTTATTGTCCACAGAACCGAATGTATTTACTCGGAAGATTTAAAGTCTTTTCTTTCAAACAGTGTTTAGCGCTTGGTCGTGGGAAAATAAATAAATAAATATTGCGTGAATGTTCATGTCGAACTGTCTTTGGTTTAATATGATACAACAGAGCGGGCGTTTTTGGGGAAGGGGCCCGTATACATATTACATATTCACATATATAATTATATTTTTTAGCTTCTATATCATCGGAAATGTTTATGTACAACATATAACCAAGCGATCAGCGATTATTTTACAGAAATTTTACTGTACACTTTGCGCAAAGATTTCGTGGACCGTTCGAAACGTCGTTCGGACGTCGGTATTGTCAATTCTCGGTATAGCAAACTCTCCGATCGAAAATGATCGCAAGTATTTCGGCGAATCCACGAATCTGCACAGAGGTACAACACCTCTCTCGGAACGACAAGGGACAGAGAGAGAGAGAGAGAGAGAGAGAGAGAGAGAGAGAGAGAGAGAGAAAGAGAGAGATCGCCGAAAAATCGTGCCGGTGTCGCTGAATTTGGACGAACTGAGTAAAGTCGCTTTCGAAGAAGAGAGAAGAAAAAATAAGAGAATATATAGATCGGCAGAGAGAATCGGTAGAGTCTCGTTTCCCCTGCTCGACGCTCGAACAGGCTGCGCTGCTGCTTGCGATCACACACGGCCAATCGAGGAGCCGGCCAATGTACGAACCTAACTTCTTCGCGATCACGCTCGATTCTCCAAGCTATTGTACCCGTATAATTCTAGAACGACAGTCTTTCTGGTTGCGCGGAAGGGAAAACGAAAATGCCCGACAAAGATCGAGAACCGATCGGTGTGCACCCCAAGAACGAGAAAGCTATCTATCAAAGTAAAACGTACAAAATGAGACATGATAAAAATGAGATATATTCGAGATCGATTCACGAGATCGACATTGCCACCCAGACACTCCCTTTCTCTCTCTCTCTCTCTCTCTCTCTCTCTCTCGCTCGCTCGCTTTCTCAGGCACACTCTTCCACTCATTCTCTCACACACCGGTTTCCTCGGTTTCATCCTCCTCCGTTTTCTCGCTCGGAACAATGAAGCGGATCGATCCGACAAATAACAATTAGTCACAACGCGGGACGACGATGCATATCACAGACACGATGATATGGAAATATGAGAATGCGCTTCGCGTATGGTGGCGTGTACGTACAGGTCTTTAGCCTAATTAGCCTTGCGCGGGACTATCTACGGGATAAGCTTGCTTAGCCATCGACCGAACGGAAACGGACCGATTTATGGTAAAAATCGCGTTTTAAATAAGTTGTAAGTACAGCTGGCGGGGGCGGGGGGAGGGGCTGTCGATTGCTCTCGGACGTCGACGTTCCTTCTCGGTTTCGAGGATAAAATGGCGTAAAAGCGACGTACATCGTAGCGATAAAACAACGTAAAATCGATGGAATAAAAACTCGTCTGGGGACCCGTTAAAGCTGCGTAAAATCGAGAGATAAAAGAAAAAAAGAAAACCCTCAAGAAAAGGTACGAAGTCGAAAAGGTACGTCTCGATCGTGTGGCATCGAACGGGGGGGAAAAAATGCTAAAAAACGAAAAATCTCGAAACAAAGAGAATCTAAAAAAAAATCGTCAGCCAATGTCGGACACAGAATCGATATCACGCCGAATCGAAGAGCACGGAGGCTAGGCGTCCTAATCGAATATGTTTCACGTTCACACGGGGCGAAGGGAGTAGCAGCAGCAGCGCGGCGCGTAACGTAAAATGGCGTCGGGCCGCGTCGATGCGTTACCATCTTCTTCCACTACGATATCATTATAATTCTACTAATAATCATGAATAATAATATTAATATTAATAATAATAATAATAATGATGATAATAATAATAATAATAATAATAATAATATATCCTTCTATTTTTTCTCTTACACTCTAGGCAATTTTAAGCTCAGCTAGACACGTTAAATACAGTTTCGATCGGACATGTAAAATCTTTACAAAAATAAAATAAATAATCTGAATAAATACGAATAGAATAGTATTACAGTTAGTCAATAAATTATCGTGTAGGATTAAATGGGGGAGACCGCGTTTCTCGGCCCCGGGAAACAAATCCTCCCGAGCCTGAGGTTCACCGACGTTTCGAACGGTGTCGTTCCCTTTGCTCGCGTGTACAGCACGCGACGGACAATCGGCTACGCGTACGAATTTTCCAGCTTTTCCATTCTCGCTGCGGCGCGAATCGTCTAAACTTAAAGCGCGAATACTGTATTTTCTTGTGTACTTAGGATATAATACCGCTGCGGTGCACAAGCTCGTTTAAAATGGATTCCGTTCGGAATCCGTTCCCTTCTCTCCTCCCACCGTCTTTCTCCGTCTCGCGTGTGTTCTCGCGTCCTCTCTTTTCGCCGACGCTCAACGAAATGCAATGCCTCGGATCGGGGCACGGCCGCCCGTGGAATCTCGCGGGAGAACCGTCGAAACGGAAAAGACGAGGAAGACGCGTCTCCCGGGTGTGTCTTTCCATTTCGATGTTTTCCCGGCGTCGTAACCGGGTCTCGCTATAAAAAAACACTGGCCGGAAGTTTCAAAATCGAGAACCCTCTGGGCACACGGTCAGCGCCTCGTGGACGTCGGACCGAGAACACTTCGTTCGAGTCGAGAATCGGTTGTTCATCGGCGGTTTCGTCGGTAACATTCGACAATTCTGTTGAACGTACAGCACACGTTTCTCTAAGTTTGTGTGTTTACGTGTTCTCTCTGTGTGTGTGTGTGTGTGTGTTGCACGATCGTGCACTGGGCGGCGAAAGCCAACGGGGCTACGTAAATCGTGCGACTCTGCCTGCTCATCTTCCTTGATCCCCCACCACCCCCTCCCCGGTCATCACAGAGTTCTGCTCGGCCATTTCGGCTCGGGACGGTTCTAGCTACCCCGGCGACGAGCGTGAAGCTATCTATCGGCGCGGCTTGGCGGTGTCCACCGGCGGTACCGGTCAGTGACCGATAGATAGATCGTTGATCGCCGCGGGGACGCGCGACAGCCCCCTCGGCCTGCTTGACAGAGCACGGCCTCGGAGAGCCTGCTTCCCTCCCTTCTTCTTCTTCTCTGCTACACCCGCCTGTTGCGCCAGCGACCTCAAAGATGACCGACCGGATTAGGGTGGTCCGGCAACTTCCTCAGATGGGCGAGTCGACGCCTGGTAGCCCTTCGACGGCTTTCACCTTGCCACCCTCAGGACTGGAGACCGCGGATGCGGCCGTGCAGGTGCTCGAACACTTGAACCACGTACTCGAGGCAGTTCATGTAGTCGCGGAAGATCAGCCAGTCCCGCAGATTCCGGTCCGTGTCCGACGATGAATGCCGCAACCTCTCGTCCATGATGTCACGGGTCACGTCCGGCCGCGACGTCAGCTGACGCTCGACCAGCGCCACTTGCAACTCGCACAGAACCTGCAAGCATAGCATTCCTGGCGTTAGAACACGCTTCGCGATCGAGAAAGCTTGTCGATAGTAACCCCTTTCGGGTTCAAGCTGGTTAACATCGGTTCCTTCGACGCGTTCGGTTCGTCCGTCGCGCACGATCCCGCGCGGATAGATCAATTATCAGAGCCGCGTTACGAGATCTATGTTCTTTAACCGCGCGATGATTAATGTTGTCTACAGTGTCGGCTGGAAATCGTACGCCATCATAGAAAAACGAGGCGGAGCCTCCGGGCCGCGTAATTTTATTCTTGCGGAGCCTCGGTCCACGATTATGGGGTTATATTTAACTCGCGCAACCTCTTCAGCAAACGGCGCGAGGTAAATATAATTCTCGATGAGTTCACGCTTCATATAAAAATGATAAGGCTTTCGTTTGAACATTGATTCTTTTAATGTGAAATTGTCAGCGCCAGCGGTGCTACAGTCGAGTCAGACTTTAGAAGAATAAGAAAAGGAAAATTGAATATCAATTCGATCAATTTTATCAAAATTATAAACCCGGTTATGTTTCAGCAAAGATCGAGAACGAAATCGGAGCCGAGGAGATCGACTGGACGATTCGATAAATCGTCGGCAACGATAGAGCCGTAAATTTTTTTGCGTCGCGGCCAGAAGGTTTAGCAAAACTCGACTTTACGTAAAACTCGTAAACACGGCAGCTTTTTTACGACCGCGCCGGGCAATATAACTCGGGCTAATTGTTGCTCGGCAACATTGTGAAAGGTGTTCCTTCGGTTTTTATCGTACAAATCCACGGAACAAGTAGAACTAGAATCGCTCGGACACTTACCGATCTCAGATGGTTTTCCGTGCTTTTGAATTGCTCGAGAAAGTCGAGCTGCAGATCTTCCTGGTCCCAGACCATCTGTTCCAAACCCACTGCGTACCTCTGCATGTACTCGTACGCGTTGATCAAAGCAGTGTCCAGCTGTAAATGAAATTGACGATCTTCAGTAAGCAATTTGTTTACAGGACTCGTTCGATACTAGAACCAGCAAACACGCGAATTTCAATTTAATCGAGAATTCCTCGCTGAAATGTTTTCTAGTTGGCGACAGATTCTGGTGTTGAAATCGATATCTTTCAAGTGTTAAACGATAGGAATTCCGTGTCGTTTGCGCTCACCTCTAAACTGTCAAGATACTCTTGATTCAGTTGCTCTCCGAGTTGCTTTGGAATTTCCCTTGGCCCCGGAAGCCAATCGTAATGATGGTTTGCAAACGAGGAACGCCAGTCCTCGAAGTCCATGTTGAAGATTCGCCTCACCTGAAAATCGAGACAATTCCAGTTCGATCATCCGAATATTTAATCGTTCATCGATCATCCACAAACGCGAAATTCGTCATCGTGATCGTCCGAAAACCTCGTAAAAGTAGCATTATCCCAGCGGCCGACGTTCGAGCAGCAAATAAGAAAGTTTGAATCACGCCGGGAGAAGCACATGCTAGCGTGCGTTATCGTTGTTATCGTCGTACAAATTGACGTACAATGTAACCTCGCCGCGATTTAATTGCATAAAACTTAATAAACGGTTCGCCAACGAGGAGGCGATCTCGCGCACACAACCGACAATTTGCTGAAAGCAATCAACTCGCGGGCTGGCCGCCCGAAAAAATCGGCTTACGGTGGAAAAGAATTCGTTTTGCCGGCGAGCTAACTGTTACGTTACATGCAAATGGTCTATATTCGCGCGCGTAGGGTACCAATGATAGGCCATGAACGAGATGAATGTCTTTATTTTCAGCTAAAAAGAATCTCGATCGTGGAACACGATCGGGAACCTCCCTGGCCTTTTCAATTGCTCTGTTTTCGGCCGCGTTCTCTAGAAAAAAATTGATTTCATGCACTTTCCTACGCGTTTTTAGACGCGATCTGCAAAATCAAGGTCGCAACGTGGTAAAAGCTACAAAATTTGACAAATTTTATCGATAAAACGATCTAATGGGACGAAGAAACGTTAAACGACAGTCTCCTAGCGTTCTGAAATTTTGCACACACGATTAGGAAAAATGCAGTTTTTGTCCGAGTCAAGATCTTTTATATTTTCTTTCTTGTTAGGTAGCTGAATCGATGAGATTTCGTTGGAATTCTGTTCCGAATTTTTCCGATAGTAAAACATTTTCCGACATTGGTAGTTTAATCGCGTGTAACCGTTTCGGTAACAATAATTATTGCCTCTCTTGAAGAAACGGTTGAAGGTACACCAGGCCGGCGGTTGCAACAAATATTTTCATCAAATACAAAGTAACCTCATTTCACGGCGGGGTCGTGCGAAAAAGAATGAGAATGATTCGATGTGAGGAGCGGTCGGTACGTAGTCGGCGCGATGTTTATGGGCGAAAGAATTGGTTTTGCCGGAGTTAACTGTTGCGTTACATGCAAATGGCCTGTATTCGAGCGCGAAGGGTAGCAATGATAGGCCATGAACGAGATGAATGTCTTTATTTTCAACTAAAAAGAGTCTCGCGGCCGTGAAACACGGCTCGGTGCGATGCCGCGTGTATGCAAAAATGTCCGCGCCTCTTTCGCTGGGGGAGCAATATGGTTCAATAACAGGTTTAGTCACTGATTAAACAGGGAGCAGCGAGATCAGGCTTTCGATATCCCTTGTTCCTGGTACGAGATGGGAACGAACCTCGCTGACAGATGAGTAAGCAGCGAGCATCGCGAGCGAACAGCACGCGTCCGGCTCGAGTCGCTGACTTTTTCGGCGATTCGCGGACACCGGAGTCAAAAAATCGACAGCCCCACCTTCGACCACGGTCACGCGAAAACTCTTAACAAATTATTTGCCAAGAATTTCCTTACCCACATTTCCCATTATTCTCTGACACTGTGGAATCATCAATTATTAACACTAGAACGACGGAGCAATAAATGTGACTGACGTGTATTGCTTTGTAACAGTGACACGACTGTGCCCATTCAAACTTCATACAACTTTTATTGCAATGTGTGTGCTTCAATGAAGAGGTTCATTAAAAAATTTCCGATGAAATCATTTTTACAACTCCAGTAATTGTAAAAGAAAAAATTAGGAAGCAGTCATTTTGACTGCTCCCGTCGTTCTAGTGTTAAATACCTTACTTTGATTTTATGGAATTTTTGAGGTTACTAGTTTGACAGTCAGAGTGTTAAAGCTTGACTTGTTGCAACTTTGTGAAAAAGCTCGCGACATAGTCCAACAGAGATCTCTCCGACCTAGTCGCTCCCCGTTCTAATGTTAATTATTCTTATAAGAAGCCTGCTGATCTCTGTGGAAAACAATCGATTCGCTCCTATATTTTATAATTTGAAGCTGAAATTTTTAGTTTCGATTCCCGTGCCATTCCCATCGAGAGTTGGGGACATTTTTTAAGAAAGTTCCACGGTTCACGTTTTAAACGAAAAGGCGTCCCAATATTTTCGGTCTCCGTTTAGAGTTTTTTACGGTGCTACGTTGGACTCTTCTGCATCGGTTTGCAGAGAGAGAGAGAGAGAGAGAGAGAGAAAGAGAGAGAGAGAGTTGTGCGAAAAAGCTCGGGCGCCGCGCCGGGCCAGGCGAGCTAATCGCTAAACGCCTCGAACGCTCGAACCGCCATGAATCATCGGTAACAAGGTGCTCCGATCGCGACAGAAGGGAGCAGCCCTCGGTCCGCGTGACAACTTGGAAATGGTCCATTAGTACACGTTTCGTGAAACCGTGAGCACCGCGCACGAGCTGCGGAAAGGTGCCTAAAGCGATCGCAAGGTCGACACGTCGGCGAAACGCTGGCCAGAAACTCGAAACGTGATCACGGAGCGGAGAAACGCGTTGACCAAGCTGGAAATCATTTTTCCCTTTACTATGCACGCTTATTTGGCAAGGAACCAGGAAATTAACACCAGCGAGCACTAAAAGTGACCATTTCAAATCGCTTTACAAGAATACCAAGATACAAAATTTTTAGCAATATTTTTAAAATAACATATACCGAAACAAATAAATTTGTCGAACAATTCCTCGCGTCTATTCAGGAATTTGTTACAGGAAAATTAAACAGCTCGGAAAAATTGCGCGTAACGTATTCTTGCATGATTCGATACGAATTACGTCGAGGCACACGCCGCGCGTTCTCGAGCATTATTTTAGATCCATATCGATCGATTTCTCCCGCGTATCGCCTAAGTGTCTCCGACCCCAACGGTCCAGCTTGGTCTCGCGGTGATAACGAGATTATCGAAACCTCTTATCTGGCCCAGGAATAGAAATAAATATCATGCGATACTGCTCCGAGGACCTGCGGTTGCGATAACACCTTCGACAAGTGAATACGTATCACTCCTTAGAACCGCTGTGCTACCAATGAATGAATTGTTCGTTCTCAAAATTCGCGTCAGGCAAAGCTGAACGCACACAACCAATTCCAGAATAGTAGCATGACGATGTGAAAATTCTGTATTGAGAAAATTGCTTGCAAATTGTGCAAGAATTCTTCGAAAGTTCTCTCGCGACCTGACGCGACATTTTGAGGTACAAGTGTAGCACGCACGTCCAAGTGTAAATTCGGCTTTAGGACCGATTTCGGGATTAATCGATCACCGTTCCCTAGTCTGGATCGTTCGGGAAGAACCGTAGAAATTCCATCGTCGAGTTTTATAGCTTGTTTCGATACCGACGGCCATTCGTTATCCAGGACTCCTGGACACACTCGATACAAAATACCTGCGAGCCGTCGGAACAAGGAATGCGCACGTGTCTTTTAAAGGACCCCCGGGTTCGATCAATTTTCGTGGCGAAGAAGTCGCGAATATCTTGCCCAGTTTTCTCGTATTGGCCAGCTGTTTCGTGAGGGAGAGAAAGAGAGAGAGAGAGAGAGGGGAGGGCGGAGGGAAGAGAAAGACAATGACGAAAAGAATCGCGGCGAGAGAACGGATAGGAACGGGAGGAAGAAAAAGCGAAGAATGAAAGGAATTGTCGCTAACAACCACTGGCGGCGAACAAATCTGAGACGCGCGGGTCTTTTGTGCCTCGTAAAAGTCTCCTCGGCCACACCGGAGCACGAATAATCGTAAAACCAGGCTGAAAACTGACAGGAAGTAGGCTGGCAAGAGTAGGCATGGCCGCTGCGGTACACTCGAGGACCCGTCAAAATCAATTAGTCTCTCGGTCTTTCTTCTAGCGCGGCTTCACCGCTCCACCGCTTATTAGAAGTTATAAAATTTCGGTGCGACGGCCACGAACCGATTCAATGGCTCGTGCAGCCACGAAAGAAACACCCAGAGAAAAATCGAGGTCTTTTCGGTTTCATCGATTTTTCTTCAAACACGATCGAAAGAGTTGCAACAGCTTTCGGCAGCTTCTGTTCGAAACTTAGACCGTAAAGCTGTTCAGACGAAAACGCTCTACAATATTTCCTACGACAATTGGGCCGGCCCCTTGCCAAATTTTTCCTTTAAATCGAATTTGTACCGTTTGTACTATGCACCCAAAATGGAACAAAAATGTTTAAAGTATAAAGTCCCAGAGCAAAAGAGTCAGAACGTTGAATAAAAATGTCTAAAGATTGTTATATCAGGAACGTAGCAAATATATACAAATTGGAAGCTTGTAACTAAGTTCCGTGCTAAGATTGTGCGAAAAGGAACGAGAAATAATTAAACGAAGCTGCATACGTGGTATAAATTAGTCCATAAGGAAAAGATCGAGACGTGAAAAAAATTTCTGACGTTAATTATGCCAGCGATGCAGGTAATTCCACGAAATTATGCGTAGCAGTGGCAGGTGTATTAATCAGTGGCTGGTAATTAAATTCGGCGACAATATTGTGCATAAATCCGAATAATTCGTTGTGGATGCGTAAAAAGATAAAAGGAATAAGTCTGGGAGGCGAACCGTCGAATGAAATTATGTCAACAGAATAGACTGAAAGCAAACGGATACGGTTGAAACGGATTTAATTCTGTTGGAAGATTGGGGCGAAAAGGAGAGAAAATAAATGGCGGTGGGTGCACGTGGTGGAATGGGCGTCGATGAATCGTGTTCGAAAAATATGTCAGCCTTGAATGAAACCGTACGGACCGACATCCAGCGAGTGGAGTAGCAGAAAATACGTGTCGTAGTGCGTATTGAATGTATCGAGGCAAGTAAATGCACTGGCGGGTTGTGTATCCGGTCTGCGTTTTAGTATGCAGGCGGAGTACCGGGGTATAGATGCCCCATCCTTGTCGGGGAGAGGGGCAGCTTCCGATTCTGATTTATTGGAATCCTCCGCTTCCGATATTTTATCCGATTCCTTCACGTACCCAATGCGCGTATACGCGACTCATAGACGTCGAACTTCCTATCCACCGACAACAGTATATCGACTGTAATCACATGTGCAAAGGTGATCTATCGATTCTTGCCGCTTATTAACGCGCCGGCACACTGCCGAACGACGAATATCGTCATAGCGGTATTATCCATGCTCGACCACATCGACACGCTACCGAGCAATTATTACCATTTCTCATTATTTTTATCTTCGAATTATTCGATCGACTCGTCGAGACAAGATGTATTTAGATATACAAATTAATTCGTAAAAGATTCAAAGATAAATCAAAATGCACAGTCAGTTAATCTCCGTCTTCGTTACTTTGCAGCTGTTAAACGTGATCGCATATAATTAATGGTAAATCGATAGAAGTTACAATAATATGTAGATACAGTGATATTAAAGAAATGATATTAAAGAAATTGGGAGTTATGAATTAATTTGCACATCTAATACTTTCCTCATCGGTCTGCTCGTTTCTTTATTTTATAAGACTCGTTAATTTCACTGGATTCAGCGCCGTTTCTTACGCTGATTAGGTATAGATCTGCGGATTGAGGAAAAGCAACTTGGGGCATATTTTAAAATGTAAAAATGAGGTCATATCTTGCCCCTTCGATCTTTATGGCCTTTTGATGATAATTTAGAAACAACACGCCTCGCTGTTACTCAAGAGATGAATGTTTGTTGAATTTCTGAGTCCGAGACAAACACCGTGATTCATAGATAAATTAGAGTTCGAAGTAAGAGTAAATCTCACAAGCAATAACTATAATATTCCAACTGATCCGGTGGTCACCGGAGACCGGGGCGTTATAGGATTACTTGAAAATGATTATCACAAAATAACACCATCAATTTATTAATACCGAAATTAGCTAGGTTATACTGTAGGGCGGTAGCTCCGTTATCGAGTAACTAACAATTGTTACTAAAAAATAGAAATGAATAAATCTGCGCGGCAGCGAACGTGTGAAACTGAATTATCGAGGAATGGTGAAGCTTCGAGGTGAAAAGCAAAATCCAAAACGATTTTCTGAGAAAAACAATGTCATCGGGCAGAGCTATTCGCGACGATGAATTCGCGAGTCTTTCTCGAAGCACAGTTGTGCTGCTTAACAGATGTCGAATATCGCGAAACTGATAACGAACAAGGAATTCGCGGATCGGAACGTTATCGCTGACCACCTGCGCGTGGGTTCGCGATCGGTCTCACGAAAGCTGCTCGCTTCTCCGTACCCTCTGTCTAATCTGCTTTTTCTCGTCGTGGTGTCTGCAACGTTAAAACGATAACAAGACCTAGCAGGTGACGTCACTGGACTACCAGACAGTGCGTCGCCTGGAGTGCCAGCGTCGGAAAGACAGAGAGAAAGAGAGAAAAAGAAAGAGAGAGAGAGAGATATATCAGCAGCATCAGGGACGTCCTTAGAACCCGGCGAAGTGTCCGAGTCTGGGAAAGGTGACCGTCGGTGGAGAGAGAAAGAGAGAACGAGAAGAGCAAAGTGTATTGGTCCTCTCACGGTTTTTCCCAAGCGGGCCAAAGACGAAGAAAGAAGCAGGGGGAGGGTGGGGAGGGATAACCGAACGATATCAGATTATGCGCTGACTTAGAAAACATCGGTATCGAGTATCGTCCGGCGATGATGTAACGACGACGACCGTTTCCACGGTGAGTTCGACGGGGCCACAGAATAAGGGCCGGAACGAGCCCTATACGCGCAGAGACGCAAACGCCTTTTGTGGTCGCGTGCTGTGAATCCTAATCTCGACGAACGTGCACTCGATTCGTGCGTGCGACTCCCTACGTCGATTCGATACAGTCGCTGGTTCGCATGTTGCACCTGAAAGTTATAACCGAGGCAACGACTACACTTTAATTGCTGGAAATCGTGGTTGATCGACTTCAGCCATTGGTCTGATGATAACTATTAATGCCAGAAGCGGCAAGCTGATTGGGCAACCAGGAGGCAAGCTGTTGATCGACTTAGTGGAGGCACTGAGCCGACCAGACGACTTCGATCGCACTCGGAAAATTATGATCGAGCAACATTAGCCGAGCATAATTTGCTAATGATAATTAATAGACCGCGGATTTGATGAATGTGGCACAAAAATGGGTAGGTGAAGTTTCAAACAGTGAAGACGTTAGAAAAGTTTAAAAATGCTGTCGTATTATTTCCAGCCTGTTAAATATGATAAGGAAGGGAAATAGTTGTGGCAATTCAGGTGGAAGTCATTAACATTGGACGCAACGAACTTGGACGACGTCGATTGTGCTCAGAATCATGCTTGATCGACTTGGTTTAAGGTAATTTTGATAATGCTAGAAGCATCAACCTGACTGAATTCAATTGCTACCAGAAAACCAGTTGCTAACAAACTCCAGCTAGACACAAGCTGATAATTAACGTGCGAAGTTCTGAGCCATAAATTGCACTCGGAAAACAAGCTGTTAGCCGACTTCAGCTTGACATAGTCTAATAATGAACGCCAGGAACACCGAGCTAACTGGATAACTATTGCTCAACCTAATATTCTTCGTGCATCCTCTCCTCCCGTCGGACCTATCACGTTCGTCAGTCGAAGGCCTACGTAAGATTCGATGGTTCATAAAATTTTCTTAAAAATCGCCCGCACCTCGACCAATCGCGGAACAAGGAATCAGAAATGGGTCACGGCGAAGTAGGGTTGTTGCGAAAGAGACCGCGAAAGCGGGGGTCTAAACGGGCGATGTAATCCAAGCCTGCACGATGCATACAACGATCCAGGATCCCGTGGGCAACGTGGAAACAGGAAACGCGTAAAAGAACGGCTGTCAAGGATGAGTCAGGTGGGTCCAAGAACTCCGGCGGTCGTGTAAGGACGTTATGGTGCCCGAAATCATGTCGACACGTGTGCACGATGCATAACTAGGCGGTGGGGGGGATGAGGTGACCTAGCTTAATCTATTCTCGTGAAAAAAAGGAAAGAGAGAAAGAAAGAAAAAAGAAAACGAGACTAAAGTTTCGCGTGTGTAACCGTAGCTTCGATCCTGCGGTTTCCACGTCTCTTTTTTCGGATCGTTTCAGAAGAGAGGAACCTTGAGCAACACACACAGGCCGAACCGGGACCGTGATTTATTGTCCTTGGTTAGAGATAATAAGGCACGATCGGCTGGGAAGATTCTTTCGAAACGAAGGATCTTCGTGCGCGGTCGAACGGATCTATTTTTCGGTTTTCTTTTTCTTCTTCTTCCCCTTTTCGGGAGGGGCGGGGGGGGGGGGGAAGAGCGCGGGTAGATCGCTTACACATTTCATAATACGGGGCCCGAAGTGGTGGTGGGACAGGAAGCGGCGTCTGTCGGCGGGGAAAATGTCACTTTCGACCAATCGTCGACGCATAATAGGAGTCGAACGTGAGGTCTCCTCCTCCTCCTCTTTTTCTTTCCGCCGCGCGGTGTGCGCGCGCCGGGATATCTCCTCCCGATTACAAAGTGCATTTTCGATCTGTGCAATTACGCGCAATAAATATCGCGCGCAGGATGCACGGAAATCAGAGAAACAGGGTAATCCCGTGCCCGCGCCACCACTTTCCGAACCGTTCGCGCTAAGAGGAACACTCGAATACTTAAACACACGGACGAATCGTCTGTAGTCGCCGATCAGTTGCGTGACGAGAATGAGTTATTGTCATGAATAACCGTTCACCGGAGGAAACATATAAATATAGGCGAATGTAATTGAAATGAAGAAGAGAGACGCGCCGATCACGATCTCCCTCCCGAAAAAAAGAAAAAATAATAATCTACACCTACACGTTCGGAAAAACCCGTGTTTAAATGTTAATTACAATTTTTTCCCGGGCACGAGCGCGAGAAAATCTGTTTTTACGAGTTCGAACGCGATCTTGACGTTCGAGAGACCGGAAAAGGGAACACAGAGGCAACAAAAAAAAAAGAAAAATCCTCTACTTCTAGATGTTAATTGCACTTCCTGTCGCATTCCAGCGCAACTCGAACCTTCCCTCCCCTCCCTCCGCTTCCCCGAGTTTCGTTTTCGTTCGTTGCGAATCGTTATCCGGTCTGAAATCGCTCGTTTCCCTGAACATAGAGCAAACGTAAAGCCGCGCGTGTACCTTGAATCGAGTACATCGAGCACCATTGGTAAGTCGAAGATCTCTTTCGAAGGTCTCTGGGATTCAACGATCAACGTCCGTACGACCGGAAGTACTACCATAACCGCCTTCCGCTTGATGTCCCCTTTCCCCGTGTCCGATCCCCACCAGAAGTCACGTTAGTAATTATCGAACCATTGATGAACTTTAATGTTCGTCTGTTAGATCGTCGATATCGCGAGCGCGCGGACCGTCGGACGCGTTTTTCTTTTTTCTTTGTTTTTGTTTTTCGTCCCCCCCCCCCCCGGGCGGATGAAACCTCGATGACGATGACGAAGAACGGACGATTATAAGTATGTATATGTGGATATCGATCCGGACGATGCGGATCCTGTACTCACGTAGTTCCCGCGAAACTCCGTTTGCTGGAGCGCTATTTTCGCCTGAACGAAAACTTGCTCGAGTAGGGTCGACTCCGTTAGCTGCTCAATCGGCTCCGTGAAGTCTCCGGTGAAGTCGCCGGTTGCTAGGGGTAGCCCGCAGGGGTTCACCCACTTCGGGGGCGAGTTCAGTCGTCTATTCTCGGGGTTCATCGTCGGGGCACTCTGCACCGAGACCACGAGCAGAGTCACCAGAAGGCTGCCTAACCCTGTAAAACCATAAATTCCTACGATTAGATATCGAAATCAACCAGACTCTTAGCACTAGGTTCACGTAGCATCGAACATCGCTATTTCACATTACTCTATAAAAATAACGTGAATGTATCCATTGAAATTTGTAGCCGTTTCTTTAATAATTTTTCGATACCCATATCAATCGATTTGTTAAATAATTCCTCATGGATGCATCTTTGCAATCTCAATATTAGGAGATGGAAATTCTCTGATTCAATTGAGAAAAGCAGGAAACACTTGGAAATGTCTTTCTTTGTCTAACAATTTTATAAAGTTGGTAACAATGCATCGATGTTCTTCGATTAGTTAATTTTTCTTCTTCTGGTTTAAATGGAGGCTATTCATTTTCTCGATGTAAATGCATCTTTCGTTGTGATTATAATTTTTTAAGATCAAGACGATTTTTATCACAATGCACGTCCAGAGAGATTAATTTATTGAATTTTAAACAATTTGGAACATTTCAACGGGTCTCGCGGTGCTAATAACTGGATGACGTACGTACAAGTTCATACACGTGCGTACATAAATCTACAGTGACTTTTCTATTCACGTCGCTAAGACCTGGACGATAAATGTCGCAGAATTATCCCCACTACTGCGGGGCGTGAGGCCCGTGAGGGACCACGAAGCTCGAGAGGCCTCGAGGAATTTAAACTTAACAGGGCTCGGGTATGTCTCCTGCACGATACATGACGCTGGCAAGACCCGAGTTGTGGACATGTATCGAGAAGTCACTGCGACTTAAAGCAAATGGATAAAATTTTACGAACGGGTCCATTTACCTTCGGATCTGTTATAATGCATGAGCTAGACGGTTGATTGAAACGTTATATTAATCTATTGAATACAACTTTGGAAAATGGAATTGGTCAGGAATGATTCTACCTAATGAACATTAATAATGAAAGCAAATCTTTGGAAGTTACTACCGTGCTGCCTCACGCAAGAATTGGAACAAGAACCGATCTAGATCGCCACAGAGTACATAGATACGCTATCGGAGGTGAAGAAGATCGAAGATGAAGAGATTTTCCCTAAACGATGACGGATCGCCGTGTAATTTCAGAATCTGTTTCAAGCATTGCTAGATTCACCGGCAACTCCACGCTAGATCACCTGAAACCACAGGTTGCGCGTAGGACACGAGTCCGCTCGGTATGCCGATTTCCTTAGATTTCTTCTAGCCTTGTTTCCGATTACCGGTTAACCGTGCGCGCCATTAACCGAATTGTTCGTGTATTAAGAGGATAAGAAGCGAAGCTGACTTCGGCCTGTCGGTGCTGCAATCAACGTCCTATTTGACGGAAGAGAAAGAAAGAGAAAGAGAGAGAGAGAGAAAGAGAGGGAGGATCCTTTCCCGATACCCTCTCCCGAGGGAGAGAGTGATCATCACGAAGAAGCTTCCGGCTTGTTGTTTCGACCTTCCCCGTTCTCGCCCCACCCTCGGGTACACTTCTCTTCGTCGATAGCGAGTGCCTAAATGGTAGATTTCGATCGAGACCGTCTTATGATCATCCGGCAGTTTCGGGATCACCGCTCGTCGAATTACATCCACGTGAATTCGTCGTCGCATTATTTCACGAGTTACGACCCTTGATGAGGGGCCTGGAATCACGTGCACCGCTACGACGACAAACCATCAGCAGTCGCGTACGCATTCGAAGGATGTGTATAACCGCCGCAACTCTTCTCTCTCTCTCTCTCTTTCTCTTTCTCTCTCTCTCTCGCGTTTCGGAACGCCGCCGTTCGTCTTTCCACCGCGATACTGTTTGTTGCGCGAGGTACGCTCGTTTCCAGCGAATACCTTGTGCTTGATTTGTAGCAACCCGGCCCCACCGACCGAATTACTCCCGTATTAACATCTCGTCCGGCCGTCTAAACAGTGTTATTCGACGTCAATGTTTCTAGCCGCACGCAACCCGAGAGAAAACAGCCGAAACCGCCATTAAACCGCGCGTACACAGCCTTCCAGCGGACATTCTAGCACACGCGTTTACACCGCCATGTTCCGGAATTAATTCCCCCCCAAAACGGTCCCGACGAATCCGCACGAATTTCGCGGGCGCGTGTTCGCGCACGTTCGAAGCAGCAGCCTGAATTTTTGCAAGCCTTCTAGAAAATTGTGCGAGCTATTGTTAAATCAAGAAAAAGAGGAGGAAAGTCTCGTTTCATTCTGTTGAATGAAATGGAACGAAATTACTTCAATGAAATTTATTTTCTCGGGTTAAGTGACCTACTGGTTTTCTGTCATCGATACCTTCCGAAGAAACCAGGACTAAATAAATGTTACCATCACAAAATTTTGTCTTTACATAAATTATTTAAACGTGTCCACCGAATAGACCTTTACTGAAGATGATTACTGAAGAAAACTGGATAACCAAAATACTAAATTACAAATCGGTCGGTATATAATCGGTGTTATAATAATGTGTATGTAATAATAAACGCAACTGTATAGGATCACGGCAAATGAGAGAGCCCATCTCTCTCTTCCTCTCGAAACAGTGAAACATCAATTCAAACAAATTGAGCCTTCGAAGGGACAATTGAATCTGGGCAAAGAGCGCATCCGAGGAAAGGCAAATTTAATTGTAATGTGCATTGCGCGTGGTGCAACGCGCACGGCAACTGCGCTGGTCGCAGACAAAATAAACGGACATCGGGGGAGAAAGAGAAAGAGAGACGGGAGAGGCGGAGAAGAAGAGAGAGAGACAGCGATGCAGTACGAAGGAGGGTAGGAGAGGGAGGCCGAGGAGACATCTCGGACACTTAACGCATATTAATGAGCGGCTCTTAAGTGCGTTTCGCGTCTCGGTGAGAGAATCATTTGCCGCGGGGAAGTTCGCGCCCCAAAGTAACCGTGAAAACCGTTTCGACGCGTGCACCGGCTAACGGCGGTGCATCGTCTCTTTCCTTCTGTCTGCGGCCCCGGCGATTGCGTCGAACTGCGTTTCTCGATTGCGCCGTCCTCCGGGCGCAGCGCGCGTTCCTTCTTTGTCAGCCACGGTCGACAGAAACGCTCGATAAGCGAGCGGACACGCGCCTCGGTTTCAACCGAACCGAGATTGTATTGGAATCCGTTTCGAAGATAGATAGACCACACACCGTCTCCTCGCACCGATATGCATCCGCGGTCACGTTGCACTTCCCGGCCGATTTTTCGCCGCGACACCTAAAACCCTAGATGATTTCTCAATTGGGCAACAAACAAAATTCAGGGCACACAAATTTTATCGTAACCCTCGCAAAATTACTACCGAACTGCACCGGTGTGTCAATAACACAAATATGCAACTAATTCGATTTGAATCCAGGAGAATAATGAATAGATTCAGTACCAAATAAAATTATTTCACCTATTCCGTTTCTCTGTAAGATAGAATTGTGTTGTGGATAAATCGAAAGAGTTTATACAATTATTGATCTTGTATTAGATATAACGCCCCTCGCAAAATTACTACCGAACTGCACCGGTGTGTTAATAACACAAATATGCAACTAATTCGATTTAAATCCAGGAGAATAATGAATAGATTCAATACCAAATAAAATTATTTCACCTATTCCGTTTCTCTGTAAGATAGAATTGTGTTGTGGTTAAATCGAAAGAGTTTATACAATTATTGATCTCGTATTAGATGTAACGCCCCTCGCAAAATTACTACCGAACTGCACCGGTGTGTTAATAACACAGATATGCTTCGATTTGGATTCAAGAGAATAATGAATAAATTCAGTATCAAATAAAATTATTTCACCTATTCCGTTTCTCTGTAAGATAGAATTGTGTTGTGTATAAATCGAAAGAGTTTATACAATTATTGATCTCGTATTAGATATAACGCTCCTCGCAAAATTACTACCGAACTGCACCGGTGTGTTAATAACACAGATATGCAACTAATTCGATTTGAATCCGGGAGAATAATGAATAGATTCAGTACCAAATAAAATTATGTCACCTATTCTGTTTCTCTGTGAGCTAGCATTCTGTTGTGGATAAATCGAAAGAGTTTATACAATTATTGATCTCGTATTAGACACAACGCAGTCATTGCGAAACCTGCTGACGACTCATGCGTGCAATGTAAATTCAAACTAGTTTTTTATGAAATCAAATGACGTGGAACAGTTGAGTCGTTTTGGTCGTTGCACCGTTCGAGAAGAGAAGCGTTCGTGGCAACAGGATAATCGAGGAGGTAAAAATCGGTTGCAGATCGACGGAGGAATTTTCGAAACTGGATGCTAACGACGGCAGACCGTTTGATATTTCGATTTCCGTCTGTCGCGAGGTAGGAAGAGAACGGTTCCGCGGAACGCGAATTGAAATGGCAAACGCGGACCATTACGGCGTCGCTCGGACAGAGAGCGGCGCGTTCGGACGATATCGTTAGGCGTTTGACTTTCCGGCAGCGTACTTTCGAAAAACACAGGACGGTTACGATAATGCGTCAAGTATTTTTATCGTACCAGAAGTGGCCGGGTGATCCAGGTAAATGATCCCGGCGTACGCGATTACGTTTCCTTACTTGTCGCGCGGCGTTTTGTACGCATCAACGGCGTACTTTCGCCGCGGCGCGGAGAGGCGAGCGCGCGCGAGCGCGGGTTTCTTTAATCGCTTCGGCCAACGCCGGTTTTCGTACTAATGGAATTTAATTGCCGCGCGATATGCCTCTGCCCGCGGAATGGCCGGGCCAAATTTGTCCGCGCGAGCGGCATCGCCGCGATAGGTGTACGCTTTCGAGCAAGTTCGCATTCTTTCGCCCCGTAAGAAACCGAAAGAGCCACCTGTGTGGACACGCTCGCCTCTACGACTTGCAACATTGCCCACCTGGAATGCATCATACGATTTGCTATGTCCGCGGGACCACCGTCGCCCTTATCTCGGTCGCGGCGCGAATCCGCTGACAAACTTTTCTCGTTAACCACGACACATCGTTAATTAATTCCTTCGGCCGGCGGGTATCGACGACCACGATCCAGTTCTCCGTTCGAGTGCTGAACAACGATACATGCCGGATATTTTTATTAAATTTTTCAAAACTTTTCCAAAAGACGCTGGAAGGTTGAAACCGCCGAATCGGTGCTATTCCGCGATTGTTTAACCCGGGAGGACAAGTTGAACCTTCGTAACTCAATTTTTATTCAAGTCCGAGCAAAAGAAATCGAGATAAGGAAATCTTCGAGTCACACAGAGGTGCTGGAACAATGAAATTTAATCTTCAAAATTCGTATCAATTTCTAAAATGATATATACCCAAAGGAATCACCTTGTCAAATAATTCCTCACGGTTGCATCCTCACAATCTCAATATTCGTGAATTAAAAATTTAAGAATCCGTCATTTCTGTAAGAAATGAGACCAATTGACGCTAATGGCTGAGAATCGTCTACCGTCTAATTATTTTCGAAGCGAGCATTGGCGTGACAGAGAGAGACGACGATTGTCGAATAGAGGATGCACCGGGGTAAAAGGTGACGCGTCGCGGCGTTGGATCGAAGCGGTAAGAAAACGGCGGGTTTTTCGTGGATCGCGGGAAGCCGCGACAGCCGCGGGATTAGATCGCGGACATTTGGCGGAGGCTGGTGACGGTCATCTAACGGTCGGCACCCGCGTCTTTTCTACTTTCGCCCCGTGTGGCCTGGACGGTGTCGACGGTACAGCTAGGGCCTACCTCAACGACAACGCTCGGCGACGGCGTTCCAACGAAATTCCTGAGAACCCGCGGCCCCGTGGAAAAAAGTAAGGCGTGCGGAGCCTGTGAACACCGGTGCAAGAGACGCATCTCCGCAGTTCGCCGGCAAGAAGATGCTGAAAAATGCGGTAATGACGCACTGTCCTCGCATTGCTCGCGACAATTATACCCCATTACGCCCGTCCCGCCACCCCCTTATCTTCGCGATCGTGTCCATGCCCGGACCGGAGTGCGTTGCGGTAGGTTGCGGTACACGGTAAGTATATACGCTCGTCGATTTATTATACGCCGTTCTCTGACCATTTTTCCTCGATCCCCCGGGCTGACCACGTTCATCCTTAATTCCGCGTCGCTGTGATTTTGAATGTCAGCTGGCACGCTGAACCGACTTCAATCAGGATTAAACACCGGCGCGAACCCTCAGCCTAATCTTTTCATCTCCGATTACCGGCCAATAGGACATAGCTGCTCTTCGAGTACTCTAATCGCGTTGATAAGGGAGGTTGTTGCAGTTATCGTTATCTGTACGAGTGCAAAAATATTAAGAGATATAACGTAAATAGGTAGAAAAAGTTACCTTAACGTTTATTTGTTATCTGTTTATCTAAGTTTCGATAATTTCTTGTTTGTTTTCAAGTTCGTGTTTTGTGTACGATGCACGAGGAGCGTGAAATTCGTGTACACTCCGCGGAATCTGTGAATGGCGAGGCTCCAGCCCTACCGGTAGATTTAAGAATGTTCAACAGGTGGGTGTGTTTTGAACGCACACGCCTCCTCTGGTTTAGCCTCACACTTTTCACTGGTCTCACGCTTCGCCGCGACCGGAACTTCTCTGCTCCGCACTCGTAAAACGCTAACAGTCTTCCGTCCAATCGGCGAGCAAATCACGACACCGTGAACGTTAATTTCGATCCTGACTTATCGACTGTACCGAACGTTGTTCCGATTGTAATTCCCGTTTCATTGGCGAGAACGACGCTAAGAAGAATGTGCAACGAATGAATATTTGTTTCTCATTTTTACTAATTCGAAAATGCAACCGGTGCCGTAAGATCCGCCATCTTTCGATGGATCGTAACGTATGGGTGTTATTTCTATTCGGTTTGGAGGATAGAAAGGATCATGAAGCATGTTAATGCATCAGACGAGGAGCTTCCGATAAGGACCGTGAGGATGACTAACGTGTTCATCGACTTTCTCGAGCGTGACGTCAAATCGCAAAAGGGAATGGGAACGACAATGGACCGAAGGAAAAATGTCACCGGATCACGTCCTCCCGGATCGATCGCACCTGTCGTATTGGCGTCGCACGGCGACACGTGAATTATCTTCAAATTTTCCGGCGGCGTTCGACGTCGGATCCACCGTTTCTGACGTCTAACGACCCGATGACGCGCAACGACGTCGCCGATCGTGAATTTCACTGGATACTCTCATACGTTGCCGCCTATCGAATCGTGCCTTGTCGCGACAGGTAGCCCCCGGTACCATTAACGAATCGTCATTAAGAACTGTCCGCGAACGTGAAACTCGAACAGTGTTTCGCGCGGCAAAGTCTCGAAAGGCTCGCGGACGAAAAGTCTCAAAAAACGCGACGACGTACTCGGAGAAGACGAAGAAGCCGTTCATTATGTAAGAAAACATCAATTTCGAGTGAGTCACCATCGGGATGCACATCGAACATAAAAAAAAAATACGCGAAATGATAATGTATTCCAGTCTCTGTACAGTTCTGTTACACGCCGGACTCGGCTGACTACCCGCGGTAAGACGTAATTTGAGCGAGCACAAACTTCGACGCGAATCGCAGAGAAATTAATTGAACGATCGACGATGATTGCCAATCGATGATGCAATTTTTAATGCCGCGCTCCGTTAAATCGCCACCTTCTTCAGCGACTCGCAATAACACGGGACGAACGCAGTATGCAAGCGAGAGCGAAGCGTGTGTCTTGATAAAGCGATTTCCGAATCAATTCGGGGAAGAGGATGCATCTTCAGTCCCACCGGAAAGAGGATGCAACTTTTACCGTGCGACAACGTTCAGATAGAACGACCGGCGATAATTTGACGGTTCAACGAATCCTTCGCTCTTGCCGATCTAATCTCGATCGGACCAGATCGTCCGGACGATCTTTCGACGACCTTTCCGGACGAGATCCTGCTTAATTCGTAATTTCACGAAATGAATTATAGTTCAGAGAGGTTAGAGATTTGACAGCATGCAAGACAAGAAATCGGCGAATCTTCACCTGCAGTATCAAAACTCTGTGACATTCTATTAGGCGATCCCATATTTTCCCTTATTTTCTGTGATCTACTGAACGATACATGAAAGACTAAGTTCTGTAATTTTCTGTATTCCAACTTTCAATGTTAAATTCGCACCGTTTATGGAAGGAGGTAATACTATGGGAAAAAGTGTCGGCTGCCAACGGTCTGCGGCACTTCAGGATCGAGGAGATCCTGACAGATTTCCGCCGACGTACGTCACTCGGTTGACGATTCGATGAAAGAGAAGGAACAAGAGAAAAAGAAAGAGTTGGAAAGATAGAAAGAGAAAGAGAGAGAGAGAGAGAGAGTGGAAGAGAAAAAGAGAGAAGGGGAGCGATAGGAGCAACAGTTGTCGCGCATGTTCCCCCGGCAATCTAAGTCAGTAGTTCGACTTACTCAGCCACGTGGTCGCGGCGATTGATGCGTTGTGTCTCGATCGTATCCTTCGATCGTCGTAAAATGCAGGTACGTAGTATGAATCACTATCCGAGTGTCTCTGTGCATGGTCATTTTTATTAATCCCGGGGCCGATCGCTCGGCCACGGTGTTCGTTCGCTGTCAGGCCGCGGCACCATCTAATCGAGGTTTTCATGGTGGCAGCCGGCGCGATCTGGATCACGGTGTTGCTCGTCGGGTCGCGACGATGATCGAGAACTCTGTGCGCGGTGGTCCTTTGGTCGCGGCTGAGTATCGCCTCCATTGTCATCTGTCGATCATCGGCGATCGTTCTGTCTCCGATGATTGTCATGCTGCTTCACATAGCACACTCTCTTCGCACTCGGTGGGGGCACTCTCTGTGACTGATTCGATGCTATCTCTCGTATACCGTAGAGTAGACTATACTTCCGGCAGAGATCCGAAATAAAATGCGAAAATAAAGAAGAAGAAAAGAAAAAGAAAAAAGAAAAGACAAATATGCCGCACTAATACTGGCGAAATAAAACCGGCACGACTCGTAGGAAGCTCCGAGTAGCAGCGTCGAAACGTTTCACCGGTCACTTCGGGTATCGGTAGCCGTAATCACAATTGAGAACTGTCTGCACGGAAACACAACCCATTTGGCACTGGTTCCAACACAACCGTTGCAGTGATTCTTATACGAGGGGGGAAGGGGGTTTTGAGAGCTGTCCTTAGGAGTGAGGGTGGGGGGTGGGTGGGGGTCTCGGAGTCGATGTAGGTGTTTAAGAATATGGCGGGGGACACGGAAGGATCCGGGGGTCTCTCTCTCGTTGCGCTCCGTTAGGGGTGGTCTTTCTCCCTTTCCCTCTCTCTCTGTTTCCCTCTTTCTCTCCGATTCTATTGGCTCTCGTCCTTTTCGGATTCCGGCGCGTTGTTCCGCTTGCGTGTGTACCTTTTTGCGGGTGGCTTTCTCCCCTCCGGAGACACTGTTCGGGGACTAGCCTCGTCGTAGGGCCCGTCCGTTGGCTCGTTGCGCACGCACGCCGGCGGGGTAAGGTCGTACCATACCGAATGTCAAGAGGTGACTGAGGTCTTCGTCGCCCTCGTTCGAGCCGAGTGTATCGAGTGTATCACCTCTCGTCTCTCTGTCGAGTTAACCACGGGCCGCGGAGAAGGTAGGTAGGTAGGTCGGTATAGAAACAGAGAAGGAGAAGCCAGCTATAGGCAGGCGAGCGAGCAGAGGCAGGCTGTTCGCTCGTCGTTATAGTAGGAGTGAACCTGCGTAAGGGAATGGAAGTGGAAGGTGGACTTCTGTCTGTCTCGGTTGTCGGTAGGTCGTTTCTCTTCTGTCCGTTCCTTCTCCGTCTATTGTGTAGTCTCTTTCGCTCCCTTTCTTCTTTCCTTCACTTCCTTCCTTCCTTCCTTCCTTCCTTCCTTCCTTCCTTTCTTCCTTCCTTCCTTGCTGGCTCGGTTGCTTCCTTCCTTCGTCTTTCCCTTCTTCGACGTCGACGACCACGGTTCTTCCACGTTTTTATCTGGTGCGCCCCGGGTATATGACTATCAGTGTATGATCGTGGAAGCTCGGTTCACCGGTGCCTATATACGATTGTAAAGGCACCGTAGCACGTGGCCCGTACCCCGCTTTCGGTCAATCCTGCCTTCCCCCACCCCGTTTCTTCGCCTTCCTGCTCCCTCTCGTCATTCTCTCTCCTTCTCTCTCTTTCCCTCGTTTCCCCTCTCGCTCCCCGTTGCACGCTCTCCTCTCCTATTCTTCCTTCTCTTCCCCCCTCCCCACCCCCTCTTCCCCCGAAGAACCTCTTTTCCTTCTGCTCCTCCGCCTCCGGCACCCGTCGAATTCCCTCCTCTTTATTTCACGCTCACCACCGCCGCGTCTCCCACCATCCATGACTCGTGGGTCAGGACTCCACGACTCATTCATAACTCCCCGCGAGCGACCGACCATCCCCACTAAACCGCAATCCATGGGCGCGATCCCCACCACCGGCGTAGTAGAAGACCGGCATCTAAACGAAACGATCTGGACTTCGTCTCACGATCAGCCTGTTGGAAACTCGATGCTATACCGGCACGCTCCACGGCTCGGCCAGCCTTGTTCTCTCTCTCTCTCTCGCAGGTGCACCGCGATACCATCTACCACAGATCATTGAAGATCCAGTTGTCCTTACCGTCGATCCACCGCACCATCCTTCGATCGTCTCTCTACGCGATACTCCTCCAGATAATACCTAGACGAGCCCCCGCGAACCACTGTAACGCGCCTGGGTCGTTCCGTGGCGAGCGAGATTTTATAGTAACACGAATTCTCATGCCGGAGAGTCGTATGGCAACCAATATTGCGCTATATGGGATGAGCTATAAGCGTATCGTTTAGGAGGGCTGTCGCAATTTTTGCAACGTATCAGTTTCAGAGCACTGTGTTGCAAGAGTCAGAAGTTTTCTGCAGGTGATATGGCACTATGGTACTTTGTTCTTGTAAATATTGTTGACCCCCCGTCATCCCTAGATTTCGCACATTTTTCACTGATTCGGAACGAGCATCATGTTCTACACTTCGTTTTTATCAGTCGCGAATGAACCATAGGAGAACGTTAATAGAGGTACAATTTTTCTCGTTTGTCAAACAAAATGTTAGTACCTCCTTTTGCTCGCAAGACTAAGTTAAATTCGTACTAACTGGTACAACAAATTGTGCAGTATAAATCCAACATGAAACAAAGTTAATTCAGAACAGCGTAATTTAAAACTGTAAGAAGGATATGAAAAATACTGTTGCATTATTTCCACCTTGCAAAACATATATCAAGGAAGAAAATAAATCCTTCTTTTAAGAGAGAAATTTCAAGAGAAACATTTCTATTTCGCATTAGGAACCACAGAAATGCACAAACGGAAATGAATCCTTCCGCAGACGAGTTTCAGAACGCACATCCTTCGTTAAAGCGCGATAGCAAAGAGAGATGGCGATGTTTTTCCATCCAAGAATACTTCCTTAAGGGGACTCAATTTCATTAACAATTCCAGTTCCCGCTGATTAACGATTCAAGAGCGATTTTCTTGCTTGGTGGACACATTTCCGAAGGTCCTCGGCACCGCTGGATCTTGAGGACAGTCGTTCCGTTCGCGGACAAATTTCCGAAGGTTCTCGGGAGTTGCTATATCTCGGGTAGATGGTATGTCTCGCGGAGAGTCCTCGGTCCTCGCAGCTGCACGAACGTTCCGCGGCTGGCACGCGAGCTCTTTTTCCGCGGCCGCAACGGAAGACACGTCGTTAGCTGGCTCGCTTCCTCCGTGAGAATCGGCGGTACGTTAATGTGTTTTTACAAATGAATCGTATCCGAGCGAGTGGTGTTTTTGCGGGGCGATCCCCGGCGCGCAGGTGGCCGAACGCGTCATTAGCGCCATCGTATGCACCGTATGCACCCGTTGCGGCGTGGTTGCTCGTCGTTTATCGTCGTTGTTGACAAAGAGACGCGGCTCTCGAAATAGTCGAACACACCGTTCAACCACGCGTCATCGACGAGAGCCGGAGAGTCATTTGCGAGAGTCCACCTCTTGTAAATTAATAATGGCGGCTATCGGAGCCTGCCGCGTATCCTGACGGGATCGTGTGTGCGTACATCGGTACGTAACACTAATAATAGAGAGAGAAAGAAGATGACGGTAATGGTAATAATTACGGCCATCCCGGAGTCGTTTAATTGCGTACCGAGATTACCGGTGATAACGAGCGTGTCGCGGGGCACGCTCGATAAAGACGACAATGACGGCCGTTTTTCCATTTGCTCAGGTTTTCTCGAACGGACACGGCCAGCCGCCGACCTGTCCGCGTCGTCGGCGTCGACGTTACCGAATGATTCACTCGCCTCGGTGCATAGATCGCGGTGTATCATTAGCACATTCCTTCATTTCATTCGACCTTCGACAGGATTGATTTGTAATCGACCGTCGTGCGACGAGCCTCGCGAAATTTTCGGCGCCATCGTCGCGCAAGAGCGAGCCTCCGTACGAGATCCCGCGACGTTATCGGCCGGCAGACTTCCATAATATTGACTTTGCATAAAATGTTTACGGACGTTTTAGAACGCCGCGCGCCGCGCCGCCGGTATAATAGCCACTTCAATTAACGCTCCTTCTTCCGTCCCGTCCCGTCATCGAGCTCGGACATCGTAAGATCATCGGTAGCAGAGTCTTTGATATTTTCAGCAGATTCGTAACCCCGTGGATCCTCCACCCTGACACGCGTAAATCCCAGCCTGATGCGCAACCACCGACACCTTTTCCTCCCACCTGAAATCGGTGATGACGTTTCCTTTCACTGGCTCTTACGTATCGCTTATGTGCTCGCTGGACCTTCTCCGTCTGCCCTCGAAACCTGCCCTGTCCTAGATCCAACCGATTCGGGAACGTTCGTCCGGAAAGTTTTCCAGAAACGATTCCGCCGCCGGGAAATTTCAGCGGGAAATTTCCTTAATAACGGGCGGCCGGTAACTGAATCATTCCTATAGACGGCGCGGATAATCGCTGTTAGATAATCCATTCAGGCTACCGAGATTACAATGATCAATGAATAAGTCGATGCATATGCAGATACCCTTTTTACGGAAACCGGACCAGGAAAATGTTATCGCATAGCATTCCTTGAAACTCCGCGCTGCTAATAACTTCATTGTTAGACATTTTCCTTTAGGGAAAACTGTATGGTGTGTTGTTGTACAATTTTTGGATTAGCAAGTCATATTAAAATAGGAAACATTGTCGTGCTTGCTTGAGCAGTTTTCTGTTTCTGATGAAATTGCAGAACATGTGAATCTGACTTCACAAATCAAATTGAAAGTTTTAGTAAACCGAGGATTAACATACTCGCGTGGCTTGGTTAATAGTCCGTGTGTTTCAAGAGTGTGTTTAAGATATGCCATTTTGTTGTACGCGAAAGAAATCTCGATTTTTAGCAAGAAGTGATCTTTTATTTAGACTTGATTAACATCTAGATCTCGGAGATCTACACAGATAGGACTTGAGATTGAAGTTATTTATTGGCTAAAAAAGAAAGACACGACTTTCTAAAAAAATTTTCGTCGACTCAGAGATCGAATTCGATCCCGAGTGCAACGAGTCGATACCTGGAATCACCGAGGTGACTAAACGATTTCTGTTACATCAACTTAGGAAATCACGTTAGTGGGACACCGTAATAACGGTTTCTGGGTTATGGGCACCACAGATCACGGCACCTACTGACGTCACGGGCAGATCAAAGTCTGTAACAGCGGACGTCACCGGGGCGTTACACGGTAAAAATCAAATCGGTCCCCCGAAAAAGTAAAAGGCATCGGTTTCGAACACGAAGGTCGACTCATTTCGATCGCTTCCTTCTACTTTCGCTGGTCGGCTTGTTAGCGTAGTGACGTAGCGATTTTCGCAACTATTACGCCCGGTGTCGCCGATAGTTGCGAAAGGACGCCTGCCCACGAGAACAGAAGCGTACGCCGGCTACGTCACGTTTAATTTTCGGGGTCAAGTGCACAGCATTCAAGAAATGCCACGGAGTATGACACCATACGCCTGATCCTCGATGCACCGGCTAGATCTTTTGTTATATAACGAAAGGATCGCTATCTTGGACGCTGTGTGCAACTGCACAGTGCATTGGAAATTCGAGGGATTCGTGGTCGGTGCTTGGAGTCCGTTTAATTAACCAGTTTCCCAAGTTAAGGGCCCTATGTACCTTAATTAAGAAGAGAATCAGCCTCTTATGTGTCAGAATTTGTCTAGATTAGCTGGTGACAATTATCCAGTACTTTTTAAAGTTTAGTTTCTGTAAAATTCACAATTATATATTTATTTCTATTAATGGAACAAATATGCTTCTATAGCATGACGACAGAATTCGAAAATTTGGTAACACTGAGAAAGTAGTCAGTAATTAATCAATCGAATAATTTAACACAACTTGATGCACTCAACGCATGTTCTTTGAACATGAATTATGCAACAAAAAATGGAAACATTCGAAATAACACCGTTTTTTCTATTTTTCAATATTGTTCTTGTTAATTCTAGTACGTGAGATACCTATACTCGTTAGAATCACGTTCCCCGGCTATAAATGTTCCTCCGAATCGCTACAACTTCGATAAAACTTATTATTGTTGCAAAAAATAAATCGCGTGCATTCTTCGAACGTTAGCCAATAGGCATACCTGGTTTGAAACGATAACACTAAATATTTTTCCTTTAGCTAATTCGCATAGCCGAAAGTCACGTATTCGGTTAAGAGTTAAAAATGCAACGGGGGAGTTCCAGTTACGTTAAGAATAATTTCCCATTGACAACTAGATAATCCGACGCAGAAATCTTTAATTAGCCTCGAGGACATTGAATGCCTCCGTTTCCGGGGTCGTAAAAAACGGTCCCAGCTCGCAACTATTGACCTATTCAGCAAGATGATCCGATTAGTTCGGGTAAACCCGAGGGCTTAAGCCTGCGATTAACGTCGGCAGTGCAGTGCCATAAAAATGGTAAACACAAGCCGTTAGAGCGAAGGTGCATGGTTTAGCAGGTCGACTGGATTCGACGCCGTATAATCGTTACGCCCCTTCTTCTATTATCCGGCTCTTACAGGATTTTGAGGCCACTTCGGGAAGTACGCGTGCCAATTCCGATACCTCGAAAACGCAGGCTAGACTCACAAAGGCTATTATTCGAGGGGGACAAGCCCATTTACCATTTCAACCTAAATTTAATACACATTTCACCCGTAGGTGCTTCATTCTGTCCTCAGATGGTAATGAAAAATGTTTAATTTCAAGTCAAACTCATATTTTTAAAACGTATTATTTCTTTGAAAATCTGTCATTGCAAGACGAAGGAATTACACTTTGAAATTTTCGTCGAATTGTTTCTCAGGAGAAAATAAATTCTGCGACCCCAAATTTGGTTGCTATCACCCCTCAAACATTTTAATACCATTTCATACTTCGCTCGGGTAATATTCATTGTTAGTCGTTCACAACTGCGTATATCAATGAATATATTGTTTGTCCTTTGTCATTTATCGCTTATTGATTAAAAAAATAATGGAATGAGTTTGTCGAAGCATTTTGTCCCGGGAAAACTTGTTTTCGAATCTGTAAGTAAATATAATGTTCGAACGACGCTCGATAATGTAACAACAGCGTAGAACATCGTGCGGAAATTATTGCGACGAAAAACAATGAATTACGTGACTTCGAAGTTTCGATAAAAGAAAACAATGTTTCTCCGGTATCGCGTGGACCAGAAAAAAATATCGAATGGAGCAACCTTATAAGAATTTCTCGACGATACGTGACTATCTCGTTAAAAAAAAGGACGAACGCAGTTCCCTTGACTTTTACTCGCGCGTAGTCAACAAAGTCACGTGTAGGTCTCGATGGACCTTCGTGACTTATGCGGATACTATGTGTCCGGCGATAATAAATATGGATTACTATGAAACGCATCATAAACACGTGACTCAGTTTCATTTTTCTTGCTTTTCGAAACAATCAACACGCGAATACGAATCGCTGCGTATCCTTACGCTTTTGCCACGAATTCGATAATCTGCTGGATGCGAGATTTCAGACGAAACGAAAAATTCTAATTGAAACGATTTGGCAAGATTGGCAAGATTTTCAAGAATCGGCGAATTGAAAAGTAATTTGCTTAACCCAAGGATTTTTCTTGGGCGAAAAATTCTCAAAAAATTGTAAAGTGAAAGAATTTATTAGAATATAAGATTTACGAAGGTTCTTTTGAAAAAGAATTTTTTTGGGGAGAAATGAGTAAAAATGGGGACTCCACGTGACGACTGGAACCATGGGAATGTTATGGTTAATCGACTCCAGCCCCGATCGCCGATGGCACGTTTAAAAGCTTGGAAACTTCGATCTTCGATAGATAGCTGCGAGTTTAGGTCATGATACATCCGACCAGGTGTAGCATTTTAATTTACACGGGACTGTACGTGACCGTCCTCACGCACTTTGACAGTGGGTCCATTAGAGATACCGTTTTCCGTGTCTACACACATGCTATCGCGCATTATGTGGAATACCGCATCAGCATTATAATTCCGAACGATAACACACAGAAATTTCGGTATACGTGATCCGTTCGGACGCAGAAAGATAAACGTAAATCTTCTAATGTTACATTGTTATTAGTATCTCTCTTACTTCGCTTTGCATCGTAAGTATTTGTCAGGCTGACTTCCGTATAAAATGTTTGGGAAACATTCGATCATGTTGTCGACGTATCAATTAAAAATTATCAGCGATTTCTTCAAGGCCATCGCTCGGGCACATATTTTATTTATTTTATATTCGTATCCGTTAACAGATCGACGTAAAGAAATAACAGGCTCATGTATCAGAAACTAAGGAAGACACTATAGTATGATTCTCGTTCAAAAGAAAAAACATTTTCATCCCTTAACCATCGTATCTTTTACAAAAGATCCTGGAAATAATCTGAAAGCAAAACTTTCTGCATCGATTGTTAAAGAACAAGGGCCAAATCGAAGTTCTTTCTTTTCTCAACAATCTAAGTTGTATACAAAACGGTGTAACAGCGTTCTAAAACTTTCCTAACGATCTCGCTGCCGGAGCAGTCTGACGTCTTCCGTTTGGAAGAGTGCCTAATTCATTCAAATTTCACACGTCCACGAATTAGGCGTTTAAGAAGAAGAAACACGCACGAGGATCAAGATTGCGCACGCGTCCTCGAATTCCGCGCGCAAGTTTCCAGAAACTTTGATCAATCTCGAAATGACGTCGAAATCGACAAAACAGAAAAGTCTTTGGAGAACGCGCGTCAGCAACCAGTTAATTCGCCATTTGCATGTTAAGGTTTTCCATCTGGTTGAAACTCGATGCGTTAGGGTTAAGTGGTGACTAGTCGACTTTACGCAGAAAACGTGTGCGGCTCACGTGGACATCATCGAGGGAGAGGAAGAAAAAAAAAAGGCGAGAGCGCAGTGACACGGGCGCGTTTAATCAGTGAGTCAAAACGGTTTTATTGTTTCCCGGGAATCGGGCTTGTTTTCCGTCAAAAACCGAGCGGACAGTCATGACGAATGAAAGTCATCCCGATGATTTTTGCCGGCGTCTGACGCATAGACGCACCGTTAGTTACGCGAATTAACATCGCGTTACAGTATTGCGCGTGGCGGTCACGCATCGTCGAGTAATGCGTGCCCTCAGAACCGATAATTGCTTCGATGGAAGTGGAACACAATCGTCAGAATTGTGCAATCTGATTGCCCGCCGCCAAGTGAAATATTGCTTCGAGCTAAAGCGATCCGCATGATCGCCCCATGATCTCCTCTCTTTCAAGTATGCTGCGTGTCGCAGCGTTTCAATTTTGAATAACCTAGTTGAATAAATTAACAAGAGGACGATTCACTATGACTTCTCGAATTACGTGGAACAAGTACAGTGAATTCTCGATATATGTCCACAAAACCGGTCTTCCCAATTTCGTGTATCATCCTGGAGGTCTCTCGGTAGTGAAGATAACTCCACGACATTTATCATACAGGCCTTGGCGACGTATAGAGACAAATCACTGTAACTACGAGAGCAACTCGAATCGAACGAATGTTTGAACTTATCAAAATTTGTCTATGATCTCGAAACATGCTCGAGTAAGCTGAGAAGCTTCGATCGAGCTTGATTTACCTGGGCCAATGAATTTTCAGAGCAACTCGGAACCGAGCGGATAGTTTTGGTCACAAAAATTGTTGCATTATTCCAAGACTTGCGCAAATAAGCAGATCGAGTTTCTGAGTGCTAATGATCACTTCGCGAGCACCCCTTGAATCAAGGTGTAACAACGTGGACCAACGGAGCGGGATTTCGAGGGGAACTTTCAACAGAATTTGAAGTTGAGGGTGTGTTCGAGGTCTGGAGGAGGTAAACGTGAACGGAGCGAGTTCGTTGCACCCTCTGTTCCGGGGTAGGTTTCGGATGGTTGTAGAAGGAGCTAACCGGTCAGGATGTCGCGGGCTCGGTATTACGCGATCGAATTCACGGCGCGTACACCGCGCGGCGTATTCCCCAGAAAAACACGGTTTGGCTGGCCCAAGTGAAAAAGGCGGGAGCAATTTTTCGAAAGAGGCAATTATCGATTGGTGTGGTCCCCGCGATCGCTTGCGTTGCAAGAAGCGGATAGAGACATCGGCCACATTCCAGGAGTACGAAAGGCACGCCAAGAACCCAATAGGGACCCCGGGCTTTCCTGTCTTTCTTTATCTCACTCTTATACTGCGACCATCTTGCTGTCCGTTTTGCCCTTTCTGTTTAACATTTCGGCCGCAGAAGGACCACCCAGACACCACTCTCGTTGTCTGGCGCAATATTCAATACCCGAGAGCTATATCGGCCGCGTGCGGCCCAAAGAAACAGATAGCGGGAACAAAACCGCACCGGGAGGATCCTCCAACACTTTCTGTTACCTCACCAAAAAATATATTCCGATTTTTGCCAGCGTTTCTTCCCGCTCGAATCAACGACTCCCTGAACTGCTCTAAACTGCCATACAAGGTTGAACAATGATTTTTCGCAGCTTAAAAGATCCAGCACAAAATCCCGAAGGTTTACTTTTCATTAATTTTCAAAACTGAAGTTCGATAACTTGGACAAAAGTTTTTGAAAGCTATATACCTTGAACTACCGTGCAATTATGTTTTATTTTTACAGTCCAGGATAAAAAAGTCCTTAATAAAATTTTTGTCGAATTTGTCGCTGCCTTTTCTCGAATGCGAGCATTACCTTGTAGGACTTTCTCGTAGGATTAGCGTGCAACGCCAAGTGAAATAAGAAAATTAATTTCCACAGTACGAATCTTTCTCGAAAACGAAAACAAAAATACAAAAGTTCCCATTAAATTGTCTATCACTGTTTTCTTTTAATTAACTGTTGAAAGTCCCTCGTGGCTGCTATAACGTCGATCCGGTCATGCAGAACAGAAGTTGCGGAGGTGTATTTTTATAATTAATTGGATTGATTACTCGTGTCGAGTTCTGCACGCTCACTGTAACGAACGTCGTCCTACATTGCTCGATTCCCTATTTCTGGACAGCCATTTCTATAAAGAAATTGTCGCAAGACGAACCTTCACACCTTTCGCAAGCCCTAACGTTTAACCTTAGCGTTCGAACACAGAATGAATCAATTTCCAAACTTTACAGCTGACATTATTTCACAACAAATCGTTTAAGAGTATAAATTGCCTGAATGTATGCTTCTACAAACACGTTCTCTGTTATTAGCTAATTACCTAACCGAGCGTTACCTAACCTTACCTATTAATATCAGCGCTGCGATGTTCCTCGAATAAATAAACAATGTATCGATTTAAACGCGCAATCGGATCGATAATCAGCGAACGAAATAACCGAAACGCTTCGATTTCGAACGTTGATTTTCTACGTTTTAGCAAACGCGAGCGGAATTTGCGGGATCGCGGATAGCGACATTGTTTCACGCGGCCACGTAATAGAATGAAAAATGAAACAGCTTACCGGAGCGGGGAGGAGAGTTTAGCATCGAGGCAGCGGCGACTTAAAAATTTTCTGAGCCGTAAAGTCAACATTCATTTATTGGCGTGTTCCTGTCGCCGAACGTTCTGTCGGCCGTGCGGGGATATATTTACCAGACGGTTTCGCGCGCGATACCGGCGAACAAGATTCGCGAACGCGTTCCCATGCAGGTTTATCGGCGAATTTTGACGGGTGCAGCGATCGACGGGGATTAAAAGGATGTGAAATTGACACTGGCCCGTGGACATGTGTCAACGAAGACGGCGGACGCGAAAGAAGGTAAACAAAAGAGCAGCAGTGACAGTTAGGTGTGAGTAGAATCGTGTCGTTCTCGCGTACGATCCTCCGATAAATTATATTATTCAGTACAACTTATTACACGCGTGTCCCGCCAAGTTATTCTCCACTAAATTCATTATTATTATTATTATTACTATTATTACTTCTCAATTTTTCTCCAATCTATATATCGTCAGGATTTGCAATTATTCTGTGATAAATTATCTTATAAATTCAGTACAACTTATTATACGCGTGTCCCGCCAAGTGATTCTCCACTAAATTCATAATTATTATTACTATTATTATTACTTCTCAATTTTTCTCCAATCTATATTTTCCTCGGGATTTGCAATTATACTCTGATAAATTATATTATTCGCATCCGCGGCAACAAGCTAACAACTTGCTGTACAACTTATTATACGCGAGTCCCACCGAGTTATTCTCCACTAAATTCATAATTATTATTACTATTATTATTACTTCTCAATTTTTCTCCAATCTATATTTTCCACGGGATTTGCAATTATACTCTGATAAATTATATTATTCGCATCCGCGGCAACAAGCTAACAACCTGCTGTACAACTTATTATACGCGTGTCCCGCCAAGTTATTCTCCACTAAATTCATAATTATTATTATTATTATTATTCTAAATTTTTCTTCAATTTATTCTCGCTCGAAAAATTTCCAACGGAAATGAACATCATTTTACAGGAGTATACTGTTCTTGAATGCGGCTCGATGCTCCGATAACAGTCATTGATGTTGTCACCTCAAATCCACGACAAGCCTGATCGTAGTAAATACTACCCAAGGACGGGATGGATCCTGTCCGTCGCAAGTGAATTATGTTTATACAAACATTCGCTGCTTTCGCGGGCTCTACTGTCGCGCTTAAAATGCCATTGATGCCTACCACTCCGCCGGCTCAATTTGTTAACACGTCGACCGTCAATTTTATATGACGTTTAAATTGTTCTTTAACTATTTCCCCAAACAGCAGTAAAACATCCCGCAATGTAATAATAATAATAATAATAATAGTAATAATTTAGTCATTGTAAACAAAACTGCAGAGTTACAGAAATTTCTTAAACTCTTACATGTTAAATCGGTGGAAGCAAATTAAAATGCCATTGATGCCCACCACTCCGCCAGCTCAATTTGTTAACACGTCGACCGTCAATTTTATATGACGTTTAAATTGTTCTGTAACTATTTTCCAAAACGGCAGTAAAACATCCCGCAATGTAATAATAATAATAATAATACTAATAATAATAATTTAGTCATTGTAAACAAAACTGCAGAGTTACAGAAATTTCCTAAACTCTTACAGGTTAAATCGGTGCAAGCAAATGTAAAGTGAAACCCTAGGTTAGGCTGGGGTTTACCCAATACAGGTAAAGAATAGATTTCCTAACGTTTGCACGAAACTGTTTTGCTTTGCTTGGTCTGAATTTGTAACGCATTATCTTGACTATAAAAGAATCAATTGTCCAGGTTTACCAGTTTCTCTCAACTACCTTCTGACTCGTAAACACTGCTCATACCGTCTCATACTGCTCATACTTTATACCCTTTTTCCCGCCGTTTCCCATTAAGAGAACATAATCCTTCTGACCTTGGCTCGTCGTTCCCCAAAGATAAAGGCATCGGGGGGTACTTTAACTTCAACTGTCCGATTCATGGGTCTCAGGTGTGCACTGGCTGTTCGCACGATCGACGAAGTATCAAAAGATCGGCAGGTAGCTGGGAATGTCCGCGGCCCGATTTTGTTTTCGCCGGGAAAACCTGGGTCTCTGTTCACCGAACGGTTCGGCCGGGCGGACACAAAGGAGGATCGTTGTCGTTTTGCAAGACTCACAGGCGGCATTCCACGATCCGTTGCAGCGTAGATCCCCGGGCAATGAGTCCCACGCCATGGAACATTCACGTCGCGATCACGTTCGAGCATTTCACTCGACGTACGTTGTCCGACCGTGAATGTCGTTTGCACGATCGCACACACAAACACGCACTGCCGCGCGTCTTTTCTCGCGGCACGAGTCCCGATCAGCTGTGACGAGCTACTGGAAAATCGGGGGCACGATCGCAGCCCCGCGAACTTATGGCGTACAGCGTCACCTGAACGGATTTCCACACGGCGATCTACCGGCCAGCGAACCCTAAAGCAGCGCCGCTGCCCAGGGAAACGCGTTTTTCGGCTAAGATGTCGGCCAAGAGATCAAACCCGTGTGTACATGTCAGATATTACGTCAGATATGTTTTGATGAGGATTAAGAGACGCACGTACTGGTATTATTAGTCTTTCTTTTTTATAGGAGGACGCGTCAAGGATTCGTGAAGGTCAACTTTGATCTCCACGGTAATCGTCCTCGGGAATCTTCCAGCGACGGAAAAGCGATGTCGGTCTCTCCGCCGACACTTAAGTGTAGCCTGAAGAGAGCGGTTCCCACTGCGATGTTTTGGTGGCGGTCTTTCAGTATATCAACGGCTCCTAATCATACAGATTGATTAAGCATGCTACCTAAACTTGTAGAGTATTCGGTACAAAAATGGCCGAAAAGAAAGTTGTCTGGTTTTGAGAGTAGCATACAATGTAACACTTACTTTCCGTTGTGAATTTTTGTCGAGATACAAAGGTTTCCTTGAGTTTTTTTTATCGTAATTTTAATATTGCGATTAAACAGAGAATAGAACCCCGAAAAAACTATTCCCTAAACGATTATTTCGTGCTAGTAATGCTCGGATTGTTCTCCATTACAATTAATACACGTGCGTAACCGATCGACAAACGCAAATGCTACTGATTTTCTTTTTCTCGAATTACGTTCGTCCGCACGGCGATCGGACGTTTTGTTATAAAACAATATGCAGCAACAACGTTACACAAGAAACCAACAGGAAACTTTAAAGCGATTACGACGTAATCACGAGCATTATATTGATGCAGCTGCTGAAAATCAGTCTTAACCGTTGCACGATTAAATCATTTTCTTAAGAGGTTCCCCGCCGTTAAAAAATTGTTTCTTCGCGGCACCATCATCGTTCGCTGATGAAACCAATATACCACGGCCTGTCGGGAACTGTAAGAATTCCAGCATCGTTTCGTGGAATCGTACAGCAGTCTCGGCGAATCATCGAGAGTGCATGCTGCTGCGCGTAAACACGTTGCACGTTGCCGGCGGTCGATTCGAATTCGCTTAATAAAAAGTTCGCGGCGACGGGTCGCGGGAAACCCGCGCGGCGGGTTCGACGCCTCGGGGAGGAGCTCGTCGACGATTTATAGAAGCGAGAACCGTTCGACCGGGTCGGGTTATTTTTACACGGGGGTCTCAAGTAGAGTTTCGACGGTGCATCCGATGAGCTGCATCCCGTGGTCGTTGAATTGTGAACGAGAACGATGAGCCGCGAGTTCCTTCGTTCTCGCGTTTGATTCACGCTCGCATTCGGCTCGTCTGGTCGGTCAGGTCTGTCTGCTATTATTTTTAGCGCGTGATCAAGGAGCCGCGAGAAGGAAAGAACCGCGAGAAAAGCATTCGCGGGACGACCGCAATGTCGGCTCCGAGCGCGTTAGGTCATCCCGCGGGCTTGGCTCGCATAATTACCAGCCGTTCTGTCACCGAAGCATGTTCGACCGATCGCGATCTGTCTACCGCACCCTCCTCGACCGATCATCTGCCTGGTATGCCCGCGAAACCCGCAGCTGCGAACGCAGGATTTGAGAATCGTGACCTATAAAACCTGTTGCACAATGCGCTCTGCGCAGTCTCGCCCTGCAACACGCTCCGGAACCACCAACGAGAAATCTCACCCTTCGCTTCACGATTTCCCAATTTCCGCAGTCCTCTTTTCACGCCTTTATAATCGGTAGATTAAAAAATTCGCGATGTCGACGATTATTTATTGTTTTCATTTGTCCCCTTTCGAGAAGAAAAGTATTCTTGTAGAACAGACATTTGGAAATCTCTTAGAATCGATACGGAAAATATTTATTTTGCGAAAAGATTCACAGTCTACTTAGAAAATGTTGATAGAAGTTTCCTTACAAGGGGATTACCTTGGACGATCATGCAAATATAGATTTTTGTCATTGCAAAGCGAAATAGTGATAAAATTCAATGTCCAAGCGAATTACGACTCAAAGTGACTGCAACGTGACTATTATTTTTACCTAGAATGCTAGTACAAGGTCCAAAGTGACACACAGGGAAACTTCTGCTTTCGATACTCGAATATCTACAATCTCTGATTACCAAGAAGATGATACCGATATTTTTGTTAACCGATGAGAAACGCAACGGTTGAAAGAAAAAAGTACTGCTTGGTTTTTCCAGGCGTGTGTCATTGCAGTGCTACTTTGCTCAGGGCTAATCCTGCTCGTCGATAGGTAATTCAGGATCTAGTAAGTACATTTAATCAAATTACCGCATCTATATCCGCCTTTCGAAGGTGGCGATGTTCTTAGAATGTGCAACGCAGATGCATCCGGTGTTCAAATTTTAATTTCCATTTAGTCATCCTCTTACTCAATTCACAAACTTTCTTGTATTAATTGATCCATCTTCTCTTACGCATCAAACGGCGACTTACGAAACAGTTTAACAATTTCCTTACAAATATAAATCCCATAAGAAAATTTATGTCATAAAATTGCTATCATAATTGGAAAACTTCATTAAAAAAATTCTCAATCGACAAAGGGTTTAATATATAACATTATAACGATATAATAATATATAATATTTTGGTGACAATACCATTGCTGTATTGCGAAGACCAAGACTGTGTGCCAAACAGATTTGTTTTACCGATTACGTTTTGAACAGTATAAATTTAGCGTTGTGTAAAGCGGCAACTATTATGGCAGAATGTTTGAAATGACGAATGTTTGTTATGAAGTAATTTAGCGGCTCCGGTTTATGTCTACGTCTGCACGATTGCAAAGCATTGTTTCGTTAAGCTCTATTCCAGGTTCGAGACTATGACGATTCTCGTCTGACAGAAATTACGCGATCTACGTCACTGCGAGGGACTTCCTCGAACATAAAAATAGTCGAGTCTCGGCAGATAAAGTTACACGCTTAACATTATGGCAATGTGTTTTTCTGGGATGGAATCACTTCGCGATGTCACATCGGATAAATGATTAAGCAAAACCTCGAACGAAATCGTTACGGTAATACAATGTTTTTCTGCGAGAAATCACACGTTCTCCGCCGTGATCGTGATCAGACTATCTTGTGACAGCGAACGATTGAAACGACTATTGTTGCTCTTTAGCAACGTATTCAATTCTCTAACTTTTATTTTAGAATGGTTTCTGGAAATGTTTAATCAAGGCAAGAATGGTACCAGTTGATGGTCCACGAATATTATGCTTGAAAATCATAGGTGTGACATTTTACTCTGCTGACGCATTTCCACTCACGTGAATTATTTCCATGTAGCGTCATGAAAACCTCGTCATCGTGGATTTTCTTAGCTTCCGTGAACGAATTGAGTGTATACATAGCGAATGCATAATACCAAACATTTCTATTTTTTCTGCTTGCTACAGACGGTATCATCATATTTATTTTCACAGTTTCGCGGTTTCGTAATGACTTATAATTCATAACAATTTTGTTATTGGCTGTACAAATTAATTCGTGGCTCTCAGAGTTAATCAATTGTAACATTAATCGAGATTAAAAATTGGAAACTCGTTCGTTATGAGATGAAGAAAACGCGTACAAATCGATTGAGATTCTCTTTGAAAGTAGAACGCATACTAATAGCGAATGATCGATAAATTCACGATGAGACAGCTAAGAATTAATTTGTCCACCTAATAAATAAACTACAGGCCTCGACTTACCTTAACCAGCAAGACAGCTTCCTCGAAGATTGTTTATCGGCAAATTCTGTAATCAGAAAAATAAAAATCACGTTTCATTTTGCATCGATCAAGCGTGCAACGTTTTTTATTACGTAATATACACGATACGGGTTATTAGCCGACCACATCTCAATTTATCATCTCTATTAATTATTCTATTGGTAACTTGACATTGACACATCGTAGAATTTAATTGCTAATAATTCGTAATGGTTAATAATTAGACGGTAGGCTGGCTTCGTCGTTATTTCATATTGAAACCTTGTTGAAACGTTTACAGATGTCTTTATGGTCTGTGTAATGATCACTGTAGGCGGCTAAACCACATAATCTTGAAATACCCTTAGCATGTTTATCCTACGATTTCTCACATTCTCCGAGAGCCAGATTTACCGCTGCAGTAATATGTGCACAAGAAAAATGCAGTCATCCTTCAGGTGCAATACGCGAGTGTCGTTCCTCTGTCCGTCTAACTTGCTCGATCGACAACTCAATTTTTGTTGCTTTCGAACAAGTTACATATATTAAGAAATCCTCGGCCGTCAACCCCCGACGAGAGTATCAATGTCGTCGTTTAATTACACAACTTATGCGGACGTGAGAGAGACTAATATCTGGAGATGAAATACCTCTAAAAATATATTTCTAAAAAATTAATTGTAACTGCAACTTTAATAAATCTAGAGATTCGTACACCTTTCGATGCCAGTTGCTTTGTCGGGAATATATAAAATGTTTAGAGTATATATAACTGACACATATATCTACTCAAAGCAATTTCTAAATTTTCAAAGCATGCCCAGACAAAAAGAAATAGTAAAAAGTAACCTCTGACATTTTCCCCATAGGGAAGACCAATACAATTGCAATGACCGACCAATTGCAATTTTCCCAATCTTAGAAATCTTTCCGCAATCTTTTCATTTAAAAATATTGAGATTCTAGGGGTGCACACATGAGAAATGATTTAACAAATTTATTTTCCTGGCCGTATATTATTTTTAAAATATTGCCAAAAATGTGGCCAGCAAGTTCCTGTTATTTTCACAAAGTAATGCAAAATAGTTGCTTTCGATGCTCCGCGAACCTAGTGTCAAAAGCGTCCGAATATTCCTGTAAAATTTAACGTGAAAATATTATGAAAATATTATGCGAAACGGGTCTCGCTTTCAGCGAATCGCTGGACGGTTTTCTCGCTACGCCACGAGGAGATTCGCGTCACCATTGAAACATAAACCATAGCGAAACGATCTCACGGCTGCCCGGTGATAAGACAAGGCGTTCGAAAGCTGCGCGACTTCCGGTAGCGGGGCTTCTATCGTCGATTCAATCGATACAGCCGGGCACGGGCATGAATGAACATGCGAACGATGCCAGCGGGGTTCTTTCGCGTCCACTGCGGTGCTGGTGGCGCAATCGCATGGCGTAGAAGCGTGTGCTGCGCTGGCAATCTTATCGGGAGAGCCGGCCAGGCGGTTGGGTGAATGGACGTGGGCTGACGAAGGACGGAAACACTGGGGAAAAACGAGACCGTGGCCTGATCCCGAGAGGAATGCGCGTCGCCGAACTTGGGCACAGGTGCACCCCACGGGAAAGGGTAACACGAATCCCGCGACCTCTCGCAGCCGATCCGCCGCGACCCGCGTGGCGCGGATGAATCAGCCGAGAGGAAATGATCCGCACTTGTGCGCAGACGATCCCGGAGCTGACTTACAGCCTCTCGAACCACGAGAGAGATTATCTGCGACTTTTAAGCTGCCTCTTCCTCCCTCTTCAACATCCAATCATTAATTTTTCCTAATTGAATTTTTATCTGACCTCAATATATAGAACGGTGGTTTTTCCTTGAAACTGCCGAGCTGCAATTTACAACACTTTCTAGATTAGCAGCTTTTTCGGTGAACATAGCGAAGACTCTTCGTGATATTCTCTGATTTGAGTCTGCCGAGAGCCAACAATGATTTTCTGCAACAGAGCTCGCACAACAATCTTCTATTTCGATACAATTTCGCCCGTTATCTGTCAATCGTCGGAGATGCCTTCAAAGGAAACGGATCCTCGCGTTATCAGCGTGTCATAATACTGCTCCCTCGATGGAGATCGTCTTACAGGCGACCATCTGTTGGCTGCTTCTCGCAATGACCGAGCGATTGCGCGCAATTGACACTCCGTTTCTCGATCACGCGCTCGCGATCTCATTCATAAACGCCCGTGCTCGATTTATCCGCGCAGAATCGTTTTTTCGAAACCTAATGTCAGATAACAACGTGCAGAAAATTAATTTGACTGAGCACAAAAGATTCTGAACACCACGAACAGTACACGCATGTTCCCATGCGTTTTAAACATTCGCAAGTACCGTGAACGCAAAGAGAGATCTGCAGTCGAAGAGCGTTGCGCAAAATCGAGGATGAAATTAGCGATTCGACATTCGATCGAGAGCCCGGGCGGCAACAGGTTTCGGTATTTCCTGCGGGAGCCGGTTCACGAACGCGTCCCCGATGTTTCATGCGGCACGTATGCAATGACGAAGTTTAGGGTTACTTTTTAAGGAGGAGAGGATGCCAACGGGATAGTGCGTCCCGCCGGTTGAATCATCATCCCCGGCTCGATTCTAGGAATGCTCCATTCATCTCGGAGCAATGTCTCGGACGCGGAAACCGAAGGTCTTGCGGAATCGACGAACCCACTCGCGGAAGGAACGCTTTTCTGGCCTCATTCTCACCGCGCGTAGGCTGAATTCCGTAGACGATTACGATCTCGAGGTCGAATCGTTCTCGTTCACGTCCCGACGAATTTTGGGAATTCGTCACCTGGTTCCTACATGGTTGCCGACACGTAACGTTACTCTCGCCGCCGGACAAGATTTTATATTTAGACGTATCATTGGGACTGCTGGATCGTTATGCAAACAGATATTTTTAGACGGTGATTTAGAGGGATTTGGATCCCAGAGATTATTATTATTTTTTTACTAATTGACGGACCTTGTTGCGAGCGCAATTTAATGGCTCGTTCATGTTTTCACGCCACAAAGAGCAATTCGGATTGAAGAGTACCTTTAATAAATCTGTTCTTTTTCTGAATTTGAAATTTTTAATACTTTTCTAACACCTCTGTTGTAGCTCATATGAAGCTGTTTATTAACAAATGTTCGCATGAAAGTTGCATCCAATGATCGTGTAATAGAGACATCGAAGTTAATAACAAAGTTGCTGGATTTTTGTTGCCCCTCCGTTCGATATAATCGCCGAACGCATGTATAATTCAGCGTGCCACGAGTCCAATTATCGCAGCGTAAATAGTGGTCACTGTATAATCGATGACTCAAAATCTGTAGTACGCTTCATTCTCGTGAGCACCGCTCAATACCGTCCATTCATACTTTTCAGTGAAATTCTTTAGCAACTTTGCCCCCCGGGGGCCTCTTGCGCAACTTTGCTCTTAGTTCATAGGAAAAAACCCATTCGGATCGCACCGACGAGAATATATCTATTCGATGATAGAGAATATTGCCGGTAACGTTTCCCAGTATCGGAACGTTCGTTACCGGCTTTTACTTACGAGAGGCACGCTGTCACCAAATCAATAACACCCATGGTTTATTAATTTTTGCCCGGCGGTCTTACATCAGGCGTAAAAATTAACACTGACGATTGTCCCATATTTCAAACCGTCGCGCTGGGGAATCCCGTCGAACAAAGAGATGACGATTTTCACACAACGAGATCATCGTCAACGCTTCCCGGTAACTGTTCTGACGTTTTCAAATTTGTTTTAGAAGCTAACAAACTTCGAGCGGTTTCTGGTTGACGTAATGACGAGGCGCCGGATGTATTTCTACGCCCAGTGTTTTTATCGTGACGTATACAGTGAGGTGGTTTCTTTCGATCATATTTTCGGATTTTCCAAAGTTACTATTCCTTTAACCCCTTGCCCTATAACATCGAGTCAGACTCGTGATGAAGATTCTGAACAGAGTCCAGTAAATATGTATGTTATTAGCGTTGTTAATTTCCTTTACACCAAAATAAAGTTCTATTTTGTTGTAGTAAATAACTTTTCTTTTTCTTTTATTTTTTGTATGATGAACGAGTTTCTAATCACTATAACGACAACATAAATATGTAGTACTGCAAGGGGTTAAATATGCTATGGGTAAGTGAATTACGGCTGCATCAGGTTCCTATTACTTATAGGACGTATTAAGCAACGTTGCGCAGACAATAAACACATTTTTCACATCGAGGCTTTAATAATTAAATTAGCTACTTAAATTAGTTTAATAATTGAATTAGCACTTTGCCACGTCTCAGTCAGGCAGGAAAATCAATTTTCCTTACAATGTATCAAGCCAAATTTTCTTAGTCTACAAGGATAGTAAATGTTGTCTATTCTCGCGTTGTCAAATAAATTGTTCCGACTTTGTATATGTGGTCAACGTGGTGAACACATTCTAATAAACTGCATACGATAATATTTCTCATATAATCCCGACTGGGGGACATTTTAGACACTCTCGTGTCCACCTTGTGCTGGGCCATTCCGTGTAACAAAATCGATTTCGATCGGAAGGAAGCGCACGAAGATCGTAACGGAATGCGTCACGAGTCACACGCACACACCGGATCTCACAATCAGCCAATACCAGTGAATCATTACCGGTAAATTCCGCGGACGTCGAGAGCAGCCATTTGTCGGGGACCACCGTTCGGTACATGTTTAGTCACGATTGACTCTCTTTTCGGTGTATTGCGTAAGATCGAAAATCCCGTTACCAGGCGTTTCGTGTCCTGGAGAACGTCGTGTGTCGGTGTGACCGTTGATTATTTTCACCTGCAACCAAATTTCTCCGCGGCAAAAACTTTTTCGCCTATCATCCGTTTCCCTCGTGCAAACTCATTTCTCGCTTCCAGATAAAATGCCCCTGAGCCCTTTGCCCTTTACTATCAATACTTCAGGTAAATTAAAAATGTTAGGTTTCAGAATCTAACTTTGATTAAAAATTTGTCGCAACTTCTCCGTACCTCGTTCTCATTTCTGCCAGTATCAGAAAATTGACGAGTAGAACTTCGAAGAATATAATTTTGCCAGGCAAAGGCTGGGAATGCAAAATTTCGAATATAGCGATCGGTAGATCCTTTGTGCAGCCACTTCCGAGGAAGGTGGGTGGGATCGACGGTGTTGCATCGCAGTCAGGTAGCTCCGTTCCAGCAGCCGGTGATCTCTTTCAGAAGAAACTCACCTTCGATTCTCGATCGAGGCTGCATCTTATCGCCCGCGCCGTAGCGTTACAACACGCTCGGCGCGGAGCCATTAATTTCTGAACAGTCACTCGGCCGAAGGTGAGACGTGGAACAAAAAAGAAAAAGAAGAGAGAGAGAGAAAAAACAACAATACAAGGATTTTTCCCGTTGTCTGCGAGACGAGGAATCCTCGACGACATTTCCCTGCTCGAAAATCAGCTCGGCGGGAGAATAACGATCGCGATTCTCACACTCGGCGTGGACTCTCGTCATTTTTAGCACATCCTGCCGCACGGACCCGGGGACCGTTTTGAACCGGTCAGTGACGCGCGACTATACTGACTCCGATATTACCGGCTCGCGTGACGAATTAGCATACCCGTATCATTCTTTCTTTTTTTCTTCTCTCTCTCTCTTTCTCTTCTTTTTTCCACCAGTCCATAAAGTCTGCCGCGAACGTGAGCTCGATTATGTTGTGCCCGCGGAGGATCGTAATATGTAAATAGTGGATTTTTTATTTGTGAAACGGTGCCGGCATTCGGTGAAAAGTTTTGCTGTCGCCTGTGAATGAACGCTTGAACCGAATGCCGGTTGAAATTAGTATTCGCGAATCGTTGTTTAATGTACCGAGCGCTACACCCATGAGAAGGCTAATTTTTAAAGTCAAACATGAACGGTTGAAAGTTTTTCAAAAAATTGTTCAAACGCTACAGCTATGTCATTCGTAACCGAACAGGCTTTTCGAACCGATATGATGTAGCAACTTCGCCTGAAATTATTATTTAAAAGAAAATCACCGCCTGTTAAAGCCTATCAATGATCAATTTCTAACGAATAGACTGCGGATCTGCGAAATGAAAATGATCTCTTTCAATTAAGAAAGCCAAAGTGGGAGCCAAACAGAAATTTCCTTCTTTCTGCAATAATTTCAAAAAGTTTGAAATTAATTCCCGTTTCCGCAGTCTGCTAATGAACGGACAGTGGTACGATTATCATAGGACCATTGAACCAGCTCGAAATACAAATTGAAGAGCTCACAATAACAGCAGTTACTTCGAATACGTGGGAAGTCGTTCGAACAACTGCTGAATAAATGAATGAACCGCTGAACAGGTTATAAGAAGGAGAATCTGTTTAGCGAGACGTGTGTGAACTCGAAAAAGAATTACTAATATGACGAGGGCATCATAAATGTTATGTTTTCGTTCGATTATGTCGATTCACTGGACAGATCGCCCGTAGGAAAAAAAAAAGTGGAGAATGTATCGGAATCGTGTCGTTCCAGTGAGAGATAAACGAGCTCCGCAGGCGTGTAGCTTTCTAAATAAATTTAATCTGCGGAGCGTTATGTAAATTCACACCTTCGTGGACTAAATTAAAAGAGGAGTTAAATTTAGACGCGCCTCTGTCGTAAAGCGGTTTCGGTTGGCTAAAAATAATATTCAGACTTTCCCGTAGAATAACCGGGAAGACTACAAAGAAAAAGAAGAATAGACAAAATGTGCAATAAATAGGATGGATGAGACTCTGAATAAATAAATGAATTACAGAATTTCGGAAAATATTTCGCTCTCGTCCCGTGCACATGGGTAATGCAATTAAATGTAATAATAATATCGCGCTGCAAAATAAAATCGGGGAAGGAAACAGTTCCGGAGTTCGGACTATATATATATATAGCTCCGCATAGTCCGCGAAAGACTATAATCCCGAGCACGATTGCTGAGTCATTGGGGGACTCCGAGAAACCAGCTAGAAAGTTTCTGAGTAACCAGATCATCTCCCTCGTGGATTTAGTGCACCCGCGCATGATTGTACTGTGAATGAAGCGATTATGGTTTATCAGTGTCGCTCGAACACCGCGTGGAACGATCATGAGTGTTATTGGTTTAAGGGGGCCGCAATTAAGGGTTAGCAACTTTTTATAAATTTGTTTAAAGCACTAGTGGGCCTTACGTTATAATTTTCTGTTGCAATCTATTTAGCTAGTCTTTTAAATACAGTTTTAATTACTTGTTTATTGCTGTAACAATCACAATTTGGTCATTGCGATGAATTTAGGCACGAAATCTTGGGAAAGTGTTTTCCTATAATTTTGAAGGTACAATTAAAAGATATTCGATTTTTAGAGAGACTACGCAATGAAAATTGGGAGGTCCATTGTTGATAAATAATCGGTGCTCGATCGTCGTGGAAGGATCAACGGATATCGATGGTACGATGATAATATTGATTCGGTGATCAGGAGTTACAGCCAACTTGAGGAATACACTCTCGCTAGACGGCCGACCTACTTCGAGACGCGTTTAGGCCAGTCTTTGATCCTACGCGCAGGTTCGACCTGTTTCCTTCTAGACATTCAATCATCGGGTAAACGCTTATTATATTCACGTTCCGAGGGCACGCACAAAAGGATCCGTTTTCCCTTTTCAATGTTTGCCGTATCACTCTCCTTCTGCCTCTCGTTTCTAAACATTGCCTCCATTAAAACGAAAAAGTCCGTTGCCAATGTACAGTGGCTCCAAAAAGTATTACCGAATTTCTAATTTCTCAAAACCTATCGTAATTTCGTAAAAACTCGTTTCAAAGCTTGAAGCCTCCATCTTCTAAGACGTTCTCGCATGACGTAACTGCTGGGAAAACGCAGTCTCAAGGATGCTGTAAATTGAAACATTTTTTGAAAATTTGTAGAACGAACCTTTTCACCGCGACACTAAAATTTGATACACGATTTTTCTCGGTCATTTTGTTGAATTTTTAGTTGAAGGTACAGTGAAATCTACTTTTATACAGCAACTTTTTGCATCACCAGCTTTTACACGTTCCACTTATTTTGATTTATATTTAACGATAGCTTGATAGAAATAGAACCGTTATTATCGAACGTGGTCGCTCGATTCAGAAAAAAGGACACGGACTTTCGCAATCGCGTAATCATTTTAGTTTCGATCGGCGGGAATGTTCAGCGAGTGTTTCGACAGTTTTCCGTTTTCCTGCGTGCCGGATGCGCAATTTTTCCCGGCGTGTGCAATGTCGTACGAAGTGCAGGTGCAACGCGGATCGTCCGCCAATCTGAAGTGTAACCAAGCGTTTGCCATGGTAAATCCCCGGGCGTGCGGTTTGCTTGCACACGCGCTGAGGCACGAGCGTTGAATAATACAGCCGGATAAATTATTACAGACGTCGACGGCTTCTGGTGGCACAGTGCTCGCGTCGTTATCTCGCGTTTCTGACCTCTTTCTTTCTTTCGACGAGGAACCGTTGCGTCCTAGACCAGATTATGCAACCGGTTATCATCGATTACGCGCGCCGCCGCAAGGACGTAACCGCGATGACGTCGACGATAAATTATAGCACGCCGGGAACTCCTGGTTACTGATCTCGCTTACGAATTTCGCGATGCGCGTTGCGCTATCTTCAATTTGTTTACTTCCCCCGTCGCCGACCGCACGGTTGCTCAATTTCTAATTTCATGCATAAAACATCTCGGGGAACTCAACTAATCCGAATCCTAGGTGTGCGACATTGCTGCAAATCTGACAATTTTCCTGAAACATTTTTTTTTCACGATTCAGCGTGACTCGGCGGAAATGCGAAGACTATTCTTGAGTCATACGTTCTAAAATTACGCTTCTATCAATCATAGTGGACTTATGGAGTTGTAACCGCGGCTTTTAACTGATTTCACTTGGTAAATAGGATTAGCGAATTATCATTCTGCTGTTACTAATTTAGACGTGAATATTATTTCCTAGTCGACCACAGTGATTTTATGATGTTGTTACAATGGTGTTCAATTTATTAAGTTGTAACAACAGCGTTTCATTGATTTCACTTTGTAAATAGGATTGGTGAATTGTAATTCTTGCCATTTCAAAAGTGGTTTCATAAATTTATAACAGCGGTGTTTAATTGGTTGGTGCTCGGTAAGTATGATTAATTGTTTTATAATTGTGATGCTGCTGTTGGTGTTTCAAGAGCGGTTATTACTGCCTGAGATTATGCACGACAACACAGGTGTTTTATTATTCGAACGGTGTGCCTGGCGATTAGTTCGGGTCAAAGTTCCACTGTATAATCGCTTCTTTTGCGTCAGATAGACGTTTTCTAATGACGCTCGTTAGACAGACGAACGTCAGGCTTTCTTCGGTAATCTCTGTTATCTCGCATCTCATCGATCCGAGAAGAAACACGCCGTGTCTTCGTCGGATTAGGTGTCCGCAAAAGACGCGCAGAGATTTTCGCAGCCAGCTCTGCGGGAGCTGATGATTTTGGTAGATAGCGTTATTCCGAACGCGTTTGACGTCTATAATTTTAACTATATTTAAATATATGTATTTGACGTGGGAAACAGTTTTATCAACGGTGGAGGCACGGACGATGTCAACGCTCCATCTTAAGCGAATCTTACTTTCAATTTATGACCAAATGTGGGAGAATGCCAAAATAAAAAAAGGGATAGTCCTTTTTAAAGGAGCAAATAATTTTATTTCACCTTTTATTTTGATTGTTTGGTGGTAAACGGAATGGAGAAAGAACCGTGGATTTACGTCCGACGAATGAAAGTTAAATTATTTTTGGACAGGGCCGATGGAATTTCGAATTTGGCGGTGCAGGAGACGCGGATATTTGCAGCGAAGGAAGAGAGCGCGCGCAAGAGCGTACGGCGCGCAAGTCACCGAGGTGTATGAATCAGTCGCAGGCAAGTGTAACGACCGAATGACGTCAAGAGGATTGCACAACGAAGCGCGCCGGTAATTCCAAACGTTAGTTCGGTTGATCGATTTCTAGATCCTCCTACGAGCGCGCCGCGGAGATCGCGCGAAACGCGGCGAGATTTAGTATTCACGGAGTGTTGCCACGACTGTACGAAACCGACCTGTAACCGTGATACAGCAGTTAATTTGTTAACATCTGTTCGCGTTACCCACCGCTTTCTGCATATTTAATCCTTAACAATTTCGTGACAAAGAGTCCTCTGTGAAATACCGTTCCTTTTTAACCTATCAGGCGTATCATGAATACATCATCTTCTTAACATTTGAATAGTTTTGTTTTCAATTTTATTTTTATTACACAGAGACGAGACACAATTTTGAAAAGTGTTTGAATTTTGCTGCCACTAGATACTGCTGTGCATTTGATAATGCACGATTCTGTAAGCTGTAAATCGTTCACTACGGCTCCGTTAATTGTATTTTTAGCTTGTGTTAAATTCGAAAGACTTGCGTTTTAAAGCACAAGAACCAACTATTTTGCATTAGGTCTCTGAAAATGGAAAATTGCTATTCACCTTAGGGACTTAGGAAAAGCGATGTTAGGGACATATGAAGTTCAGGGTCTGATAACTTCCAATGCCATTTATTTTTATAGTACGAGGAATCTGCAACACGATGATGACACATCTATGAACTTATCAGAATTTGTAGCGTGGGTGGTTGGAGGTATCGGAATTAGTAAAAGTACGGCACGCTCCGGAAATCCCTGGGCTCTCCCACCAAGTGCAACCTAAATGCCAAACGATTTCACTTTATAGATAAATCATCCAACAGGAAAGAAAAAAAGAATCTAGCCAGGGAAGACCGTGTCCAGGTTGCGCCCGTTTGTTTCGAGAGTAGGATTTCACTGTTCGTAGAAAAAGAATAGCCGTGACGTCAACGCGAAGACTGTCCCGTAAGATCGCTGCTGCAACACACCTTTTTAACGAGAAAGCGATGACAGTTGCGAACCGAGTGAAAGTGCAACGTAATAAGGCCAATATACATGAATCACTGATTTCTAAATTGGCGGTCTCGGACAGGTGTCAATGTAGTACAACACTATTTCGTGAATCAACGACACCGGAAATCCCGTACGAGACCGTAAACCCTTCCAGGTATGCAAACCAAGGTCACGCAATCTATATCCCCGAAAGACGTCAAAGAAGTTTCATAAATCTTTCTTTGTATTCTCACAGGAAATATTCCTAGGCCCTTGAAAAGTCCCGATAATTAGTGATTTTGTTCGTAAAATGTCCCCGTTGAAAACAATGATCCCGACAACGCGCTGCAAGCGCCACAAAATCATCGAATCGCTAACGCAAACAACGACCACGTTGACGATCGAGGGTGTCACGGCGAAGTGGCAGGGTGCAGCGTGTCGGGGCGCTATTATGCGATTGCGGGGGCGTCATAGTCGTGCATTATAGCTGTTACACGTGAGCCGAGCGTTCCGGCGCGGCGCGGCGCGCAACGTGTGGTCAGTGACACACGAATGATCGTGCGTGCGAAAAGTTTAAGGTCGCGATTGCGCGGCTTGTGTCGGGTTTAGTATCCGTGACCGCACCGCCATCTATCGCGTCGCGTGTCCCGTGCTCTCTTCGACTTCTCTCGGTTTTCCCTCTCTTCGTGTACTCCCCTCTCTCTCTCTCTCTCCATCACTCGCTCTTTCTCATTTTTCATTCGACAGCTACAAAGACCGCTGACCTTGGCCTGCTGACCATGAGTACCGGCTGCCTGATTCGTTATGTTAGCGCGAGGGCGCTACAGTATTCACGTATTTCAGCGTCGCTCTTTGTACCCGGGATCACCCGGACCGCATTCCTTCGGTTCCCAATCGGGCGATGATCATGATCCCGCGATAACAAACCTCTTATCTCGGATGCACGCTCTTGGACGTCCGGGAACCGTCCTCCCGATATCAGAGACGCACGGCGTCTAATACAGGTGTGCTAGAACCCGACAGTTATCCGATGCCACACAGAATCGAGTCGGAAAGGGTCTTCGCACACTTATGACTTTTGAGACCCGATTTAAAAAATTCCGACCCGCTCCGAGTATCAGAATTTTCGGGTTCCCGCACGCTCATACTTCCGAAAACCTAGCTCGACCCGACCCGGCCCGACCCGGTCCGATATTTGCGGCTTCTCGCACACCTCTACTGTCCAATGATTCGTAACCCTTTGCAAACGAGAACTTCGTTTATTTAATTTTTCGGTGATTCTAACTGACCTATGTTCACCATAAAACAAGATCGAAGAGCTAAACGCGACAGTTAAAAAATGTGACAATTAGGAAACACATGTTGTTCCAAGTCGAATATCAAGATTCGTGTTTTAATGTTGCCGGAGCAAGAAAGAAACGATTATACCCCAGATTTTATGCATAAAATAGTCTGCGTCAATTGCAATAAACACCGGCCATGTGAGGTGACCTTTCCAGTGAATGATCACCTAAACTGCATGTCTGTTGAAATTAGTACTATTAGTTGTAATCGTTATTTAATTTGCTGACTTCTGTCTCTACAGGAATATCGTGCCATTGCTAAGATCTTGCGTTACAGAACAGACTTCTAATAATATGTTTGACGGTTGTAGCTTGTGTTAAAAATCCGAAAAATGGGCGAAATGACCGAAGAATGAACATTAATTTCTAATGAATGAACAGAGGTATGCGAGTGATATCACAGTAACGTCAGCCCGATGTTATATCACTGTCCGGCGATGCTGTAATTGATTCACATTTCGACGAAAGAATTTGGGAGTAGGTTGAAAACGCGGTGGCTGCAATTTTGTGAGTCATTCAAAGTGAAAATTGCTGGCACGTGAAAAAGCATGGGCTCAGAGCGATATTTATTACGCGTGCAATTAAATGTTTGCGATCTTCGTTTTCCGCATGCGATAACACAGTCCCGATTATTAAATTAGGCGCGCATTGTTGAATCATTCTGTCGCTGCAGCAGAAGGATGTTTGCAAGACATGTTAGCCAGGACATCGAGAAACTCCAGTGGCGAGTAAACTGTAAATAATTTACAGGAGCATAGAAACGTCCAGATGATGCCATCATCGACTTGTCTGAGCAATATTAGTGCAGTAGTAAATTTCGTGGCAGACGTTGCCTCTTATAAATAATGGCAAAAAGCACTCATCGCTGCGTCTGCAAAGCATGTTTAATCTTTTTACAAGCAATAACGAAAGGTTTCAATTGCAGTGAAACAAATGGTTGTAGCCGATTCGGATTGCGAATAAATTTATTCACAAACTGAGATGAGAACTAGCGGTAAAAATGAGCATTCGTGGGCCAGGAAGGACATTTTAGTGAAAAAATTTGAGCATTCCGAATCGTGCTTGACCGGAGGTTGACAATATCGTGTGAACGAAACTTGTCGCGCGAGTTTACGCGACGGTTAGCTTCCTTAATGCCTTGCTTTGTTCTTACAATGACATCTTCGTGAACGAAATACGAATACTCGGACGAAAAAGAAACTGTTATTTTAACGTATGCCTCTGTCGGTGCAATTACGCTCATGTGAAATATGAATCTGAATGTTAAACGATTTATTCAAGCCTTTCGAGAACGTGGTTGTTGCGATGCGTGGTATGTTGCAATAGTGCGAAAGAAATTACGAATTTAATTAATTTTCATGCACATTTAACGTGCGAATTCAGTACAGTAATTGTTTGTTTCAGTTTAAGATTCTAAAAATTCAATACTGCACGAGCAATTTCTGTATTTTCAGAATATATTGTAACATTTTGAAAAGCTTTAAATACCGGATGTCCCTGATTATCGTCGAAGTATAGAACGATAATTGGAATTAGAAATTAGTGTGAGCCGCTAGATTACCGCATGTATGGAGACATCTGTAGAAGGAATGATTAACTCGCTCGTACGCCTACGGAGAAATAGTGGCTTAAATAGTATGCCAGAAGGTATGCATATTAGCATCACAGACGGGTTCTGTGTCAGCGTGTACATATGATAGCACACGTCTACTATAGAACTTCTTTACCGATTGACCGATTCTTCTCTATCGACGGTAGAAAAAAATATTTTACGATTGCCTATGTGTGCGAGACGAAACTACTCACACATATTCGTCTCCGCTATATTATGGTCATTACGATAGTCTATTTTTCACAAGAAGCACACGAACAGTCCATTTAATTCTCGAGTGGGCTTCGAAAATGAATTTTCACAAAACTATTGGCACTCAATCAATTGTAAGTTTGTTTAAAAAAATTGCAGATCAATTTACTAAGCCTCATTTGGAAGCTTGAAGCCTCAGCTTTCGATATGCTGAGATTATTCTTCCCAAAGATGTTTTTCCGAAGCGTAACAGGTGAGAAAGTGAACATTCGAAGGTACTTCGTTTTTCCAAATGTTTGGCAAATTCAAACCTCTGCGGGAAGATCGGAAAATTGATTTGTGATTGAAAGTATAATGGAAGCGGTGACGTTTCCATTTTGCAGCGATTATTTTCAGTTGAACGTACGATTTCTCGTCAGCTTTTTATTACACTTGGAATTATGAGTGTGCCCGCACTGGGATAAGCCGAGGTGTTTAGAACTGATAAAGCAATGATAAAGTTATTACTTGCTTCACGATGTTTGTATAGTACATTGCATCAAGATAGTCTTGAGTACCTTTCATAAAAAATAAATCCGAGGTTTGTAGGAGACTTAATGATACTTCGTTCTCAACGATGAGTCAAAGTTGGTTGTTCTACGATTTTTTTTTGTTTACTCGCCATATATGTCTTCAACATTGTTTACACGCATAGATAAATTTTCGAGACTTAGTGAATATTAAATTTTTTATGAATACAGTTTAAAATATATATATTAAAAAAGAAAACGTTTTTATACAGGGCTCTCCATTAATTTTTACCGTCCCAAATTTAAATTTTTCATTTTCAAATATTTCTGTTTAAATGAACCGAAAACAAATGTTCACCATGGAATTTAAGCACATTTGCATAATGACCTAACACAGTGGAAGATTGTAGGGCAAACGTATCACCGGGAGCTTAATTGTCTCATATTTCTGAGAGTCGGTATTTAGGCCATTTTTATTAACATACTAAACGATTTTTTCAGTTAACGTCGTTAATGGGACCAAACACGAACGCAACATAGTTCTCGAAACGGCGTACAGAATGCATTCTTGCGAACCGTTCCAAAGCTTATCGATTTTGTACATAAAAACCGATGACCTAATCGATCTTTTCCATATTAATCAATGAAGAGACTTGGGCAGTTTCGAATTAAAATACTAATCAGTTCGGATAGCAGCACGATTGAACGAACTTTTGTGCGGTGAGTAAAATCAATTCCGAGGGTTAAAAAAGAAATTAACATAAACGGAGCTGTACGATGACTGTAACAATTTAATTGGACAAATGGGAGAGATCTTCGGGAAAACCTTTCGTTCGATTCAAAACGGAGATTTGGTTATCTAATCGTTGTGTGACGCTAAATTGTGTAATCTTGGTAAACTAAAATTACGTTGATCATCCACCTAACGCGTTAAACATACTCGCAGGTTTCGCAACGGGCTGGTTCTAGCGTAACTATCTCGCGTTTCAGCAAGGAACCGTGCTACGCTTTATTATCGGATCAATAGTTTGTTTCTGCGAAGCCTCCGGCGAAGGCTAACCAAGGCAAAGTTTATTCCATTGATGCCGGTCACTGATAACTTCGATTATACGATAGTCGACGGAACGATCGAAGTGAAAAGTTGAGGTTATTTGCGGTCGGTCGTCAAGGTCTTCTTCTTACATAATACCACGACCGTGCCGATGCAACTACTCCGCGGAGAGTGGCAATAATAATTATTACGCACCGCGCGAAGAATGGCAGGCAGGTTCAATATTTTGGAATCTTGATAACGGGACAAAGTAATTCCGGTTTTTATCAGTCTGAACGTCGGCGATTTCTCCGAAGCGACGTTCTGTCTCGAAAATGAAGAGGGTCACGGTCATCCTTCTGCAATTGATCTCGACTAGATCGCGGATGTTTTATGAAAAATAAAAATTGCCTGCAGCAATTCCTAGTAGTTGTATAGACATTTGTTTCTTCTCTCGATGATAGTGAAACGTCGGAAATAATTTCACACTATATTCAAATTTTTAAAATGATTTTTCCATTTGATCAATTAATTTTTAAATGTAAATTTAAAAGGCAAAAAATTGCCTGCATCATTTCCTAGTCAGAGTAACTGTATAGACATTTATTTCTTCTCTCGATGATAGTGAAACGTCGGAAATAATTCCACACTATATTCCAATTTTTAAAATGATTTCTACATTTGATCAATTAATTTTTAAATGTAATATGCATACAGTATGAATGAGAGTGTGTAAGGAATCAAGACAGATTTGTAAAAATTATTTGTGGCAAATGAATGGAAATATACAATACTGGAATTCAAGAAGAAAACCGCATTATTTTTGCTGCAACGTAATGTCTACTTCGTCTTCGATCCGGTTGAGCTCGCTTCATCCTCGTTATCGGACCGATCTATCGCCTAAGAAACATTGATCACTGTCATCTGCATTTCCCTCCATTTCGCGCTCGGTTGCACCGTTATCACGTTTCCCGGAAAATTGTGCGGCACGGAAACATAAAAGATATTGAAAAGTGAATATTAAGCGCGATAAAGTTATCACGAACCGGCGGCAGCTCGGCACAACACGGTATCCAACCGTGATCGGCAAACCATTTTTACTTAATTAAATCACTTTCGTTGCGCAACCGTGTTCTTTGACATGGAATTACAATTTCAGATTCTATTACGGAACAGACGAGTCGAACTGTTTCATGAAACTCGATGACCAAGATTCAGTTCGAATATTTTCTTCCGAAGAAAATTTACTTCCGATTCGATGGCTTGTTCAAGAAAATTGTTTATTATCGTAACTGAATGACATATTTGGTAGATTGCGTTCGGAATCCACGGGGCTGACTCGACATGACAAGGCAAGTGGTGCACTTTTCGATTATAGCGAATGACTTTCGGATTATATAAATTCGCAAGTACGTAGTGAAGAACAAGTACAATCGAAAGAGAAACGCAAACACGGTATAGGTTAGACCAACATGTTGCTATGACACAACCAAGCGAAGCAGTTGTTCGCTGAATGAATAATTTCTGATAACTAAACTGCGGGTTTCTATGCATTTATGACAAACTCAAGAGAGCGAATTTTTGACGAATTGACTCATCATCTCCAGTTAAAAAATCAATCGCTGAACTCGAACCTCGCTGGCCAAGGCTAGAAACATCGTTTTCGAAGGAACATAAGGGCAACTGGCCAAAACGGATTCGACGGAAATAGTAGAAACTGCAGAGAAAATAGAAACAAACTTACAGATTGAGAAATCTGTAGGAAGACATTTCCACTTTTCTGTATTTATGCATCTACAGCTAACATTTCCGAAGATTAAATAGTCTATAGAGTTTGTAGGATCATAAAAGACTCGGCAAAGTTTCATTCGGATCCGACTGAAGCCGACACAGTTAAACAAAATCCACTCTACCCCTCGTTTCACCAAACTCAATTTAATTCAAGATCCAATATTGGGTCGTAGCATAAATCCACTCGGTTGCAAATAGAAATCTATTCCAACAATTTCGCTGTGACTCGTTGCAGATGCAGATAACCGTGATTAGATAAGAACTGCTTACGGTCAACGATTTTATAATTGAATCGCTGTAATCTTCTGCTTTCGTAACACGTTGCCACACCAATGCTTACAAAGGTGGCCCAAAAAATAAAACAATTTATTCAAAACCGTAAGAAAGATCCTTGTCCGAGATAAAAATTGTTCGCACCGATTGCAAGAAGTAGTACAAGAATCATAATAAGCTGACAACAACATACCGACATTCTAACGTTCCTTTAATGTTTTAACCAACCCATTTTTGCCACAAGTGCATAAAAGCCGCAGTCCACTCGTACGAATTTATATTAGCCGATTGGTCATTAACCGAACGTATTATAAAACTGTTTATCGCAGATGCAAGAAGAAGCCGGTGAACGCAACCTGCAAGGGATAAGCAGCCGGAAAGGAGTTTCCACGCGGCGAAGAAGAATTGACCGGTGGCGAAGGTCAGAGAACAGAAACGTCGGAATTCAGCGAAGCAAGGAATCTAATTAACATCGCGGCACACGTCCGCGGCGAAGCCGAAGCGAAAATGGCGCTGCGGGGATCAGCTGTGCTGTGCGAAACGCAATTTCAAAACGGACAAACGTACCTTCTTTCCCGGTGAGGATCTGGACGTCGATGAACAGGTTACGTCCGCTCGGGCAAAGGAACAACCTGGAACACGGAACTACGCAGGACCGTCGATCCGATCGAACTGAAGGGAATTTTACGATGCGCGGGTTCGCGGCTTCTCGGCGCGTGGTCGTCGCGACGCTGGTATCTCCTCAAGGACGGGATAACGGTGTCAGAAACGTAAACGATGAATACACCGGGACCCGAGCCATCTATACAGCTCGGCCGCACTAATTGATCGAGGAACCACCGCACCAAAATGGAAACTATCGATCCCGATATTACCGTTCGATTAAGAAACAGTCGCCGATGAGAGGCAGAACACGCTGCGCTAGGAAAGCCGGCTGCCTCGCTGAGAGATCACGGAGAACAAGGCGGTTGCGTGTATCGGTCTAGCTTCGCCGTCGGTATTTGGTACCGATGTATACATAAGTGCCTCCTCCGCGTTAGTATGCTAGTATGTAGATATACGGCTACCAGCGTGCTCAGAATCGCGTGAGAGTGGGGCGTCTGCGCTCTCTCGTGGGCGACCTTTATTTGCATTGAAATTAGTGCGCGGGCGGGCGTGTAGACGTGCCAGCGTATTGTTGGCAACCATACCCACACATGCTCGCCGTATACTCACCGCCGTGCCGACTTTTCATTCACTTTTCTCTTATTACTAGTTTCGTCGCCGCGCGGACCGCTTTGCCCGCCGCACCACATATTCTCACGGTTGCAGCGTAGCCTTCGTTTATCTTGACGCCATTATTCCACGGCACATGGCCGAGGGATTGTTTTAACAGAAACTTCGATCACGAACTCACCCCCGATAACGTGATCCGATCATTTCGTTTGAGATTCTAATAAAGAAAGATTTCTTTTCTTTCATTTCATACAATTGTTGAAAAGCATACCAATACATAGATAAATCGTTTACCGGCGATTGTCTCAGCATTTTTAAAAGCCTATGACACGTGCGAATCAACAAGTCCGCGCTCAACACGTTCGCTGCCTCATCTTCGCTGTTAAAATGTTTTATTAACAATAGTCGAAGTGTCCGGTTCCTAATGTTTTCTTTCAGAATTACTGAAATTATAAGAATCTTTCTATCAGAACTTTTTGAACGAACTTCTTTATTGGAGCACACGTTAGAATAAGAATGGTATGAGGTGTGTTCGTTATTAGACGAAATTGTTTGCAACAGATTGGAACAGTTAGTCGGGTTAATTGTGATTTTTCGGCTTGAAATTATCTGGTGAGCAAAGTACGCAGATCTTTCGAGTTTCTTGTGTTTGTTTGTGTAGTGGGAGGATTTAGGTTTAGAAGACAGTTATGGCACACGCGCGACGCAAGTTCAAAGCTTGCGTCACGTTAGGTAACGTTATTGATCGGTATCAAGTTGAACTACATCCATCTTGAAGATTCCTTTCCGTTTGATTATTCTGCGGAGTCACTCCTGAAGAACTCCTGCTGGAACTCGAAGGATCCCGAGGGTAAATTGCAACGTACCGTCTTGTAAAGTATGATAAAATATTGCTATAGAAAAATCGAATTACCTGAAATATCATGGTGTGTTGTACTTGTAAATGACAACACATAAAATGCTGATTTAGATTTTTCTCTCCGAAATTTTCCAACGTTTTGTAGGAGACTTCTGCTGTAGTTTTTACCCTCTAGATTCTATCGTTCCGAAACGAAATTCGAGTTCATTGGAATTCACTTCCTGATGTTTTCGTAACCTAAAATTACACGGACACGCAGCAAGGTTCTATGAATAGGCAAAAGTGTTCGAGAGTTCGTCGACGAAAATAACAGGATTTATAACCCGTTTGTATACATGATCGAGAACTTTGTTTGATCACGAGTGAGCTAAGGAATTGATTAAAACTTCGTTAAATTTCGCGCTATCCCGTTACCGCATAAAATCTACTGCCCAATTATTACTTAATTAACACATGACGATAGTGTATTTATAGTACCTGGGATTCGTCGTTGAATTTCAGATTTTCTTTTAAAAAAATTGATAACGCATTCACGTTTCAATGTAAATATGCTGCAGCGTAGAAATGTGACTCCTTACACGAGCAACTCGTTTCACAGCGAATGAGAAGCAGCGTGTAAAATAAATTTGTATACTCTCTAAGGTTCGCTAAAACTGAACAGGTTTTTATCTCTAGCGGATATTAACTGAAACAGTCGAACATTCCTGCTTTGTTATTTTATTAATACTATGTTGTAACACGCAGTGCATTGCAGTTGCAATTATAATATTATAAAGGCCAGAAATAGTCAGATTGTTAATGATATTACACATTAAATACATAAATAAAGAAATAAAGCCAGAAATAGTTAGATTGTTAATGGTATTACACATTAAATACTGATTAGGAGACCATGAATTTGTAATTGTGTGCGATTTAAAATAGTAGAGTCATTAGAATTTGGATTCCGTCACTTGCAATCGACAAAGAAAATTTAACGATTATCATAAATTTTGATGGGGTCGCAGCAGCTGCAATTTTCCACTGGTGGGTTCAATTGAGAATGGAGGGCTGGGGGTACATGAAAAGAAATACGGAGTTCCAACGAACGTATTTGCGTTACGACCCGAAAGATCGTAAAACTTGTACAGTTCGCTTTAGAATTTGACCGAGAAACGAACATTGCCACTTTGACCGCTGTTAAGAAATCGCTTACGCCTCAAAAGAAGAAAATGCGCCGTCAGCCGATTGTGTTGTCGATTGGAAAAACCCTGCGCACAATCCGGCCACGTGATTCGAAGATAATCGCGTTAGGAGCGCCTCGCGCTCCCCGCAACCGATTCCATTAAGAAGCGATCCGCCATGTTTCAGTTCTTTCAATAGTATCGGTTCGTGGAAAAGCTGCGCGGTCGCGAGCAAAGAACCTCGTAACTTTCTACTTGGAGGCGATCCTTATGAATTTTCATGATTCACTAGAATCGACGGCAGCTTACGCGGAACCAGGCTATGCCTTCCACGATTTCAGTCTCGCACCTGTTACACGGAACAAGTCCCTTTTAAAAGTCAAACGCGCGGCGAGCGTCATACACCGTTACTCTTGACGTCGTGCTACTAATAGTTCGCGCGGTCGATTGTTCAACTTTGCCACCCAACCATATATGCTCGGTACTCGCACGCGACGCTGTTCAAACTGCAACAATCGCGGTGAATAAAACACTCCTTCCTAATAGAAAAAGCCATTAGACGTCGACAATTCCGATTCGAAGAGCGCATTCTGATTTTTGGGAATTTTTCTCTGGAAAACCATCGAACCTTTTGCACTAGGATTTTGCACACTTATTTACCAGCATTTAGAGTGCACGCGTGATTTTTCTCGAGTAAAAATTATCTAAATCACACGAGTATTTTGGAAAAGACTGTTGCCATCAATCCGGACTTTTTGCTGATCGGAAGCAGAAAAATGAGGTTGTTTATTATTGGCATTCTGAAGGCATATTACCGACTATTTTATATTTTTGAAAATGTTGGATCGATGACAGGGTTTCGAGGATTCCCGGCAAATTTCGAACGTCTATGGTTGCGTTGGTTTCACGAATTCGAGCGAATCCTTTGGCACGGATATTCCGCGAGGAAAACGCAATTAAATCGATTCTTTGGAAAGTAGAGCAGCCCCTTAACGTGTTAATGAGTGGGCCACGTGCGTGCATCGCGGCCGACACGAAGGCAGCGTTGCTGGATCTTTGAATGCAGTCGCACGAGGTGATCGATAGAATCGCTACACCGATGCAGCGGCGAGAATTCTTGTGTCAGTGGATGGTTTAACAGGTACTAGCCAATGGCAGGGCTTGCATCTGTGGCCGCCACGCCCCATCAACCTCCGAGAGATCAGTACCTGAGCCAGAATAGTGGCCAGGCAGATTTGAAATTGTCCTAACGCCGACACTATCCGCGTCGCGGATTCTCGCCGATACTTTCATCGTTTTGGAATGTTCGGCTCGTTCAGCGTCCATCAAAAATTTCAGAGCTACTCGCGCGAATGACTTCGAACGGGAACGGTGCATTCGGCTGCGAGCGAACCGCGGCGAATAGCACGGTGCACTCTGCATGCACGCTATGCAACGCGGCGACGGATAAATGGAGGCACGGTGCGAGGATGGAAAGAGTATGGATCCTTCGCCGCGCAGACCATACTTTTCCTGTGACGAGGTTGCGGGAAATGTATAACAGGTAGCCATTATTGCAACATCTCGTTAAGATGGCGGACCGGCTGCACAAAGAGTGCACCAAGACGTGAATAATTTTCACCTTTGAACGAAGTTTCATTTTCCGTATTTTATTTTATTGCGTTGCTGCAGACGAAATGTCCGATTTCTAACTGCGACGTTGAAGAAACAAATTTACAAAACAATACGTACGTATGATAAATGCAAGCGCCATTAGAAAACAAAGTATCTTAAAACGGTTATTAAACTTGTAGACTGTAATAGCAGTTCTTGATTAAAACGTTTCGTACTGGCAAAAATCAGTAGGTGGCACACTATATGGTACTCCATTTCAAAAGTTGAAGGTCACCTTCATTTCTCGAAAAATAATGTCAATATGCAAAACTGATATGCACTTTCTGCATTGGTTAAACTTTTTCCTCTTTCATTCCTTTCGAATAACAATAGTTTTGGAAAAAGACGCTGGCCAATAATAACGCGAACACCCTGTATATATTATATAGAACACCCTGAGTATGTCAAAGAAAATGCTGCTAGGAGCAATTTTAATTAATGTCGATATCGTTCCTGTTCGCTTTGACTTTTCCGACGATTCCTCTACGAAGAAAAAGTGACAAGAGGGAATTGTAATCATATATGGGTGTGCCCCAACGTTGTGCAAGTTTCTAAATAATTAAAGAAAACATGAAAGTAAATTACACAAACTACTCTCATTTTCTCCCCTTACGATTGACAGTTTTTCTCTGAATGAGATGTATGTACTAATGAATAGAAAGTCGTCGCAATAGATGAAAGTGACGACCAGTGCGGGGCCACAAAGTTCAGGATAACCGACGGCGGTCTTATATAATATTTTCGAGCGAACACTATACACGCTTCCTACGAATAATAACAACGGAAACGCTTGTCGACGCTAATTGCACATTAGGCTAACCAGGACGCTTTTCACCTTGCATTGTATAACGTTGGCATTCGTTGACAATATGTTAACAAATTTGCTCCGTTTCCGGAAATGGTGTGTTATTTCCTCGCGACTCGTTTCTTAATAAATAATCATTGAACGAATTGTCAGGACTGTTCGCAAAGTGTGCTTATAAAATTATCAAATGCAAGTAACCGCGTTCATACTTTAGTAACTATTATAGAACTACTTTAAGAATTTTTAATCTCAGACAATCTTAAATTTGCCCAATATTTTTACAAATATTGGTAGGATCAGTTTTCATTTATCAATTTGGTGCAAGTAAATATGAAATATATCAAAATTAAGTAGGTGCATTCGTTGAAGTCTACTGTAAAGTTTTATGAAATTATAATTACCCCCACTTTAAAATGTACTGACCTTAAAATTGATTAATTTGCCTTCTGGAAGTAAGTAGCATGTAATTATCTATTCTAAATTTTGGCTAGTCTTCATTTTTTCGTGAACTATCAAAATATTGAAAGATTTATGCTGTGATATTTACTGTATACTGATTGATTTGTATTTTTGGAATCTGGTTCGCAGGGCCATAGTTATTCGGACCTGCCACGGTTTCTTGCAACAAACTTGTAAGTTCAGAGCATCGGGAAGCTTCGGTTGATCCTGAGCATGGCTCGATACCAGAAGAGCGGCGAGTTGTGACAACTTCCTGGAAAAGATTAGGCGTCGTTAGCGGCCTTCGCCGGGCGTCGACCCTGTTGGTAGTCAGTAGTATGTCTCAGGTTCTATGTTGCTTCAGTTTCAAGATGTCTAAACATCGATCTCTTTCGATCGAATCGACGTTTCAGCCTCATCGATGAAAATTTGATCGAAATCAACCTGACCTTTCCTGGACGCCATTTTGGTACCGTTCTGCATATCCGTGGGAAGAAATCTTTTTAGCAAGGTACATTCTAATCGCATTCAATTTAACATAAACCTCGATTTACATAGATCACTCTAGTGACTAATTCACTGACCGAAAGATTCCAATTTGACTATGGATATTTACACATTTCTTCAGTCTTCTAAACAAATTTTTAAAGAATAGAATTGAATGTTATATTGCCAGCCCGTTTGCCTAAACAATAATTAAACAGGATGTTATATTCTGCTGTGTTTTGAAGGTTAATATTCATTAAAGTCTAGATATAATAAAATCAATGCTGGAGCTATCGTTATTAAGTTTCAAGCTTTCCAAGATTTAAATTAAACTTGCATTTTATAATTATCGGATCCGCAAGGACGCACTGGGGGAACGTAATAAATTGAGAATATAATAAAAATCGAGGGAAACCTAAGTGAGTGGAGTTTGTCGAATAGAAGTTTAATTAGATAAAACGTGATACATCTTTGGTATCGAAGTGCAAGATGGCCACGCCAATGGCCGCGACGTTATTACAGCATAATGTACGATCGAAGCTGGAATATTTCGGATGCTCGCCGCGGCAGAAGAAAGCGAGCTCGTTCGTTATTCACGACGCGACTCCGACACAGATTTTTCTGTAAAAATTCCGCGTAAGACAACAGTATTGAACGATATTGATGCGGTGCCGCTTTCGGCGCTAGAATATCGTCGGAAATGGAAACGTGTACCTGTCAATCGTGTTTCCTCGCGGCGAGAAATGTAAAAGCCCCACAAATCCGGCCGGACAAAATCTTTAGAGGTGGAATGAAAGTAATGTGGTAAATCCTGTTGCGGGGGGTTTTCGCCGGCACATTACCAGTATTTACCTGTGCAAGAATGTCTCGTAAGCCAATTCGATTCCCCTCCGATGGTTCGCCGGGGTTTCCCACTCGACCGCCATTTCTCCCACCAGGAATCTGTCCTGCAAGAATCCGCTGCACCGGTACGCAGGAAGGGACGGATCTGCCCTCTTCTCCTTTAGAGTTCCTTGCCTTTATCGGCAAACCGGAGGACTCCTTTAATACAGGACATGCAATTTGCTGTTTCAGCGTCCCTCGTCGCTCGAACGTCGCTGCATCCTTCTGCAAACCAAAAATTAACAGGTATCTATTCCTCCTTCTAGCCTCATAAATCAGCGTGTGAACATAGTGTGACGTTATTCTCAAATTTATCCTACACTTCAACAACACATTACTGGTAAACGCACTTGCCAAGCGAAAATTACCAGGTACAAAGAGTTACGGATTTTTCTTTCAGTATTTTCTTCAGCTGGAAGTAATCCTCAAATTTACAGCATTTTTACAACATGTACTTTCTTGCACACGCAAAGCAGAAATTAACGGGAACAGAGAGTTATTCCTTGTGCTAGTAATGTTAATCATGTGGGAATAGTTTGACATTTTCTAGTTTTTCCAATATTTTTACACATTTTTCTCGTAAATGCACAGGCAAAGCAAAAATTAATAGTAAGGAAAATTCTTGTTTTAGGCCTGTGTGACTGTCTACTCAAATTCTTTCAATATTTTTGCAACTTCTCATTTCTCCCATCAATGCGCACACGAAATAGAAATTAATACTTTTAATCGGTTGGTATTAAACAAAATGCTTCAACATGTTCTCAAGCATTTTATCCATCGTATTATTTAAGAAGCAGACACCACAGTGACTTTATAATTCGTTTATAAAATTGTTGGTGTACAAATATAATCTTACTGGTTCTGTTTCAATTGTATTATACTACAATTTAATAGTACAATAGTTACCATTATCTTCTTGAATTTTTTAATAATTATTTGCGTAACATTTTCCGATGACGAAAGGAACACTGCGCGTTTAAATATTGGATAATTGCCTTTTCCGAAATCCAATTTGCGCAAAATCTTTATGCAATATCCGACTTTAATATTCTCTGTTCGATCAACTGGGAAAACCTAGTCTAACACTTTCGGTCGACGCGTCTCCGCGTCGCCTAGTTAATTAGAAGAATTAATTAGCATCTATAAGTGTCATAATTAATATGCGTGACCGAGACGCCTTCCTCCGGATGTCGATGCGGTGTCGAAGATGTCGCGATTTTCGGCATCGCCATACGTGTCCCACACCTGCATCTTCGACCACCTACGATGATTTATGCGTCGCAATTAGACAATTATTACAAGCGCGAAAGTTGCATAATTCTTGACATTGGGAAAGATCCACGCTGTTTTTTATTGTATTACATTTACAGAAACTTAGCCAAGTTGTTTGTGTGAAATTTCAATTTCCATATTAAAATTGATGTAAATAGCAGGGGTTAACAGGGGTACAAACAATTGTTTCAAAAGACACTGCCACAGAAGGTACGTATACACAGAGTGCCACACCAGTGCACATAAAAGTCAACAATGTTAGGTCAGCTCACTAAATAATATAAGAGTAAAAAGGTCATAACAGCGATTATTTCTATAGCCTTCTTATATTTCGTAGATTCTCACAAAGTTTAATTTTCTTAATAAATCGGAACAAAAATAGAGTTCCTGGCTTGAGCGATTATTTAAGTCGTTGACACGTAATCTGGTCCTCTGAAAAACATATTCCACGGAGCAATAAAAGTGACTGTTTTACAAATGTTACTATTTTCCAAATTATAAGCAACTTTTAATAATGCACAGCCAAAGAAATAAATTCGTAGGATAACTGCTCACGGATCTCGGTAATGTTAGCAACGAAGAATATTAGAACCCGTCATTTCGACGAGTCCCGTAAACCTGCTGTTGATATTTCAAACAAATTCGATTCCACGGAGGGTTAAACAATTTTTTTTCGAGCCCGTTAAGAGGGAGCCAATAGAGCTGAAATTTTCTGATAAATGCACGAAATCCGTAGTCTAATCATGAGGTTGGAATGGGCGCTTAGTCGAGGCGAATCGCGACGATCGTTTCCGACGGGAAGTCTGGCCAAAGAGGAAGCCCCGGACTGCGTCAGCAGACGTCGCTCTCTACCGTACGCCTTTCGTGCCCGCTCGTGCCGTTTCAGCTGCATTCATGCCTTTTGCATTTGCTCGTGCAGGCTTGCCGACAAAGACCGCCGGCGTGGCACTCGCATCGCATTTTCGATTACCTGTCCGACTCGGCTCACTCGTGTCTCACATCCATGTTGTGTTCTATTCTCACTCGGCGTCCTCGAAACGAATGATCTGTATGCCAACGAATTGCCTTGCCACCCGCCTCACATCTTATTCTTATTTCTGTAACACGTCTCGTTTCCTGCATCGCGAGCCTCCTTGTCTCTCGCCCATTGTCATCCATCGTACGCGACATTGCTGTTTCGCGGTTTCATCAAATTTTCCCGCTTTTATGCAGAATAAAAATTGTCTCTGTTGCACGGGAACGTATTCTTCCCGTCGATCATTTCAATCAGTCGAAAACATTGTGACAGCATTCGTAAATTTTGTTTCGCATTTTACTACGTGGAAAAGGATCGTACGGTAACCTAATCGGGCTCATCTTAAAGGGCAAACTGTGCACTTTCGTTTCCCCCAATTGCCTTTTTATGGAATTCGTAATTCATTTAATGCGAAAAGGAAATTAACCGACGACTGAGATCGAAGGACCTCTGAATTGTTATCTGATTCAGTCTGACAAGGTTCGACCATGTTAAACCAACTTATGATTTCCACGCTGATTACGATTGCAATTTCGACGCAAACGCACGAGGTCGCAAGTCACAAGTTCGTAAGTGTGTCGCATAATGGAACGAATCAAAGCAGCTGACTTTATAACAGTAACGGATGATAATTGTGGGTTGTTCGGTGAAGTTTACGGCTGGTTGCACGGGGAGGGGGAGGAGGGGGTGTGATCAATATGGTCGCACGTATGCCCAATTCCGGAAGGTCGTGTGATTCGCGACTGGCAAATGCCGCCACACCCTTCAGCTCTGTTTCCGCCCTTCGTTTAGAGAAGTTAACAGCAAATTGGAGCCTTCCTTGCCATTCCTTCCAGTAATTGGCAAGCGATGCACTGGGCGTTTTTCTCGGTCCGGCCCCGATCCGTAATTGCATCCGACCAACGAACGTATCTACTGTGTACACGCATAGATGGAGGCGAGCTATTCTCACGACGAAACGACCGAGAACCTTCTAACTACATTGTTTCTTCGCGATCCCTCGTTAAACGGTGACTGGACATCGAATTCGAGTGGCATTGAACCTATCGATCCCTCCAACAATCAAAACGCGATCCCGATCGTCTCTATTATGTCACTGTTACCACACAGTATGCTCGACCATACTTTAGCTCGCCAATATTACAAAATTTTCGGTCCCCGGAGAAATTTGTTGTGCGTTCTTGCACAAAAGTATATGGGTCAAGCGACAGGGTGGTGTTCTCTTCTAATACTCGAAAGAAATAATGTATACACAGTGATTTACTATTTATATATTATTCTTATACATTTTGGAACCTCTAAAAAGTACCATTTTAGCAACAGGCATAATAATTTCTTTACAGAATCGTACTCATCACTTTTCAAATGATGTATTTCTTAATTGGACGAGCAACAAAAGGGTTAGAGAGTACCTTGGGCTCGTAGAACATTTCCTCAAGGGGCTAGTATTACATAAATTATTATTGTTCTTGTATTAGTCAGAAGTCGGTTCTAGGCTTGAAAGTATGATAAATCACTGGCAAGTATAAATAAGTATAAATTAAATCATTATTAAAATCTTTTTGGTCGGAAAATAATATTCGACTGCATAAAGATTCTTCTAATACCGCGAGCAAGCCACGAATTAAATGGCGCGAGGTTGCAATAAAGCACTGTGTCGACATTGTTCGTAATGGGCTCACGGAGCGTTTCACGAGAACATTTCGAAGATTGCGCCGCGCCGGTCGGGTTGCAGTAAACAGTGCATAAAGAATATCTCCGCGAGGCGAACGATTGTTGGACAAGAGAAAACCGGCGGGTCGGAAGTTGGTAGTCATAGTTGCGCCCTGTTATTTCGCGACTCGTAAACGCTGCTCCTTCCTTCGCGTCTCCTCGTCCTCTTTATTTGGTTGATCCTCTTGCTCCTGGATCGCCGGCCGATGACAGGTGAAGCCAACTGGTACAAAGAGAAGGGGATCGGAGAACTCCGTTCGACCGGATATAATTGTTCCGCTACTGATTGACTTTTGCCGAGTACCTTTTGTGCGGACCTCGCCGCCTACTTGTCTTCTTGCGTCGACAGGCTTGATTTGTTTTACCTCGGTCTTTTCTATAATAAGCGTTAATTGGAACCGTAGCGCGCACCGTAAGTAGGCCGATGCACCTATTACCCCCGGGGTGCGCATTATAAATAAATCCCGAACGTCGATCACACGTTTCCCTTTCGATCCTCAGCGATATAGTTGCAAAAATCTGACACGAGAAAATCTGTCGCGTTAACGCTGGCTTTACGCACTAGTAGAAGTCACTATTTTTGCACTGAAAGTCACTATTCTGTTACCCACATTTTTGGCAAAATATTTTTAAGATAATATAGTCCCAAAGAAATAAATTTGCTAAATAACTTCTCACGTATGCATCCTTAGGATCTTGATAAGTTGACATTAGAAATATTAGAACCTGCCATTTTGATGTTTGAATATTGGCTCGTACCTCTTCTTGTCAATAAAGTAGAGAATACAGTACAGTTATAGTGAGTATAGTAGAGTACTGAACTGTCCTTTACGCACCAGCAAAAGTCACTATTTTTGCAGTGAAAGTCACTATTGTGTTGCCCACATTTTTGGCAAAATATTTTTAAGATAATATAGTCCCAAAGAAATAAATTTGCTAAATAACTTCTCCACGTATGCATCCCTAGGATCTTGATAATTTTAAAAGTATTAGAACCCGCCATTTTGATGTTTGAATATTGGCTTGTACCTCTTCTAGTCAATAAAGTAGAGAATGCAGTACAGTTATAGTGAGTGTAGTAGAGTACTGAACAGTGTTTTCCGCAAAATTGTGAACTGGATTTTCGACACCTAAGCCGCGAACGTCATTAGAGCCGGCTGGTTCCGATTGATCTTCTTGAACTTATCAATAAAGTAGAGAACACAGTACAGTTATAGTGAGTGTAGTAGAGTACTGAACAGTGTTTTCCGCAAAATTGCGAACTGGATTTCCGACACCTAAGCCGCGAACGTCATTAGAGCCGGCTGGTTCCGATTGATCGGGTTGAACTATCGTACCACCGGGTGATTAGGTATCGCAATGACAAAAATATTCGAAGGGTCCGGCAAGTAAAGAGATCACGCACGTGATCGTGTGTGCGGCGCCGTTCTGTGTTATTAGCAGGTAGCTTGTTAGGCAGTTGGTTTGTGGATAATGGCAGGTATTACAACACGCGACCGTTATTAACCCTTCGATCGTTCTCCCTCGCTCCATTACGAGCCCCCTTCAATCTATCCTTATTGTGCCCTCTCGCCGCGGCTTGTTCACTCCGTAGAGGAGAACACCCCGACGGGCAAGATATAAATCATTATTCATAATAAGCTGTCACGACAAAAAACCGGCACAAACAGATCTTAGGCTGCTGCGCTAAATGCTCGCCATCGCGGCTCTCGCTCCCGCCGGGTTCTTCGGAACGTCCCGATCGGCGGCGATCAAACGATCTTCGTCCCGAAGACTCCCGTCCGAATAAGAAAATTAAACGGTCCCGAGTCACAGAAGACTGTATCCGCGCCGTTAGGTCATCCGGTTTTTGTCGGCTCGCCAAAAATAAGCCTTCGCGATTTCACGAAAGACTTCTCTGTCCACGATGGAACAAACGCGCGTACTAAAAATACGAACACCCTTCGAATCAGAGTAACTTTCTCACCAGTGAACCAAAAGTCTTCAGGATTTATGCGAAGCTACAAGGATCGACAATAGCAGATGTGCAATGCTGAAGAAACTGCATGTAGTCTGAATATTCTATAAATTTTCCTCGGGTAAAACTGTTGTAAAAATCGATCTCAACGATTTTCTTCACGATTCCAAATGCAATATTTTGAATATTCTCACTACAGCTTTTCCAATAAACTAATCGTTCCAGCTTCGCAGAGAGGCAGGAATAGTTTGGCCCGGGTTCAAGCGAATTATTTTCGGTTAAATAGTACAGGAGGATTAATTGTCATTCGACACCTATGACTACGGGTTAAATCAGGCTTTTAAATTAAACTAAAAACGGGACAAATATTTCGCTGACTATACGAAAGCTAGAAGAGGTTGAGACGCAATTGTTGAAGAACTGAATGGAGCACTGCGGACGGAGCAAAGGATGAAAATGAATTTCGATGGATGAGAATTAGGGGTGCATTTCGCATATTGCGACGAAGCTGGAAGATTCTCCGCTTCGTCCGGACGAGGGTTCAGCGTTGGTCTCGGCGAGGCTGTGGACTGCGACTCGTGGAAGAAGGTATCGGTGAACGCGGGTAGAGATTAAGGTAGGGGAGACAACGACAAAATGGTAAAGAGGAGGAAGAGGGGCGGAAGAGGGTGTTGGCGTGGAAGAAGAGAGAAAGAGAGAGAGAGAGTGAGAAAGAGAGAGAAGTAGAGAGGGCAACAGGTAGACGGTAGGTAGAGGGCCGATGAAAGAAAGGAGGAAAGAAACGAGGGAAGAAGGATAGAGACGAGAAGAAAGAGAGCCGAGAAGGAAAACGCGATCTCGGAAGGCGGAGGAGGGAAGAGGAGGACCGTTTGTCGGACATACCTCGGGGCCACCCTGGCGTCTAATTACGTGTAATGCACTCCCGGCTTGCCAGGCCTCGAGTTGCCGCCAGAGGAGAGCTCGGTGAAAAACTCAGGTCGCGCAACGGCAAAACCATGGCGATCGCGGGGACGCGGTGCTATGTCCGGCACGCTCGGACCCACACGACGAAGACTACTGGGATACACGAGGTGCTGTGCCACTGACGAGGACGCCGGACGGCCACGTTCTCCGGGACGTCGATCCTCACGTGCACAGGAATATCGTGTCCTTTCCGCTCGGCCCGCGTCCTGAACCCCTGGAATGCCACCGCCACCTTCGAACTGCTAAAATGAAGACGTGTTCCGAACCCATGTTTCAACGACCCGATTCGATCCGAAGCCCCACCCTTCACTCATCCCTTTCCTCGCCTACGAATTTCCAAAATTTACGCCACCAACCTTACCCCGCACAAGCACCTTTTAGTTCGATAATTAGAGCCGTAGTTGCCGCAGCAAATAATAGAGATTCCACTAGTTTGCTAAGCTCGCAGCGTTTACTATATCGACTGCCAAGTCGGCATGAAGAGACCTACGCAATCACAGAAAGTGTAACGAGACCCAAGTTGCACAGAAATTCGAGATAGAACGAGACGAGAACGTATTATTGTTCAATTTAATTTTCTGAGTGGTCGCTTTTGAACTTCAATATGTAATCGGTGGTTTCTCGGGTTATTCATTTTTTACAACGAAAGTTTGCAACTGAAGAAAAATTCTCCAACGTGTGCTTCCATATGTTAAACGTGGCAGATTGTTTTTATAGAATGTTTAATTGCGATTAAACGAGTAAAACGGGGCACGAACTTGTTTTTGGACAAGGCTTGTAATGGCATATGGGTGTATATGTAATCAAAGCACACTCTTTCTTCAGTATGTAGAATAGAGATTTTATTTTAAAACTTCTCTAATAGCACTTCGTCAGACACGTCTTTACTGTTTCAGAGAAACGTCCCGAATGAATCAAGAAAATGAAACAGAGGGGCAACAGTTCAATACAAACATCAGAGGATCGAGGGTCCCATGCCTGGGACAATATACAATGTATATCTAAAGCCGATTCAAACGATCCTTCCTTCTAAAGAAAATAAAGATTCATTTTATTCCATTTACAAAATAAACTCCAACAGGTTGCTTCCCTCTTGATAAGATCGAACCAGCTATGTCAAAATCGAAGGGCGTTTTTAGGCCCCTTAACCGGCCCTTCAACACGCTTATTAATCTGCTTCTGTTCCAGAAAATCTGATAAAATTTCTCAGGATGTATTATCAATCGTGTGACGCACGACCGACGCCGGCAGTCCTCAAATCCTCGAGTCTGCCTCGTTATCGCGAGGAAGTATCGAAACGGGAAAAAGTCCGGCAACAGGGACAGGAGGCGAGGGAAGAGTGCGGTCGTCCAAGAAGAGTGCAACATCGATTTGCCGAAGCAGCCAGCAACAGCAGCGGCAGCAGCAGCATCTCTGTCGGCTCGCACGGCCGTGGTATGCGTGTCGCCGCAGTGAAAGAGGCGGACGAACATTGTATCGCCACCATCGGCAGAAAAATTTCTGACTAATTATATTTGTGCGTGTGCGAACACGTGTTTCACGCTCGGCACGGCCAGTCAATGGACGAGAGAGGCTCTGTGACTATCGCCGGGGAACAGGTCGGCAAGCACGGTCTCCTCTGTTGTTCCGACAGGCAGCGGGCCCGACTGGTACACTTCAGAAGGGAAAGAGAGGAGACGGAGTTCGAGGCAAGAAAACTCTCCTAGAAGAAGCGCCTAGCACCGTTTAAAACCACGACGGCACCCGCGGCGCGCGTTCTAAGTGTAATTACCATCGGCGCAATTAATTTAGTTAAAGAGCCTCCGACATTAATCTACAATGTGAATCTCTCTCGGTACCGTGTCCTTTTGTCCCCTATTTAATGCCCGCCTTCGGGACGAGGTATCCGCGTCCACATTCCTCGTTCCTCCGCGACGACGAATCAACTTCATACCGTTTTTTCCCCGTCTTAGTGTTACAAATTAGGCAGCCATTCCAGAACTTTGAGAAAAACAAAAATCGACTCCCCCATTCTGTTTTCTTCACTCCTCCGACCCCAATCTTTTCAGCGGTGTGTTCAATTTACGTTAAAACTGGGACGTAGGTGTCGAAGTCAAACAAGGTCTCCATTTTTGCCAGTGAAGACGGTACAGTAGACTTCTGTGTATTAAAAAACTCTGTCTATGCATTTTATGTGGCAATAAATGGACAATAAACTTATGAAAGATTGGAAAAGAATTTTTAGCATACAGTGAAGCCTCAATTGTCTGCAGTAATCAGTGGAAAGCGAGTGTTTTGATAATAGAATTTTCAGACGATAATGGAATCAGGTATCTAAGATTCGAATAATTCGTGACTGGAGGGGCAGACGGTGGGGTCAGCCAGCAAATCATGTTTGCTTAGCAGAACTTTTGCAGTGCGAAGTTAACTGTTCCGCGGACAAGTTGACTTTCTTACAGCGCGACGCTCAGTGAGCAGGCGCGCTCGCTAAAGGGTATTAAACGCCTTCCCCGTAGACCGACCGATGATTGCGCCAACGACAGTTACTATCTGGAAACTGCCACCTCCCATCAGATGGCAGGAAACAGTGAGCGACTATACAGTTAACCGTAACGCACCGACAAAGTGCATTTTCAACAGCCATCGCAGTCTCGCCTGTCCCCTAACTGCGGGCTCACCCTTGATCCGATGCCACTAATGTCAGTCATCCTGTGAACTATCTACAATACACGCGATTCCCAGCGACGACGTTGACATGATGCTGGACAGTAATGTAATCAGGGTGATGGGAAACGCCAACAACGTTTTTTTAACCAAAACGCTTTGCGGACACACCCACGATAACAGTCAGAAAAGCGGTACTTTTATTTCGGAAAGTAGAAATGCCTGAATCTTGAAAAGTAATGTGTAATTTTATAAAAATAAGAAAATATTTAAGCGTTTCATTTGTATGCCATTTTTTAATGTTTCCATGATGTTAATAAGTATCTCGTCCTTCCAATTATTACCATAAACTGATGGTTTTATTGTTAATATTTGCATTCAGGATACTCTGTAGGAATATGAAGCAATATTATGTCGTAATTTATTTCCAAAGATGTTCTCGACATTTTAAGGAATTGTCGAACTTATGGTACCCAGTGACTGGAGGCTAAAAGTGCCTATGGGGCCCATCAATGAGAGCTCACTATTGGGGCCACCCCCGGAGGGTGGGAAGACAGGGAGGGTTGCTGCTAACGACTACCAACTTACGTTTAGGCAATATGTAACTCTAATTACAGTTCCTTCTGGGAATATGTATTTCCCAAAATTTGCAATTGGAATGGACTATTTTAACGTAATTTTCATGTGCAAAATTACCCTTCACACAGACTATCACTCGTAATTTGATTGTTCACTCGACTGTTATTTCAAGATTACGAATATTCCACCAACGAGGTGGTTTCTAAGAGCTTCACTCAGGAATAACTTTTGGATTTCAGTCAAATCTCCTTGATGTTTATTACTTTGAAGAAGCTAGAACGTTCTTGATCAATCTCTGTCTTGATCCTGAACAGCATTTTCAATTCGTACAATTACAAACAATTTGCTGTACAATTCGTACAATTCCGATCCGTTGTTTAACAAATTAGGTTCAGGAAGTAGTAGTCCATAACGACAGTAGTTGATTGAAGTTGTAAGCGTAGGTTAAGTGGCAAGTATTGTTGATGGAGTCTGCGGTTCGTGTGACATGGGGAATGAATAATAGGTACTTTTGTGCTGAACATATTTTTTTTTACGAACGACTTTGTAAGCCGGGCATCGAACGGGTACTTCAGAATTGTATTGCCAATGTCATCGACACGTATATGTGTGAAAGCATTGTTACAGCAGTTTGCGGGCCCAACTTATAACTGACATTGGCATGGGGTTTGGCTTCCTGCCAACGTTTGTTCTTCTGTCCTGGCTAGATGATACTGAGTGACTTGTCGACAGTTTTTCGTTATCCTACGACACCCGAAAATAGTTCAGTTCATAATTCGGAACGTGCGAAACATTGTCGCGTACCTGTTGTTCATTCGCGAGAGCAGAAAATCTTTATTTTTAATATTTCTAATTGCATAAGTTTTGTTTCTTTCTTCTTACTGACGCCTGGGTCTTTCGGCAGCTATAGTGATAGTGTGATCTGTGATTATTAATTTACTTTGACGTGTGTTAGTACGTTCCGCTGAGTCGAGGTTTGAGTCCGTCTTGTTGGCGACATAGTGCTTCGTTGGTTACCTCCGGATTTGTTCAGTTGTGGTTAGTTTAAAGGGAACATTGAAGATTAATAAATCATAGCAGACATGGAAGAAGACATGGAAGATTATATAGAAGAACAGAGACCGGAAAGGGCCAAACGTGCGAAGAGACGTAGTAAATCGGGTCTCGAGAAAAGCTTGACAAGTAGTAAGTGACGATATTGTTAAGAATTACTTTAGATTGTTCGCATAGAGCTGGTGGACCTAGTACAACAAGTGGGTGTAGTAGATCTATTCGCGTAGATCTGTAGAGCTTTTAATATACGCCTTCAGTTGTGCTGTGTTACACAATAAAAATACACCAGGAAAACTATTGTTATCTCTGGATAGGACAGGGATGAAAATATCCATTTGCTTTATTTGCTTCTTGCAGTCTGGCGCAAAATTAAAGCATGGATCAATGGAACACAAGCCGAAGAGTCGAGCGACGAATGCAGCTCCTGTAAGTGATCAACCAATTAGATATCTTCATTAATCATTTCATTGGGCTGAAACAAAGGTAGAGTGTATCGAGAATATCAAAATATTCAGGTGAATTTTCTGTAGCGATATTATGCGAAAGATCTATCGTTTTAACGACAAATAGCAAGTAATTTATCAGGAAGTCCTTGACCTTTCACTTGTCATGAAGTACTTGTATACTTAAAGATAGAAGAAGAAATACATTAGAAGTACCGAAATACTTGGGAGAATATTCTATGTACGTATTTTAGGAGAAAGTTTATTTATTCATGGAAAAATAAACAATGCTGAGTGTTTAGTATAAACACAAATGATTCTTGCCGAATTTGTTATTAGGCATATAAGACAAAACAGCGCCATTACACGTGGTGGCAAAAGGCTAAAACTGGTAGACAAACATTATCGATAGTAGGCTAGTTTCCACAAATAATGGTGTCGCCATCGGTGGCAGCACCGACGAGGTATTGTTGAAGACTGCCAGCCTTGCTGGGGAATGTCTCGCTCGAAAAATACGGTGTTTTCTACCGCCCTCTAGAATATATTTTGGCTGGAGAATGAAACAGAAAGCCAACGACGGTATATCGTCGGTGCGGAAGACCATAAGGTATAAAAAATAGCAAACAATACAATTACAATTAAAACTTAAAATGACGATCGTACATCTTTCGATGCGTGTCGTTTTTTCCTGCGTCAACAGATTTCGATGAAATTTTCAGCATGAGTACGACTAACGTAGATCTGTAAAACATATATTTTAAATTTTCATTACAGGATCAAAGAAAAAAGTTTTGTTAAGTGCCCTTTTTATTTGCTCTTGTAACTCCAAGCAATTGGAGCAACCAATAATTATAATTTATAATGTTAACTATTTGCTCAACTTATTTTCATCGTAAGGAAATATTTGAAATACAACATTAAAATATTTTACGTTACGTATCAGCTTATCAAAAATAAAAATATGTTATTCGACAAAATTTGTCGTTCTATTTAAAGTAGTATTTTAAGTATTTTTTCTCGAAGTTTTGCCCAGGTCTGTAAAAATGTCGAAACCTTTAACAATTTTATATTTGCATAAAAATGGTAAAAATTGAAAAGATTTTTGAACCGGGCAACGAATATTCAGATGACCCTGCAATAAAATTATTTACGACCTGGTACGTTAGCGGTACAGTTCTCGGAATGTGACGTCACATCTGTCGGAGACAATCGTCCCCGATGTTGTATGTATACGCGGCCAGTATTCGGGCCTTTTATCCCCCACCCTCACTCCTACCTTCGCGGTCGCAATGATCCGACCGCGACCTCATTATGATCAACAAAGTCAAACTGGTCGAACGTGTTTCCCAATATCTCTGAGAACCACCCTCTGTGAACCGCGTTGCTTTGACACACCGGAAAATTATACGACGCAACACAAGGGCCTTTACGTGGTGAGTACCATTTTTCTATGTTATATCATTCGATAGAAGTCTAGATTATTTATCTTAATTTTTATTAAAATTAATACTGTGCCCATTGATCTCGAATTTCAATTTATTCTCGAGTCGTAGTTGCGTCCTATTTAAATTCGTGTCGAGCGATGGAAATCAATTCTATTTAATTCTCGTTCAAATTAATTTTGATTTTATATTCAACTTGAACTATTTATTTCCTATTAATTCGGATTTATTCTTTGACTCTGCAGAGCCCGAGGCGAAAAAATGGCTTCGATAAAACCACGACATCGATAGCACCGAGTTCGAGATGTAACGTGATTTATTCGAGCAGGAAAGGATATGTGAGTACTAATACACCTTTGCAATTAAACTCTACTATTGAACGTTTTCTTTTGAAATCATCCGTGACAAATTAATAATAATTTAGCATCGATTTACTCTGTTCGACCTTTTTTTATATTTTTTTTATGAGTCATATTTTTCACATGTGTTACTTTTCAAATGTGTTATGTTTCAAGTGTCATTTTTAAAAAATTTTTTTTCATGTGCTGATTTAAGATTAATGTAGAGTTGCGTATGAAAATTGAAGTGCACACGGGACTTTTACATATTATAATATCTATTAAATGGACGTCACGAATAACAGTACACTGGTCACGTTTTCTTTTTGAGACTTTCAATACGTATTTATTATTATTCGTTTGTACAGTGGTCGAAAGTAGAGCACTGTCAAATGTGTATTAGGAAGTGTTTGTACAGAATTACGGATTTTTTTTTTAAATTTTGTAATTTTGTAACTTTCCGTCGGGTGGGACGATAAAAAAATACTAAGTGGGAGGGTGGGTCTCCCTCGCAGCAACCTCCACGTGGTGAGACCTGGACAATCGGTGTGATTCTCGCTTTAGAATATTTTCTTGCGCAAAGATTACATAAATTGCTCTATAAAATATTAAAAATCGACGATCGCATCGAGCCGATGGCTGTGACAATAAAACAATTCTTCGACATGATATAGAACTTTTTCTTTTAAACCTCACGGTTCTATTTTGACGAGGTATTGTACCTCGTCGGTGGTGGCAGTCTTCGGAACATAGTGTTTCAAAGTTAACACCAGGCGACGCCACCGCTTTCTGCCTAAGAATAAATTATTAAATATTTTATATACTTTCGTATCATATCACAGACGAGGTCATCATATCTCTGCTCGTGGCTAAAATTTGGCCTAAAGCGAGAACAATAAGAAAAAAAAATAACGTATCGATTGTTGATAAAATTTGTCTACCAGTTTCAGCGTTTTGCCACTACATATAATGGCGCTATTTTAAGATTTAACGGGTTAAATGATTCTTGCCGTTTTACTATGGTCCCTTATGGTAATTTCGTCATGATTTTCTGTTAAGCTCTTAATAGCGATATTATAAATTGTTTCTTGCTTAATATGGATGCATATGACACATTTTGGTATCCTCAAGATAATATTTAGCCCATAAGTTAGTTAATTTCACGTTGTTTTCCCTACTTGTGGCCTCCCCATACGGGGTGGTTTAGTTCGAGGGTGTGAACGCTAGATGGTTATAGCATTTCTGTGTCTGTGGGGTGCTTATTTATGAGTTATAATAGTTTTTGCACAACTCTTTCGTATGTTGTCTTCTACAACACCAAAGAAACTTTTTGTGGTTACTAAATCCATAAGCTAAATTTAAACTGTGCACCTGCGGTTTTCTTTATAAAAAAGGGGGGAGCTCATTTGGAAAGAAATTTTCCATAATCATTTGTAAATATTTTGAGACGAAAAATGTCAATATTAAACTACCAGTTCCATTTTTGCGATTCAACGTTTCTCGATCTCAGTATTAGTTTCTTAGCGTTCGGGTGGCTATTTATTTATTGCTCAATTTTAGTCGAATTTCGGTGCATAGCATGAACGGAGAATATTCTCCTGATATCTTCAGCCTACTTTCAAGCCCCTAAATAAATTCGTCAGAGTCATGATTGCTCAAAGAAAACTCCACAAGAAAAGAAAGTTTCGACAAAACAGTTTTCGTCGCACTGGGTAGCAGCAACACGTGCAGGGCACTTAATGACGTTGTCGAAGCCATAGTTATATCGTCGAGCACAATAATGCTTTCCAGGTCAAACCTCGAAACTTATCAGTTCCAGAGCAATCTGGCTGTTCTCCAGAACCCTTCGCTCTTCGTTTACGTTTATTAACGTGTCATCTCAATGTATATTCACGTTCCACAATACAAATGGTAAAAGAATGATAAAATTCGTTGAGATGATCGGTCTTGTAGAAACATAGTGTGGAACTGCTTGTGGAGAAATAGTAATCTAGAAGTAACTAAAATTTGGAATAAAACTGCTACGTGCACCGGGGCTGTATACGGCAGTAACTTGGTCGAACTGACGTTCTTCAGGAAACATAAACTACTTAATTGCAAAACTTTCCTCGGACGAACTGGGTGATAAGGTATCAAGTGAAGTCATGGTTGCAGACAGTATACACACGGAGGGGAGGTCATTGTCGGGTACTGCTGAAAGTTCGTATCAGACTTGGCGAAGCGTATTGTCTGCAGATTTCGAAGTACAAAGGAAGTCGGCGCTTATAAAGACGATTATAATCTGTCACTTCACTTGCTTAATACACTCGCACTATAGAAATCCAGGAACAACAAGTTCAGCCTTCTCAGAAAACAGCTGTTATCACCGGGCGATCGAGTAACTCGAATTTTTATATTTTTCCGTACATTAAAATTTACAAATCCAGAGACAGGACTTTCTTTTCTCACTAAGAGAACTCAACTGCAACCATTTCTAAAAATCCAATGAATTAAAATATCAAAGGCACCGTAAGGTACGTGGCAGGGCAATTTAGTAAAAAATAAATAATTTCTAGAGATTTGCAACTTAAACAGTTGCAAGGTTGGAGAACGTATTAGCTGCAGGAGAAAGACACGATTAACATTTTAATTTAATATCTTGCTCGCATAAACGCGCTCCTCAGTTTTATGCCGGAATCGTCTCTTTGAATTTCAAAATATACTAGCACAGTATTCTCCGGCTACAAAATTTCAAGAAAAAGAAGTTCCAATTTCTCGAAGCCGAAAGCGGCATAATGTGTTAATCAATTGTTCAAAATTTTATAATTCACGACGGGACAAAATGGATGATCTCAAGAAATTTAGAATTAGATTTTTAGAATTAGAATTAGAGAATTAGAGAATTTTTAGAATTAGATTTTGTTTTAAATGGATAATACAAATTGCAGGAAGCTTCTTCTAGAGATCAAAGTGCAGCGGAGTAAAAGGAAAAGTATGATAACGCGTTAATTTCCACTGTAGCGATGAACTTCATTTTCCAATGTTACATGATACCAGTTCTCATTAACATCGTTGCACAACTGGATATTATCGATCGCGCTCTCCACCGGTTGAAAAAGTGGTTTTAATCAAATTCCCCTCGCGATACGAGAGACACGCGGAAAAAAAAAACGGAGAGCGAGCCGGAAGTTTTCTCTGAATTTTAGTACGGTGATACTTTTCACAATTTATTCAAATCCGCTTCGTTTTACGGAAGCGCGGGCGATGATTATGAAAGTGCCGTGGAAATGTCTCTCTGTTCGTGTCGGAATAAATTAGTGCACCGAATTCTTTGACGGCCGCGCGAAACCTTTGGGGAAACGGGTGCGAGCAACTTTCTCGACCTTGGGACGCGTTTCAGAGGTTCCTTAAATTGGAAGCGAAGATAAGAGGAAGACGGATTGACATAATTTTGGACACTCGAAAGGCTTCGACCGTCGCTACCCCCGTAAATCGTCGAGATACAGATCATCGGTGCTGTTTCGAGAGTTAGTGTTACGCCCCTGAACAATCTACCGGCTTCTTTGTAACGGAACCGTTCCGACTCCAGCGCACCTTTCGACTCGATTTAGTCGAAAAACCATTTTTCGCTTACAATGAAACGAGGCTGGTTCTTAATTTGATACTCGCGATTTTTTTAAAACCTCCCTCGAGGTTTCGCGAACCGCGGTAGCTCACCTAAACGAAACGGGACGTCCATCTCGCGGTTTGTGTTTTTCAAACGACTCTAAACCATCGATGACTAAACCCAATCCCCCGTATTTTCAGGTGCGCTGCATCATATTTCAGTGTCATCAGAATCCCCGACGTTCGGTCCCGAAAAATGATGGGTTAGTGATGACCTACATGCGTTCGATACTAACGTAACGGAAAAATTTCAAGGATACCCATAACAAGTAGGGAATTGTAGTCCGGGGTTGTCTGGTGTAACTTACTGATATTTTTACTTGGGAGTGAAGTTTGCAGTAGTTGTGCTCGTAACGACACACCCAGCGCATCGGCAATGCACTTTTGCAAACGAAAGGTACGCTTTTCCTTTTGCTTTTCTCTCTCTCTCTCCCTCTCATTCGGGAGTGCTCGATTCACAAGCAATTCTCTGCAGGTTCGAACGATTTCCTTTCTTTCCACCCTCGGATTCTTTTGATAACAGGAAAACCGGGAACAACAACAGAAGGAAGAGATCCGTTCGACATAAATTACGAAGCTAACGTCGCTCGGCGCAGCGTTCTCCTTGACTTAATCGCTGGCTTGATGGTTATTATTGCCGTTTAAGTAGTTGTTGGAAATAAATCGCGTGCCTTTTGAACAGTTAAAACGTCGTCGTTGTTGTCGTTGAAACAGTGCTCGAAGCGAAGGGGACGCCTAAAACGCGTCGGTTTAAATGTAGAACAAAATCTAGTCGTTCCACGAACGATTCTTTCACGATGGTACCTTGCAAGTTTATTTTACCGGTAGTTTCCAGTGAACACCTAACATTGAAACTTGGATTTTCGGCACTTTCTCGCCAAAATCGACGGGATCGCGTAAATAAAAGTTCGAGATTTTTGGTTTCCAGAAGTAAAGTTTAACCGTTGAACGTGTGCTCGCTGTCGTCGCTTACAGAGTGCTGGCAATAAAAAGGACGTTTTGATTAATGCCTCGGCATCTTTCAATTACAGTTTCCCAAATTTTCTTCCTGCGATATTAACTTGGCGAGTTTCCGACGCCCGAACAAATGCGCAACTTCCCAAAGCAATTAATGAAAGGGGGGAAATGAGGCAGAATTTCATTTTTCTTGGTCCCGCAGAAGAAGCTGCACGCGCAATTAATCTCCGGCGTTGTCGCAAAAAGCCGCGGAGATATTTCGGCGACGCGTGTAAATAAATTATGATACAGTGCAGGGAATCCTGGGATAGTTTCCGGGGTTTTCCTTACATTCGAAACGTGCGGTTTATTTGGAACTTTGGCTTCCAGGCCATTTGTCCCACTTCCCGCTGCAAGTTATGGGAAACTAATGAAATATGTTTGAATCGCGTGGACCGGACGGGATACGGACGTGACGACAATTATCAGTAACCGTTGCAGGAATGCTTAATTGCACTCTGTTATTCTTCCTGGCAATCTGCCGCCTCTATCAAAATTCTGTTAATTGCGACAATTTTTTCTCCGTGAAATATTGTGGATTGAATTCTACATTGAATTATCACTTGCAACACGTCACCCACGTCTGGCCAAGCAATTTTTCTATTTGCGGATTAATTTCGAGAAAGACAATCTTCGTTATAATTTTATTGATGAGTGACAACAACCGAGATTCTTTTCACCGCAGAACATGTAAATTTAATGACATTGTTGAAATATTTACCAGAGTGCTGTATGCCGAACCGGTTATTGGAATTCTAAAGATGCTTTCATGGAAAATTAATAGACATATTTAATTAATAAGGCACAACCAACTGTGCTGCGTAGTTACACGAATATTTTCCAAATTTAGAAAATGTGTTCGATGGTTATCTAGCTCACTATATTAGTAGATCATTATAGTTTGAAAACCGACGAATAAAAATCGCTTGCGAGGAAAAGGAAGCTGTTAGCTTCTAACTAACACTGCGAACAAACGCGCATTAAACGCGGAGGAATCGCAAGTGACGTTCGTTGCTCTCGCGTTGTTAATCATCTCGCTCCAGCGACATATAACGAGAGATAAACGATCTTTGAGCGTCCGATGTTTTTCGTAAAGATTTCGACTGTCAAGAAGATTTATCGCCGAGTGTCGTTCCCTAGTCAGCACAGATTAATACGTTTCCAACGACTGCTTTAGGCAAATCTTACCTCGGAGATACTGGGGACGCGAGCGGTACAGTTTAATCTCTGTGAGAAAAAGCTTCGGAGAATAACTCTTCGAATATTGGACGAGTCCTACGTTCTAATCTGTATCTCAGTTTAATGGGTCGAATTATAAATAACAAAGAAACTTCTCGCTTCGGTTTATCGATTTACGTGGTTTAGCCACACCATCTGCCTCCAGACGACGCGTTCAGTATCCGCGTATGTAAGAAAGTCTGCGGAATACTTCGAGACCGCGCACAATGAGATACAAACTATAAATAAATCACCTAGTCTCTTTTGTAGATTATAAACGTCCGAAGATTTACTTTAAACGAAGATTAACCCTCAGCACTCGAACGGTGACTGTAAGGCACCACTAAAAATTGCTGCATCATTATTCAAAATATTTTTTACATTATCAAATTTTTGTGTATTTAATAAATTACTAAACATTTCAGTTATGTACCAATAAAAATTGAGCCAGTTTCGTCTGTATAACAAGAAAAATATATATATATAGAAGGGTAGTTTTCTAGGTTAGAAGAAATGTTTTGCTTTGGAGTTGAAACAGCTTCGAGTGCAAAGGGTTAAGTATAGTAACAAAATTAACTGAGACATTAACAAAATAACAAACCATTCGAAATCAATTTTTATCAAAAGGAGTTCATATTATTATAATATAGTGTGAATCGACGTGATGTCCTAGTGCAAAGAATTTAAAGAATTTAAAGATTTATATTGTAGACTTCGTGTTTTCTGCCGTATTAGAAAGATTCGCGCAAAGTTCGCAGCGCTGCGTTGTATTGGCAGTTGCGCGTCAAACAAGCGCAGGCCGATTGAGAAGGACCATCGGAACGTATGATCCGTGTTATAGTACTCGGCGCGATATGGATTGACGTGTATCAAAACGTATCCGCTGGCGACCTCCAGGCCGCAAACTCCGAGAACACGTTTGATAGAACATGCTGAAACTTTCATATTGCTATGCGAACAGAAGCGACTCGTTTATCGCGGGAGTGTAACGCTCGGATAAAATCGCCGAGCGCCCAACGAATTCGTGAAGTTCGAAAACTTGCTGGGTTATTACTAACGCGTGCACGGTGAGTGGTCCGAGAATTGTTTAGGCGTTGGATAAAACAGAAACAATTACACGCGTAACGAGCTAACTCTTTGCGGCACAGGATTTTAGATGAAAAATGGACCCATGTTGCAAAGGAGTTTCATCGGGTTTTAAATGAAACAAAATTGGTATATTTTTAATAAGGTATAATATTATGTAAAATGTGAAGGGGTATTATTGTAATTCGCGCCTTTTATATATTCGGCAGTCATCTCACGTGAGCTCCAGATTGTACAACTCCATGTCATGGCGATTTGTAACGCGGAACGGTGCGGAACACGTGTTTCTGTAATCTAATTTAATCGTTACTAGAACAGATGCACACGTTAAAATATATATCCACGCATAAACTCTAACATAAAAACATAACAAAATAGTAATAGTCAATTAAATTTGTTGTTATTGGGCGCGGCTGAAATAGTCCCACCGTGCCACATAGAAAAGACGAACTATAAACCTATGCACATGCAGCTGTTGCAAGATTTAGAGGTGGGATTAGAAATGTCCCACCAAGCCGTAAAATACGTCAAAAAGTGGGACACTTTTAATCCCATCGTGCCCCAAAGAGTTAAGTCACATTTATGAAAATGTCAAAAATTAACAGAACTCGGAACGGCATCTATTTTACGGGGTTACTCCACTGAAAATCTCAACCCTTAACTTAACCCTCAGCGAGCATGAAATAATTATGGAATAAATTCTTTCCGGACAGTGATGAATATGCCAGATAAAGGAGAGTAGTTTTTTTTCGAAAAAGTGAGGTCACCGAGTGATTTTGAGAAAAGACGAAATATACAATATAACCTATGCACATGCGGCTGTTGCAAGATTTCGTGGTGGGACTAGAAATGTCCCACCATGCCGTAAAATACGTCAAAAAGGTGGGACACTTTTAATCCCACCGTGCCCCAAAGAGTTAATCCAGTTTTCTGTTGGAAGAAAATATGAACACGTCTGATAAATCTCACGAAATAATTCAATTAATAAAACGACAGCATAGTTAGAAAATTGGGCAGTTAGAATTTCAAGGTGGAACCATGTTAGTCGCGGAAGATGTGAAAAAGGGAGTTCTCGCGTTCAAAAAATGCTGGATTCGCAAATAGATAGTTGGAGGGTCGAGGCGCGAGTAACAGCTGGCGAAGAGCAGTTGACAGGTTTTCCAAAAGGCGTTTCACAGGGTACATTTATAATTCGCGACGTCGCGTTAACGGACGGCGACTTTCTGTAATAGAATTTCGGATGCAGGCAGTGCCTGGGCTAATTTCCAACGCTACCCGCTAGCCTCCTTTAATTTCTCTGATCCTGAGCGCAAAGTCGTAGCCTACCGCGAGAGAGAGAGAGCGAGGGAGAGAGAGAGAGAGAGTCCTCTGATGGTGGCACGCCGGGTGCCCGTGGCAACAAGTTGCCTAGCAACAGTAAACCTCTTACATCCCCCGCTGGTCACGGCACAGTTGCTGACGCCACCGTTGCTGCTGTCTTATCATTCTCTCTGTTCTTTCTTCTTCTCTGTGTACATCCTTCTGCTGTCCGTGCCGCGCGCGCTCTCCTTCTCGAGCGTAACCATCTCGAGGATGGGGCTCTTGTACCCGGGAGAAGATGATTTCGGGTGGGAATCCAAGTACCCGGGATTTCGTTCCTCCAGGAACCGAAGGAGATCCTCCTGACCCCGTCCCGTGCCGAATATTCGGACAGATTAACTTAGCCTGGCCGCTTTATCGATATTCCTCGACACCGACCCGAACGTATTTCGGCCGGGGCCAAGCTGCGAGGGATGCCGGTTCTGTTTCCCCGACTATAGGTCCCACGGGAGCCTTCGCGAAAGCTAAGAGACCCGAGGGCCATTTCCGAATTAGTCTTATTTGTATCCACCGGGTGTTGCAAGTTCGTTCGTTCGACTCTGCTCGAATCCGCGCGATGCGAGTTTAACTCGTGCTATTATTGCTCGCGCCCAACCAACTTTCGAGCTCGTCGTTGGAACGGAAGCACGACTACGGAAACTGATTATTGAAATTAATGTAACTTGAAACATTAATTCTCGTAATTTTAAATCGCGACTATTGTAAATTCTAATATCATTCGTTCAGTTATCTTCGATAGTTTCTACTCAGTTGTTAATAGGATTTTATTCTTAGCAAAAATGAGTTCAGTAAAATTATTTGAAGAATCTAAGTATACTGTTGCATAGCTCCCAACTTGAAACATTAATTCTCGTAATTTTAAATCGTGATCATTGTAAATTCTACTATTATTCGTTCAGTTATCTTCGATAGTTTCTACTCAGTTGTTAATAGGATTTTATTCTTAGCAAAAATGAGTTCAGTAAAATTATTTGAAGAATCTAAATATACTGTTGCATAGCTCCCAACTTGAAACATTAATTCTCGTAATTTTAAATCGTGATCATTGTAAATTTTACTATTATTCGTTCAGTTATCTTCGATAGTTTCTACTCAGTTGTTAATAGGATTTTATTCTTAGCAAAAATGAGTTCAGTAAAATTATTTGAAGAATCTAAATATACTGTTGCATCGCTTCCAACTTTCTACTGTTATTGAGAAAATATATAGCTTTTCTGTAGCTTGAACATACTGTTGCATTATTTCCAGCTTTCTACCATTACCGAGAAAATAAATAAATGTCTATGCAGCTTCTGTAGCTCGAAGATAATTCGGACGATTTTTATTTCGCATATATTTCCGCGATCTAGTTGACTATAAAGTGACTATAAGCGTGCTTAAGTAATTTAACGTGCAGTGGAACAGAACTGAATCGTTAAAACACATTTATATTCGCATCCGAATGAATTCACGGTTGCAATATAATCACGTTTCCCGGGAAATCGTTGGCTTCGGTAATTTTACAAAGGCGTACAGACACATCAGCGTTACGGTCGGGCAGTTCCGTCGACGTCGATATTTTCCAGAAGAACGTGTTCGACGGTGTTAAACGTTTTGCAAGCACGCTAATCCGAGGATAGTCGAACGCCACGCGGGGAGCGGCCATTGTGTTCAATGAAAATCAAATAAAGAATAGTTACATAGCGATATTAGTCCGCGAGCGACGCGCTCGTTCAGCCGCGAAAACTAGCTTCCTCGCGGCGCGTACGCAAACACCACTCCAGCCCCGGTATCAATCAGTTGCATCCATTATTTGTTTTCCATCCGTTCCATTTGCAACATCCCCTTTTTCCGAAAAGTTACCAGCCTCCTCGGATAAACAGTGAGCTCAAACACAAGAGGTATTAACCGGAGTACCGTGCGCGGGCTAGGATTTTCGATTCGACTGTGTTGGCTGTTACGTCACGGTATACGTCCGAGTATGGCAGCGATAAAACGCGGAAAGGACGGCCGCGTTCGCGAAATGTATCGTTCGAGATGCATTTTTTTCAGACAAAATTTTTACACCGTAGAACACGAATCGAACACGAGAGTAAAGTAAAATTTAGTAAGCTTCTCGTAGAAGAAACAATTTTTAAGAGGTTAGTCTCAACAATAACTACAAATTTTACCTAGTGAGAAATTAAGAACAAAATATAGAATAGAATTTCTGCATCCGAAGAATTGTTTTCGACAAATCCAGTTTGAAAGCGCAGCCAATACTACTTTGGTCTGATCATGACCAGCCAATTCTACTTTCTACATGTAGTAAAGCACACGAACCAGACGGATCTTTAAATTCAATTTTCTCGAAAACGAGGCGTCGAATGAAAAAATGTTATTCCTTTGTTTCGGTTTGTATTTACATGTAGAATCACCCCCCTGTCCGCTTGTACACGTTATTCGGCCGCACCCTATATAAAATTGTTTCTTTCCAAGAAATCTATGTGGACGTCAAGATAAATTTTTCAGGGTTTACGTGAGACGGCTCTAACCTTCATAAAACTTTTACCTAGCGTTGTTAACGAGATATTTTTCTATTGTGGGAATGTCCGTGCGGGTGAGAATTATTTTTGGGGGCAAAATTGTGGCCAGGCCGGTGCCATTTAAAATATGGATAAAATCCATTTAGCTAAGAAACGCTCCGGAGAAAAATTCCGCGAAAGAGTCGGCCGGCCTTCAGCGAATGAACTGATTATAGGGCAACGGTGCAATTTTTTCCGCCCGTCCATCCCCGATAGGGGTTTCGCCCTAGTTATTCTCCGACGGAGGCATGGACGAAAGCCTGAGGCACTCGTCGGGTCGCCATCCAACCCGAAACGACACTAAATGTCTGCTTGAATTTTCGCGCGAGGACAAGTTTAAGGTTATACAACGCGACGAATAATCATTTTCATAATGTTCCCCGGGAACGCGACGTAACAGTTATCCTGCCGCTCTTCGTACCATAAACCCGCCACCCCATCGATCGTAATTGCTCTAATGCTGAAATTAACCGACAAAATGGGTGGCGAACCTTTTAAGATTATTTCCTCCAATGTGTACTGTTGTGTACCGATAAAAAATACAACAAATCTAAATAATTAACTTTTTAGTAGACTTTTAATAGATTCTTGGTGAGCAACGAGAATGATGAGCCATGTTGTTTAAACATTTTTCTGACTATCTAATTCCACAATGTTCGGTCAGAAAATATTGTTCTCTTTTTAGATGAAGATTGAAAGATGTTTCTGTATTTTTTTTTACAACAAACTCACTTGTCCGTTGTGTTAAAAAATTCTTCAAGTTGCAGATATTGATTCGAATTTCTCTGGAACAAAAATGTGTTTAATTATCCAACTTCTCGACTTTGGTTAAAACAATATATTCCAGTATTTGTTTCTAACGTACCCTTTAGCTGGTTACACTTAAAAAATTGCTGTAGAAATTTTAAAAAAATCTAGCCACGATGATTACAACTTTAAGCTTCCCCTAATTCGGTATTTATATAGACCGTTAACAACCAGGAAAATAGCAGAAAGTTGTTGAATCTAGAGAGATTAACAGGCAGAACCGGTTAAACATTAAATGCTAACGCACTCGTCATCGCGGAAAATGAATCTGAAAAATTTAATAAAACTCTTCGCCTACACGAACTATTTCTCGTCGCGACGAACAAAATACTTGCACAAGATTCTCGCTTGGCTCTCGACTAATTAAATTGCTGGCTTTCTCCTTACACTCGCAGATATTGGTGTTCAGCAATATCCGCGACGCAAACGTGAGTTTGGTCGAAATTAATTACCAGCTGGCAGAACACATAGAGAAGGCTGATAATGTAGTCCAATAAAATGCCACGAGTGCAATTTGCTAGCCGACGTAAAATTAGTTTCTGCGGATCCTACACGAAAGAAAACAGAAAACGGGGTGCCGGGTGGTTAATCGAAAACGAATAAACGCACTTAACGGGGGAAAATATCTCGAGAAATCTGCTTTATTGAAAAGCTCGTAGGGGACAGCATGATTGGAAGAATTGATGCCGAGTCGTCGACCAGTGTATTCTATTTCGCGCCGAATGGTTACGTTGTAACAGCTCAGATCCACTCGCGAGACAATCGGCCCGGAGATAAGCTTGCAATTTTCTTACGGGTCCCTGAGCCGAATGGTGCGGGGGCAATTCGATTTTCTCCCGCGACTCATTCGAAATCTATCGGCTCGTACAACTGTAAAACGACCATACGGTCATAAAATTGAGTCCGCCCGCGTGGGCGTGCGTCGAATGCGTCGAATATCCATTTTAACGCTCTTGACAGATACATTATTGGTTTAAGGACGCGGGATCTGACGGGAACTCGATACCGGACTAACCGCCGCGGAACCCGCAAAGAGGTTCGATCTCCCTGCTTTTGCAACTTGACGCGACACCGATTTTTCTAGGTTTCTCCGCGATTTAATTACTCACGGGAAAACATACCGCACCGGCGCATTCTAATGGGACATGCACCGAGTCAAAATATCGATCGTTCGAACATTTTACACTTTGTTATCGCGATACTCCTAATATCCAAAAATATGTGCTCGAATTTCAAATAAAACGCACGCGGTTACATATTAAAACAACAGTTTCACTAATCATTTGAAGTTTGCGAATCTACACGAACAAATAAATCTAAAAGGAACTGGAATGTTTAAAACTAGAATGTTGAATTCGTTTAATGCTCCGTTTCCGAGAATATCGAGTTTTAAAATTCAGCGAACGCGCGTGCTGTTAGGAATCGATGTGTCTGATCGTGACTTACCGATTCTACTTCCTTCGAATACTGGGGCACTCGAACCCAGAGCCAAGCAATTATCAGCAGCGAAAATCGTTGCGCAGACGGCTGAAATCGTAAGAGGCCATTACCGAGGCAACAGCAACATTAACCAAAAACGGAATTCGTCACGAAAAATTCGGCTACGTCACTCGCAGTCATATTAAGCCGGCAGTTTCCGAAAAATGTCGACATCGCGTAACAAGTTCATCTGCAACCAGTTGCGGAGATTGAAACGACGAGTTGGAACGCGTATCCAGTATTTTCCCGTGCAGCTTTCCGGGGAAAAATTTCGAGCATAATCGGTGATTGCTACTTCGGGATGATTCATTGTTCGCGATATATATATATTTGCAGTAACGACCGGCGGTAACGAGCTAGGCGCGCAAAGAAAATATGAAACCACCAGGCAGGCGCCTCACCGACAATGCTCGAGCGGTGAGAATAATTGTTAGGGGATGAACTTTCCGGCCACACGTGTGAACATCAACGGCGAATCTCCGCGTGTGACCAAGCAGAGTTGACTTTTATGGTTGGAGCACACGTTGCGGGGGAAACTTTCTCGCGAGTGTCTGAAGGGAATCGTCTTGAAGCGTCCCCGAGATGTTGCGCACAAATCTGGAAGGTGTTCGCTATCCGGCGACGCTTTTTAATAAAGCATTATTGACACTTAATAAACAGTTTACGAGCGCGAGCGGATCGGGCGCCGGCCGCGCTATAAGACGGCTATACTACTTGCAGCGGCCGAGGCCAGCGGCGACCTTATTCTTACATCTGCAGCGGTAATTTTATCTCGATCAAATAAGGGAAGATTGAAACGTGAATGTAAAGCATTTAATTTAGATTAAAATGTGATTTTCCGTTTCGTTTTCTTGCCTCTTCGTGTTTCGACTCGAAATTCCGGAGGACGGTTAATTAACCTCGGGAAATGTGAAAATGATCGGGGGAAGAATACTTGAACCGAAACAGGAGTACGAAGTTTCCTTTTCTGATTATTCTGTCTCGACCTGAAATTTTGAAGGCACGTAGAATTAAGCATCGTGATCGAATAGATCAAACAATGTGCGGAATTAAAGTGAAATATGCATTCATTTCTGTTCCTTTACTGTCTTGCTTCGATTTAAAGTTATGAGGGTAGTTTAATTAATTCCAAGCATCGTGAAATTTAATCGAAAAGTAGAAACAAGAAAATGAGGTTCAAATTAAAATGGAACTTTTCTCTTACTTCAAGATCAAGAAAAAGCGTAAAACAAATAGTAAGTTCGAAAAGTTTGAAAACAAGGTCCAAATTCATTTCGTTCTTTAACTCCAAACGTCGTGATCGAATAATTGAATACTGAAAAATGAATGAAAACTTTGAAACGCGCGAAGACAAGATTTAAATTAATTTAAAAAAGAAAGGAAAAATTAGCGCACACTAATTTTTCCGCCTTCTCTTCGTATCTACTTGAAATTACGAGGGCTGCTTGCTCCCAAATAATTGTCAAATGACGATTCAAAGGTAAATAGAAAGAATGAATCGTTCTAGTGATCCAAATTAAATTGAAGTGAAGATTCTTTGTTTTTACTTGAAATTGCAGCGACCGTAGAATTTTTTTCGCGATCTTTCGAACCGTGGATCGATGCTAACAGCCGCGATTTTTTTTCCAACTGGAACACTACAGGATGCTGCGATAGGTGTACGAATGTCCATCAGGAGAAAAGTACAGAGGAAAATGTCACCTGGGACAGTAAATGCGGGCCGCCTTCCGGGATTTTCACGTCTCTTTTTTTCCCCACGCCGCTGGACAATGAATCTGACCGGAAACTACATATGTATAATCCATTTTAGTCGGTCCATCCGTCAATTTCCTGTGACGCGACGCACAATGTCTTCCTGCTATTTCAACGTTCTACCTTCGCCGAGATAACTGCCATCCTCTATCGACGTGTTCCTGCGATTCGAGTATTTGCAAATACAGAATCCAACTACAAAATTCATATCCTAATGGGAACGTAACTAGAAAACGTTTTAGGGTGAATAACAAATAAATTACGGATTTTTGTGCAACATTTTCCCTATTCAAAGCTAGTCTCGGGGGATAGAAGCTCAATAAAAGTGAGTTTCTTCTTTTAATAATTTTAATTTCAATAAGTTCGAGTAAGTTTCAAAGGATCCATAACTCTTTAACGAAGGAATAAACAGATAATAATGAGTATAAATAATAAATGATTGCTTTGCGAAAGCAAAGGAAATAGTGTTAAATTGATGCGGGTAGGGGGATGAAATTTAGGGTAAATAACAAATTAAAGCTAGTCTCGGGAGATAGAAGCTCAATAAAAGTGAGTTTCTTCTTTTAATAATTTTGATTTCAATAATTTTGAATAAGTTTCAATGGAACTCTTTAACGAAGGAATGAACAGATAATAATGAGTATAAATAACAAATGATTGCTTCGCGAAAGCAAAGGAAATAGTGTTAAATTGATGCGGGTAGGGGGATGAAATTTAACAGTGACCTTGAACGCACTCGAAAACCCCATTTAGCTCGCGTTTGCCGAGAAGAGAGGAAACTCATATGGTCTTAACTCGACGGCAATATTTATTGTGGTCCGCATATACGCTCGCACAATGATCCTTAATAACCGAATGGAAATTGGCGTACCAATTCGATGTAATCTGAGGGTGAATATGATTGGTGGCGTTGAGGGTGCAGGGGCGCGGATATCTGGGGAAGACACTCGTGATTGCGGAGACTTCGTCGTATTGTAGGAACAGGTCGCAGCCACTTGCAATGACTAGCGATGGGTATTCAAGTCACTCAAGCATGTTCGAACCTGCATTAACCTCGAAATGTTCGAACATAATTTAATCGGGCCGCTTCGGGCTCGAGACGTCCGAGCGGGACGTTCACAATTAACTCCACGCCAAACAATACATCGCGGGAGGATATAAAATCATTTGTTGACCGAAAACATGCACAGTTCAAACAATTAGAGACTTAATTAGAGATTTAAAGTAATAAATTTTTATATTAAAGTCTAGGAACATTGAATATTTTCTATGTTTTTAAGAAACATTCAAGTTCACGGATTGAAAAGTTTGGGAAACATTTTATTTTGGAAATATATACTTTCTTTATCCTGTCACTCTAATAATTAGGTCACTTCGCTTCTTAAAGATGTTCATAATTTATTTTAAAATGAAACAGCATTTTATTCTGCGTGTAATATTTGGTTTAATTAATTGAAGCACAGATTATGCAATTAATGTAGCTGCAATAACTCGATCGCCCACTGTATTTCTTAACGACGTTCATCCTTTATCTCAAAATCAGATAGAATTTATTTCTACAGCAAATATTTGCTTTAATTAATAGCAGTATGCATAAAGATTATGTTCCTAAAGTTCTCAGGCGGAAGTTCGAAGTAGTTATGTAGATACAGCTTATGAAACTGTATCGTTTCGCATGGATAAATATCCTGGCGAGCAAATAAGGCGATTTCAGATTGATACCCAGAAAACAACAATTTCCGCGCAGTTAAAAGCGATTTGCGTCTACGCGAAACGTAGTTAGAAGCTTGAATCCGACTATGTGGCTCTTAGGACCGTTCGAATTCCGGTCTAAAAACCATTTAGATTAACGCGTTCGTTGTTGCCGGTGTTCTCTACGCTCGGGCTATTATATTGTTCCGAAGGTAATGCTGTTGTAGGACATCGGTGCTAATTAGTCACCGAAACCCACGACTCTTAACGAGTTACCAGCCAGGAGTATCGTAGCCTAAGTAGTGCGAAGGGGGCTCGAATAGCTCGCAGACTTTGGCAAATCGAACAAAATGAGCTGAATGAGGAAGCCGAGGGTTCACTATGCGAACCCAGCATGTTAACCTCGGAGTGCTTCAAGTTCTCAATAACCATTATTCTCTTCTATCAACAACATATTTTCCTCAGAATTACTTATTTCATAGAAAAGGTAGAAAAAATGATTCTAAACTCGAGAAAAGAACAATTAACAAACTATTGTTTAGTGCGTCGAACAATTTGTTGCATAGAGAGCACGTAAGAAGAAATTGTAAATTGGGAAAACAGGTTTGAATCGAGTGAGTCGTCTTTTTAAATACTTTTCAATATAAAGACTAATGAATTTTTATCTCGGAAACTACTTGTCGAATCGTGGTGCTCTTTTTTTTGTTTTAAGATGAAAGGTTTCGTGTAATGTGAGAAATTTTGTTGTACTAAAAAATTAAATTTTTAACACAGAAAATTGTAAATCGATGCTAAGCAACATTCAGATTGGTACGAGTAAGGATTTGTTCGTACCTGCACCAGAACGAAATTAATTTTTCAATGATAAAATTATACGAAGTCGGGATGCACCTTCTTGTTTAAAACAGGAAAAAGTTCCTTTGAATCTGACCAATAGTTTTCGAGATAAAAATTCATTAATACAGATTACACAATATAGAAAAATATGAAGTATGCATGATATATAATTGAAGTATGCATGAAACGTTGTTTGAGCATGTTTGAAATGGTACAAACGAAAGGATCGTTGTATTTGGGTGTGTTTAGAAAGGTGTTACCCCTTTTAAAAATTGTTTAGGTATAACCAAATATATATGGTATTATTCAAATGTCTATAGCATCGTCTTTGGGAGTGTTTGATCACGTTTTAACGAGAATTATTTTTGGCGTTCAACGCCGGATTTCTCCTTTTGGCCCGAATAGAAATTCATTTGTCAGGAAAGAGGAGTCGATGGGGGACATAATTCCGGCCGCCCTTGTCTCTTTCGGGCGCACAAAGGAAACAGAGAATCGTGAAAACAAGGGCATATTAGAACGGCTGGTAGTTAAAGAGACGAAGGATTCTGGTTCCTGTCCAAAACAGATATCTGACACGTTTTGTGTACCGCTTAGCGCGATTCTGCGGCGGTTTCATCTCGCCTTGAGATCTGCATGCGGTACAGCGCGTTTCGAATTTCTACGAAAGCCCATCGCCGCGTAAAAAGAATTTTTCGTTATGTCAGGAACCACAGAGTCGTCCGATTCCCTTACGTTTTTAGCAGTGTACACGTTTCAATCCTCCGCACTCGAAGCCGTGTTAATCGCGTTCAGACCCGTCCTGGCGAAGGACAGCGGAAAATAATTTGAAAAAAAAATTAGAAAAACGAAAAGATTGAAGTCCGAGCACACGTGGCGAAGACATTTCGATTTAAACGTTAATGCGAAATGTGTGTAACCTAGACTGCTTAATGGAATTTTGTACGCTTCACTGTTGCGCCACTGAAATATTCACGTCGGTCGCCACTTTTCACAAAACTTTTATTTTGCAGAGCGCCGCCGGACTCGCTTTCGATTATCCGTGAAATGTACTGTGCCATTTCTGTGTTATTATTTCAACATTACCCGCCGTCGATTATTTCATTATTTTCCGAAAATCCATGATCTACAGCTGAGGAGTTGTTAACAGATTTTTCGGTATCGCAAACTCCACCGCTTTGGAGATTTTAATTGCATTACTGCAGAGTCGGTAAAAATTCAAAAATGCAATTTGCAGTGAAATGCACAAATCTGATATTGAGTTATTTCGATGCCCCGAGTGCAGTGAAACTAACAAAGCGTCAATTGTTAAATTTTGCGGGATCGTTCCGAGGAGTACGAGAGTTTTGCTTTAGTCTATATGAACCCACGATAGTTCCATTTTCATGCAGGTCATGCGATTTTCGCGAGATGCACAGATTACGTGATAGTTCGGCTTAATTAACGGACCGATCGCCAGGCGTGTCTCGAAGATGTCGCGTGTTATGATAGCATTGTTCTGCGAATCGGGCGATGTCTAACGGCATAACGAAGGCGATGCACGGTGTTAATTGCTCCTTGCTCACTGGTGGTTCGCGTCTGGAACAATATGACTGCATTTCTGAATGCAAATAACACCTATACGCGGAATACGTGCTGTCCCTTTATACCGGTCGCGAATGCACTCCAACTTCGACTTCCGGTGCTGACGGTGGTTAGCGACTGCCTCCTGGTAGATTAATTTTTATTGTTGGCCTCGAAAAATTCTTTTTATTAACACGTTGACTGCCATGTCACCCATACGTGGGTTACCGAATTATTCGTCCAGGTTTTAAAATGAATTTTAATTACGATATGAAAAATGCAAGAAAGTTGGAGGACTACTGAATATTCAATTTTTTTCATTTTACTTTGATTTTATGGAATTTTTGAGGTTCCTAGTTTGGCAGTCAAAGTGTTAAGCAGTCAATAATTTCCTTTTTGTATATCAGTTTCATTTATCAACGAGGGAAAATTACACTTCGTTCGTATAGATTCTGTATTATTCTGAATTTCTAAAATTAATTATCGTGTTTTGTATCAACGATTAAAAATTAACTGAAAAATATCAGCAAGAATTTTTCTTTTACTTTAGGCACGTTTGTGTATGTTCACAATGTTACATTGAGTAATGTCACTTTATTCTGGAGAGTCCGCAAAATATCGCAGTAGCAACTTTTAATACGAAATATTGAAGATGTTTTATGCGATACGTGAAATTAGTTTCCCAACCGGAGTTGTGAGCGCAATTAAAACTTCGGACAGTAATGTGGTGAAAGCGTCATGCGACATTATCGAATAATATCCTGTATCAAAATTGCACATGCACGTCGCGAAATACGAATAATTGGGTGGCGTATGGTATTCAGCTGCGCTTGGTGTTGCATTTTTTATTTTTTTCCAATTCGAATTGACAAGGTTCGCCATCGAAAGTGATGCACACCGAGAAGCAGCCATTTAATTATATATTATATAACCAGGCACGAAACAGGGTAAAATTGAATCTCTGGCAAGCGGCGCGGAATACATGCACCCACCAAACCCCTACGGAAATTTGCAAGCTAGCAACAATGCGGACCAAAGTGGATGCATCGATCATCTTCTCTTGCCCCGGTCCAAGACACGTATAATAAATGTTATAAAAGTAAAGTAACGCGCGATTCTGGGGAAGAATTTCTAGGGAAAAAACGCTGCCGCGTCGAATCGGATGATATCGTTATCAATCTCTCCTAATTACAGAGGTCTGCCCGACGAGCTTAAATTAGCTACTCAAATTACAGCGAGAAATTCGAATCTATTCGCAAATGTAACTAACAACCTCCTCCTGTAACAAATTATTCTTAAATCCCATTTATTTACTGTATTATGGTCGAACTAATTTCTGTTACAACTCGTTGTTTAATTCTTTGTTAAAATACTCTATTTAAAGCTTAAATTTTGATATCGATGCATTTGAAATACGTGAAAATGTAGTAGCTAGGAAATCTTAATTTGAGAAAAATTCATGCCAGTGTAAAATGGATTTTTTAAAATTCAACCCTACAGTTCGGTTAGAAATAATGCTCGAACACTTGTGGATAATATGTACTAGAGCTAATGGAATTCAAAGATCAAATATTTGTTTTGTAAATTCTCCTTTGGCAGAAATAACGAGATGAACAAGGGAAAAAGAGTTTGGAGGAAGCCACTTCAGAATTTAGCTTTTAGCGTCGTTTGCATCAGAGCCACCTCTAGTGTACTTAACAGGACGTATTTTATAGTCAGCTATATACCCGTTAAGAACTTTATTGCAAACCACGCTTTTCCCGAGAAAGATTGTGTTTTAAGAGGGTGTACGACATTTCGACGGCCATTCATGCGAACACGTTAAATAAACACGTAATTTAGAAAATGCATTAAAAATCACTTTTTATAATACAAATCAGTAATGTTAATTTTTCCTGATTAATTCGTTCACGTTCTTTCAAATAATTATTTCTAGTCGGACAAAATGGTTATTTTAATTCCACACCCTTAATAATACTATTCGAATAAATATTTCGATGGCTCATTGCTCATTGGAAATACATTTTTGACCACAACTTCAAAACTTCTCGCTGCAAACTTAAATTATTTTGTTCAATAATAAACGTTTCCAACAAATACTTTCACACTTGCGTTTTTCACGGTCGAATGAAAGGTGCTTTCGGAAGCTAGCTAATTTAAATAAAAAATACTGCAATCACTGTTTCCAATGCGTTTCTCTCGCGCCTCGAATTAAAAGCAGTTCGGCTAAAAGCACTTGAATTACCAATATTTCCTGCGCACGCATTTCTGTTGATTGTGTAACGCGTCAATTCGTTTGATGATAAATTTTCTGAATAATTCGATTCGGTGGTAATTCGATCGCCGGTGCCGAAGAGTATTTGTACATTTTCTCACCGACAGGAAATTCGCGTTTGTCCCCCGGTCTTCTTTCTTGCGTTTCATTCGGCCGGAATGAGAGGGTGCGAACGCGCTGTAACTTGTAAAACCGCGCGTTTCTTTTCCACGATAATTTCGTCTGTCGATAAAGGCTTCAAATTTAATTCCCCGGGACTGTTGATTGCTATTCGCGCGGCATTCGCTTTGTTTCATTAAAGCCCCGTAACTAGTTAGCTCATTTGGCCGGTATTTCTCAACGTCTTCCATCCCGCCGTCAGGGAGAAGCATTCTGCTCTTGTTTCGCCATCGCATAACTCGAAGCTAAGGAGGATCTAATGACGATACGGCAAACAAAAAATTTAATCATTTCGAAAGAAAAAAATAACTACCGGAATATTGCGAAAATATGCTGATAAGGTATTATGCCGGTCTCGTTGAAAGGTCAGAACAGCTATGGGACGTTTATGGGTAGCATAGTTCTCCCCTGATATTACCGAAGACGCGCCATGCTTCATCGAGGCGTGGCAATATATTCATCCAACAAGCGTAAATGTTCATTTTTGCATAAACATCGAAAACCGTCCAGAAGTTCGTCACGTCTGCGATTTCGCAATTTAAAAAAACATTCGAGACATATCTTTAAAGATTAAATATTGCACAATCGGTAGACTGCGGATTTTTATGCAAAATAAGAAATGTCTAAGTAGATTTTAAAATTATATATAAGAAACAATATGAGCAGAAAGAAAAATTATTTGTACAAGATAGAGCTAGAGAATTCAACCATCATGTAAAAGAAAATATAAAATATTGACATGCTTTATGTTCATTTATTTAAACAGTAGTCTTTGTTAATGTTGCTTCGTTCCAGCTTTTTTTTACCGGATGATGTAATATTCAGATCTTCATTTGCGCTTCTCACAGCGATCGTTTAATACTTTTGGTTTTGCTGCGGTGGTTTAAACGTAAGGAGCCGTAAAGAAGAGGTTAGTATGTCTCAACTATGTGCAAGAATCCTCGCCCTTGTAATTTTCCTCTGCTTTGCTCGTTAAAGATGGCGGTTTACTTGACCTTCTTCGCGGTTTGCCAGAAAGTTTCGACCAATTTCGCTGGTAAACGTTTTTCATCAGTCACAAACGGCACCTACGTGCGGAGACATTAGCTCAAGTCAGTATTAAACATGGTGTGCAACTAAATTATGGAGTTTAACGAGTCGTGTCAGAGTTATCGCTAGGCCTGCGAAACTTTATGCAGATCTCCATTTTCATACGTTAATTTACGAGAAACCTTAAAGGAAAACGTTTGTTTTGTCAAAATTTGATAAACATGTTGATAGCATTTACTGAGTTAGACATTCAACATTATTCTCGATTATTTCTTACTGGCAGCAAGAGTAGTAACAAAAATAAGGATTAAACTTCGTCTTGGCAACCTGGAAATTTTTAACTTTTTATTACATAATCCCGTACAGTTTGACAAGAAAATGCCAAAAGACGAAGTTATAAGATGAGGAATTGACTGGTTCAAAAGTTATTGGGACCCATAGTTCTCCAAAATGAATGACGTTGAGCGCCGCGAGAATTGCGTCAATTTTAAGCCAACTCAAGTAATGAAAGTTCAATGAGTGATTAATTTTTTAACGTAAAAAGTGATTGACACATCGACCGCCCCAATTATCGCAGCCAATTCTTTTCTCGATCACTCTGCTCTCTTCTTCCGGTAATATTGCGCTTACATCCATTAGTCAGAAAGTAAGAATACAGTCCAGCTTCGAAGATAAATGATCAGAATTTCCCAATATCTGCTTACGTATTCCATGCATAGGAATTAGATGATTTATACAGACAATTTATAATAAGGCTAATGGTACGACTTTATAAGTCGGTATCTCACCGACGTGTGCAATCAAACAATGTAATGACACTATTTCATAAAATTGGAAAAATATATCACGATCACGTGGGAAGATGAAATCGGAAAAAGAATTGGAATTTGATCTCAACATTTCTCAAATTCAGACGTGGGTAAATTTTATTTGGAATAAAAAGTAATGGTTTGAAATAGTAGATCACTTCGACTAATTTTTTACTTATTTTAATAACATACAGAAAATACTAGCAGTTCTTATGAAATTCGATAAATAATGGAAATGACAAGTAGTTATTTGTGTAAATATTTATTCATATAAAAATGAGAAATTATTTCATTTGGTAGCCAAATAATGAAACAGTCCGTGAGGAAAATTATTTTTATGCGTGAATAAACTAACGCACGGTTATTTCCATGCAACAAATGGCTAAATAAACGAATGTGTTATTCGAATCACCGTTTTCCAAATTTATTATTCGAATAACAGTCTAGCATGAGCTAAATGTACAAACGCTGAATAATAGCAACTGTGCGGAAAGGAGTATCCGCTTTAATGCAATCTTTTCGTCAAGTTTGTTCTTTAATATGGACGTCTGAAACCACTTCTCATTGGATTTCTCGCAGTTGCTGCAAAAATTTTGGCAAGATAAATACAATGTTAAAGCCAGTTTCCAAAGTATTACGTTCCCTCGCCATTTTTTAATTAAAGCCAGCTCGAAACAGTTCTGCAGAATTTCGCGCAATTGCTGTGTACAATTGCTATGTGTTGCACAGGTGGGAGTACCTTTTTGGCAAAGTGTCTTAGCATTCTTTTCCCTTCACACTTGACGTATTAATAATACTTAAAAAATAAAATGTTGAACACTGGGAAAAATGAGCAACCTGAAACTACACGTTGACAAAGAATATTTATGCAAGGACATACATTTGTTCGTGGACTTCCCAAATACACATTCAGTGCAAAGTTGACACGTCACACTTGCACTGTCAACTTTAAACACGCATAACTTTAGTATCAATGAATTCCTCGCTTTAGAACTTCCATTTTTGGCATTTTCTCCTCGAGCTGTGCAAGATTATATAGTAAAGAGTAAAAAATGTCTGGATTGCCAAGGTGAAGCTTAACCTTTGCGTTCATTTTAATTTGAAATATGGAACTTTGTCTGTGAGTTAGAAAAATAAATGTGATAATGTAAAACACTGTGAGGAGCGAATATCGTGAAATTGGGATGCTTGTGATAACTAACACTGCATTCAGCAAATGCACCCAAAAAAGTGCACAGTGAGATTCGATTTGTGTCGTCCGATGTAAATTTTCCGTGTGATATTGCCCAGCAAAACGGCAGGGATTGATTTACGAAGTCCGCTCTACAAACGATGCTCCACTCGAACCTCATAAATTGTTTCATTAACCCGTACAAACACGCTTGACGTATAATTTGATGAATCGCTCGAGGAGGCTCGAAGCCGCAGTTGAGTTTCACTTTATTTCGGAATGTTTTCTTAATTACCCTCTTGCAATCCTACCGGCCGCAAAAAAACCTGTCGAAATTATTCGACTTTTCAATAAGTTGATTAAAGCAGATCTGTTTGAGATGTGCGTTCCGCGCGGGGGCCGCCGTGCAATTCCGGCGATATTTCGCAGATCGCCGGAAATACTTTGCCTTCTGAACGGGACGCGATTAAAGGAATTTAACGTTGACATTTTCGATCCGACTTCTCATGAAAGTTTCATTAGAACGCTTAACTCCGGGTGCCTGGAAGTATCGAACTTTGTTCGGAGAGAAAGAATGACTCGGTCGATGCTATTGGAACTTCCGGCGGGGAATTCTGCCTTTAACATCGCCGGAAACAATTGCGTCCTTTTAAATTGCGGTTTCAACGGCCCCCGGAACTCTGACTTAGCTTCTTTGCTCTGTTCTGTTTAATGTATCGGTGACCGTGAAACGAGCAGTCACAGACGCGATCGGAAATTGACACTCTAACTGTTAACCCTTAGCACTCGAGTGGTGACTCTGGAGCACCGCTAGAAATTTTTGTGGCATTATTTCAAGGAAACTACAAAAAATATTACAAAATTTGTATTCAATCACTAAACATTTAAATATTATATGTTGAAACCGGATCAGTTTCCTATGAACAAAATGAAAATATTCTAAGACGGAGGAAAAATTTAGTTTCAGAATGAAAATAGCGACGAGTGCAAAGGGTTAATCTTCGTCCTCGGTATATTTACAATTTTATTTAACACTAAACCTACCACGAACTGATTGATTTTTGCTATAATATACATACAACCCATTTTTCAATATTCACAACTTTCTTTATTGTTTACTTTCCGAAAAATTTCGTAGCATCTCTTTCTATATTAAGATACATATTTTTTTGTTTTGAAGCTCTAGTTTGACCGCTCATGGTAGGATTAGGAATACATGAAATGTCGGGGTAGGTTTAGTGTTAAGAATAATAATTAATTTTAATAAATCTATCAAAAAACTCTTCAATTATCTGTCCTCGCTCGTAAAATTTTATTTCTCCTAGTTTCTGACAATCTCAGAAGTGATTAGATTCCATTCCCAATAGAATTTTCTCGTTTTAGGAATGAGATATTTATTTTACACGAATTAACTAAAAATTCAAGTGTTGAACGAGCGAGTAGAATAACGCGAATAAAACCGGGCTGAACTTGAAATGCATAAAGGATCGTAAACGAAGAAGATGCAAGGTAAATATTCTAGACTGGAAGCAGTGTCTTGGTTTTGATGTTGAAGTAGCTGCGAGTGCAGATGGTTCCTGGTTGGTAGGCAAAGTGTTAAATTCGTAAATGATTTGGTATCCGGTTAGACTGAAGCTGAACACAAAACCCAGAAAGCAAAGTGCATCCCTAATGAATGTAGAGGTGGCGTGCGCTCGCGCGAACAGAGATCTCCATATTCGGTTTGCATTTTGCACAATGAGACAGCAGCGTGTGCGATGCTCTCGCGAGCGCGCTCTCTTGCTCCGTATACATCAACCGGTCTAGAAGGCGGAGATAAGAGTGGTTCTTCGGAGCATCGCATCCTAGCTAAAGATAAATACCTACATCGTCACCTCTGAAAATAGCGAATCAATATGTCTAGCCAGTCATCGGCCTCTGTCTTTGGGGTTGCCTGTGAAAGGTGGCCGACCCATTACCGCGACTATCGTCCTCTTTTTCCTCGGAATCCGTGTCTTTTTACCCAATCATTCTTCGCCGTTTATCTTTTGTCAAGTATTACATTTTTGGGGACAGTCGCTGTCGTCGCTGACAGGGAAGAATTTGTACACTTGCCAAATTTTTAATGCCTCAAGCAAAACTGTGTCTTCATTCTTTTCCCTGTATCGTGGCGTTAGGTTGTGTAGTCGAAATTTTTCAGTCTGATAAATTTCCTAGAATTTGTCTTTTCTCACACTTTTCCAGTATTTTTAATTCTATTTTGCGCGAAGCCCATAAAAAAACTTTTCCGAGATTTCCACTGTTCTTAGCATTCATTTTCCAAGCGATGCATCTCCTCTTAAGAATGCAATCGTCTTGCGTCCAGAAAACAGACACAGCCGACAATGGTGCAACGAAACAAGAAAGTTCCAACAATTTCTATGTTAATTTGTACGGAGACAGGGAGCGTATTCAGTCGGATAGAATAAATTTACATTTACATATGCCGGTACAATGTTCCTGCATCCGGCGTGAAGAAATATTTTAAAACGTTGTTGACGATTATCTTAATTTCGGTAAAATATTGCAGCTCGATGTTCGTTCGAATTGATAGCAGCGATAAAATTCTGGTTCCACTGAGGAACACAGTATTTAAACATTTGATGGATTATTTCTGTTCCTTCATTCAACTCAACGATTGTTGTTCTCGTAATATTTATTAGCCCGTGCTGACATTTTTCACAAATTTATTTCATCGATTGAAATAACTCCAAATTTGATTGAGGATTGGTTTTAAATTACATTTAGCGTAGTGAGGATGAGAGTGGTCTGTGAGTGGTGCTTCATTAGTGCCCAGAGCTTGATACAGCTAATAGATCCCTTCCACTAATCGATCCTTCTATATCGGCATTCAATTTACCGTCTAAAGAATCTACTACTAAATCTCCAACTCGAAGATCAAATTTCTGGGATTCAAATAGTTGCCGGAGTGCTGGCAGCCACTGACTCGAAACGATAGTTTCAAGTCCGCTTCGTTTCGAGCTGCTACTCCTGATGCTGGGCTTCTCCGTTTGGAATACCGTCCGCAAATTGCCACGTTCCAATTAGCGAGCTAAAGTCATTGTACACTTTTTCTCCCGTTTCCACCGATTCGAAGATTTCCCTTAATTACGACATGATGCTTACCGAAGTGTTAATTGCATTAAAAAAAGATACAGTTACATATGAAACTGTTTCAAAACTGGAGAGCAACGATTTTTTTGGACAAAAGTTAATTATCAGAGGCAATTAGAGCAATATTGTCGCGTGCCTGATCTTTATCAAAAACTGTAAAGCAAAGTTTTTGTGCGAGATTTAATTGTGAGATATAGTCAGATGTACTAGTGCCGCGAGTCTGACCATTGCTTGGTTTTTCTACTTGGAAAGATCCATTCGGAGTTGTAGAGCAACTATTTTGTAGGAAGTTCTGTTTTAGGAGACAATTAAGCTGAACACTATCACGTGTCTGACTATTTTTCGTTGCTTTTACTTAAGAAAAATCCATTCATAATTTTAGAGCAAATTTTTTATGAGAAACTTTATTTTAGGAAATACTTAGATTTAATGTTCGCATGTGTCTGACTATTTCTGCGCATTTCTACTTCGGAAAAGTCCATTCAGAGCTTTACAAGAGCTAGGTTGCATTAAAAAACATGATTCAGTACAGTATTGTCCTACGTCTGACTATATTTTGATATTTCTACTTAAGAAAAGTTAATGCACAGTAATTACAATGTTTACGTGAAACAAAATTGATTTCTGCGATGTAGTTACGTTCTTAACATTTTAGTATCGTATACCATCGGCTATTTTCAATAATCAATGACCATGATAATGCATTTTTAGGCACCCCTGGCACATTTGTAGGTACAGAAGGTATAAGGACTCCAGTCTATTCCATCCCCATTATCCTCCATTACTTTTTCCCGATGATCCACCCTTCACTAACTTCAAATCATCGATAACGCTTTAACCGCCGGCAATTCGAACATAAGAGAATGAGAACTTCAGCTTATCCACCGAGATGCATTGGTTCCATGGAGTCTTTCATGTAATCTGAATGTTCGATAAGTAAGAGAATGCATCTTCTATCTCGAATACTCCATTCGTAAGAAGATCAGCCCCTTGAAATTGCCTTTGAATTATTGCTCAGTCTTGAAATGTAAATTTGGTTCGGTAACAATCCCGTATGGCCCGATAGCACGCGCGATATAACAGTAACCTTCAAAGATTATTAAATTATTAAGCAGTTCCGCTGTAGAACACATTTTCATTCTGTCAGAAATTCAGTTAAACAGAATATCGATCGAAATAGTTGTTCTCAAAATTCTGAAGTAAAAAATAAATTTCTAAAATTCTGAACTCAGTTTTCCCTTACAAACATGATAAAGCATTCGTAATATAGCTGAAGGCTTTTACATCCCACAGTACAGAATAAAAAGTTCATTTAATCTTCCTAAATAAACTTCCAGCTTCTGTTTCGCCTCTCGCGTTCTACCGACAATTCAGCTTCGCAAACACGTATAAATAAAACTACGGTGGATGCAAATTTCCGATCGCTGATGAAAAGAAGGGGCACGTTAATTGAGGAAGCTTTTTGCACAACGAGGAATCGCAAGAACCGATATAACGCCGGGATAAATATTTAAGTTTGTCAAGCGGAAACAGATCTTGTGTAAATGATCGCAACGCCGGGGAACGCAGGGTACATCGTAATCACGGACGATTATGAAATCGGCATTAGGAAGGAGCAGAGGCCTCGTTAACTGTCAAACAGTGATCAATCTGTACGCCGACAGATCCGAGTTAGGCACTGTATAAACAGCATCGATAGCAACGCATTGGGAACCGAAACCCGGCTTCTGTAGAAAGATCGATTTCACGCATTGACAAAGCGAAATACGAGTTCCATACGAGCGGTGAAACGATGCTAACAATTGATGATCGAACCGTAAAAAGTTAACGCACACGACGCGAAACATTCGCGCATATTTCGACTCGCGGCAACACAGTTCGCGCTACTGTAATTTGTTCCATTCCACCGAGATATGACTTGTTCCCGGTAAGTTGCAAGAGTATCGCAACTTTGAATCATGTATAATATACGTAATGGCGCGGTCTGAACTCTATATGCAGTTTTGCATAGAAAACTATACCTGTTCGTAAAGTACGACTCGTATTGGATGATGGTACTGGCTACTGTTTGTTTCATTTGAAAGTATCTCGCAACAAACAGTGTCCTCCTCTGCACTTATGGCACTTGCAAATTTTTGAAATGCAGGGACACGTGCTCGTTATAAAAATTGCATGGCGTTTGCAATTTATTTTGTCCTGTTTGCAATCTTTTTATAATGATCTACGAAAAATGGTTTAAGATTACTGGACTGCACGTGCTTGTGTATTAATGGTAGCTATGAATTCTTTGAATGCAGAGTGTGCATTGTCAAACTTTTACCGTATTTTTACTGTGCTTTATCTTTCTTACGATTGTTTGCAGGACATCTGCATTCCGCAGTCTATAAGTCAGTTTTTTGTTTACTTCAATGGGACACATTTCGCGTTAATAACGGAGATGACGGCCATGAGAACGCATACATTGCGAAGTGTTTAACGCGCATATCGCCTCGTGCTCGCGAGGCGGATTAAAATCCGAATATTCACGGGCGGTTTGTTTTATTGTCTGCGCATTATTCTACTGGAACGCTCCTGCGAGCCCATCGAACATCTCGAGCGATTTCGTTATGTTCGATACGGCGACTTTCTGCCGCGAAAATTATTGCCAAAGTGTCGACCTAGTATCAAATCGTAAGCAATATTTCGTTCCGGTGAAAGGAATCCACTATAGACGCCGCGGACTTTTTATTTCGAACAATTATTTAAAGTTCGTACTGGGAAACACATAATTGAGATATAATAATATTAATATTCTTTGAATTGACTCTTCGTTCACGAGAAAATCAAGTTTGAACATTCAGCGGCTACGCCATTGAATAGGCCGTTGCTTAGGATTCGGCGGACGCGTCTGATCATGACCAACCAATTCTACTTACTGTGAGTGCTAGAACACGCGAATCCGCCGAGCATTCGGACTTGTAAATTTTTTCAAGAAACTAAGCGTCGATCTTAAAAATGTTATTTGTTCTTTTTCTACTTACCTTCGCTCTAATTTTTGCTCTTGCGCCTGTTCCGAGACACACTGTATATAATTACGAATGTCCAAACACTTCTACAGTTATTTCATTACTCATTTATTTGGATTTATAAGTATTATAATACATGCACTGCTAAATATATCTATTTACTCATTTCCCGGGGAAGCGTCTTTAGAACTTCAACTTAATTGTAAAATAAAAAATCAGGAACCGGTCGTCTTGGTCTAGTGTTGATAGAAAAGTGAAAACGATTGCTTCAAATTAGCCAATGTCACGGCAGCGTAGAAAAGACGCAGGGTATGTTTATGAAAATTTTTATTGCACACAGTCTGCAACAACCACGTCCTTTGAAGGTCGAGCCTCCTCAGGTAAACAACACCTGGCCGCAGAGGGATACTGCGGTGTTTAATGGGGCAATTATCCGGGGCGGCGATACTTAGGTGGGGATGGGGGATGGTTTTTTGCATGCGGGTAGGGCACGGCGATTATCTTCGGTTGGGAAAAAGAGAAAGGGGTGTGTGAGAGTGAGAGAGAGAGAAGGCAGAGGCGCCAGGTAGAATTGAAGGTGTCGAGTGGCGAAGAAGCGACGAGGCCACGCTTCCTTCGAGTCCCCAGTGCGCAAGGGCGTTGGCGCTGACGACGAACGGTACTGGAAGTGTCGAGGGTGTGGGGTCGCGGAGGGTAGCTTCGTGGAGGGATGAAAATAGAGTGGGGATGGTTTCAGGATACGGTGGGGTGGGACAAGACCGGAGACGAGACCGTGTTCCCAGTCGTTCAGTCCGCGCCCCGACACGCAATCCCACGCACACTTCTCGTCTCTCTGCCGATTCCGAGCCTATCCTGTCACAGTTTTCTTTTTATTTTATCGGCTCTAGTGGACCGTTTCTCGGAGTCGTTCGATTATCGGTGGTAGAACCGCGTGCTTGTGCAAACTCGTCTCTCCTTTGAAGAGGCCGCCTTTTCTGTTTTGTGCTTCTTTACCGCCGTCAGCAGCCCTCACGCGCCCACGCGCGGCCTTTCTGGTGAGTACAGCGAATTTCAAACTTCATCCTCGAAAACACCACCGTATTCGCCTACCTTCAACCTGTTAACACCGGCCGAGATTTTCCCTTTCGGAAAACCCGGCCCAGGCAATTGAAACTAACGTCGCGTAACATCCCGTTTTACTGTCAACGCGAATAGAATACGCACCCAGCGTGCACCAATATGGATACTATCGCGCCATCAAGTAGAATTAAGTATCTTTAACATGTTCAGCTGTTTTTCGCAATCGGAAGCAACGTACCCAAAATTCTCGTCACTACAATGACGGACGGAATGCACTCGGCTCGCACCAATACGGATACCCTGTGATACTATAAAGAACGATTAAATATTTTTTTATTCTCAGTTGGTCATTGTGTCGAATATCGCGTCACTAACACGAACACGAACAGAGTGCACTCAACGTGCACCAATATGGATACGATAATGCAATAAAGTAGTAAATCAACCCTTCGGGGACGACGCCCGATCGGCGCTTTCTTCCTATCAGGCGTTCAAACGAATTCGTAGCCCTTTCTTCGCGAATTTCTTCATTATTTACAAAAGACAGAAATTCTACTGTCGAAACTGTTCTCCATCACTTTCCGCGTACTTCCTTCATCTTGTAATAATCACAGAGTTTTAAATTTTGTGGATATTTGAATTTAAAATACTACTGACTGACTGACGAAATAATTTATACATGCTCGATCGACGCTGTATGGTATTACTATAATCATTAGACATATAATCTTTATAGAAAATTAAAATTTTAATTTTAAATCGTGCAAAACAGTAGCCAAGCAGAAATTTCATTCTTTGATAATATTAATCGACTGAGACATTTGTATTTTTGCAAATTCTTTTGATCCGTCCATCTTGTAATAATCACAGAGTTTTAAATTTTGTGGATATTTGAATTTAAAATACAACTGACTTACTGACGAAATAATTTATACATGCTCGATCGACGCTGTATGGTATTACTATAATCATTAGACATATAATCTTTATAGAAAATTAAAATTTTAATTTTAAATCGTGCAAAACAGTAGCCAAGCAGAAATTTCATTCTTTGATAATATTAATCGACTGAGACATTTGTATTTTTGCAAATTCTTTTGATCCGTTCATTGAATTTTGCGCTTATTCGTATTCGTCCTAAATGCACAAAATCCGCATAGACTTTTCGATGCTTCAAATAAATAAATAATAAAGAATCCGAATGGCACTGAAGGCCCCCGACGATATCGGGGGTGTAACAAATTTTTGAAACATCTGTCGGGGTCAGTACAGTGCACAGACGGCTTTGAGGGATTAGTCGCGTTTCGATAGGGGTGGAACGAAAAGTTCTGGAAGGACGATAGGTTCGCTGACTTGCAGGACGAGTTGACTCGTCTCTGTGCGGTTAACAGGTGAAGGATCGAGTGACCGTTGGAAAAAGTTCCTGGGCTGTCCAGGACCTGCCTCCCCCTATTCCTGCTCGAACGCGATTGCACTCGCGATTTCGCGGCTCCCCGACTCCATTTGGTTAATGGAGGGAGGCGATAGGTGCCCTTTGTGAAAGTTGCCAGTTCGTTTGAAATTGGAGTTCGGGGAGGCTCGCCCCCCGGGAAAGACGCAAAGCTCACTGAACAGAGGAGGATGATGTTGTTTCATTAACGGGTATTTTTATCTTATCGCGCCAAAAGCACACCGGGCTCTCCCCTACCCCCTCTACCACCCCCTCTCGCTTCCTCTGTCTAGGGTGCTCGCCCTGTCGCCTTTTAAACGAGAAAGGATACGCGAGACAGGCCTCTCGCCGACGCTTTTCACGGAGACGTTCGGCTTTATCGGGCTCCGAGGAAATGGGGGAATCATAAGCGACAATGAGAGACCGGTCGGTTCGAATCCCATTAAACGTTGAATTTACCCGCGCCTATCGCGTATCCTTTGATATTTCGAGGCACGCATCGTGGCCAGGATATGTCACCGTCAGCTTCTGTCGCGCGCGTAATATGGTATTTAATAATGCTCGCGCGCGCGCGCGCGCCCACCGACCTGTGCGTGTCAGAAGTATACGCTTGATCCATCAATATTTCAATGTTTTCGATAGCCCGGGGAAAGATTAGGGTGATGAGTCGTTTAATATTTACATGGAATGCAATCCTGATGCAGACATTCTCGTCTCGGAGGCGACTCCCGTATCTGAGAAAGAGAATTAACACGTTTTTCGACCACCGTGGGCTGTGTCAGTGATGTTACGTCACCCGGTATGTTTCAGTTGGTTTTAGACAGCGGATCTGGCAAAATAAAAATTACCTAGTTTGATTGCGAGGAACGGAAGCTGTGTGATCTGTTTTTTCTTGAAATATTTGTATATTTTTCAGTAAGTCGAAAGTAATGGGATATTGTTAGAATTTTTCTAATGACCACGGTTTTCTATTTCACCTATTCATTTTTGTCATGAACGCATAAAGTCGCACAGTTAGGTCGTAAATAAGGGTAGCTTTACAATTTTACAACGGCCTCTCTTTGACTGCTTCGGACTTCAGAAAAAATATAGTGCGTGTTAGAAGTGTACCGATCCATCAGTATTCTAATGACCTAGGGAGAAATTGTAATTTTTATATAAACGGAAAAGTAACAAGATTTAAACGCGCTCGATGAATTGTCAACGGTGAATATAATTCTTCTGTGACGGGTACGAACATTTGGTTTGTTTGTTCGTTGATGTTTCCGTCGTACGTTTTCCTCGACGTTGGTAAGTGTCAATTACGTCAGCTAGAACGGTTGACAAGAAAAATGCTACTAGCAGAAGAACTTTCTGACAGCGAAAAGGCGATGATTGATGCCTTTCACGTTCAAGATAGAGGTTACAGCTACATCGGTCGAGGAGTGCAATTGCGGGCAGCTAAAAGACGCAATCGTGGTAAAAAGAAGCACTCGGATCGTTCGAGGAAAGTGTTTCTCCGGGATGAACGAAAAATGCTACGCTCTATCATCGATTCCACTGGATCATTGATTGAAATGAGAAAGAAATATCAATTGATAGGTAGCGTCTAGATAGTGAATTTTGTGCAATTCTTGTGCAATTTAAAACAGCAGAAAGATTGATATACAGTTTTCATTCGATATAAGGCGATGGTTCGCGACCGGTTTACGTCGTATTTCGAATTATGAAGAAGAGGGAATTTTCTTATTTCGAAATAGAAAGCGCCGTCTTATATCGGAATAAAGTTGTTTATATGGACGGTCGCACTGAATCAGCAACGTCGCGTAATTATTAATCGCAGACACTAACAATAGAGAACAATATTACGGCATAATCTATTTCCAAAAGGTCACGCTATTGAAATGTTTGAAGGCATCGGTGTATTTATGATACGCAATGTACGCGAACACTTCTGACACTTTTTCCGATCGAGAAATTTTTTACAAATCGCATTTACGGCGGGTTGTTTGTTGAAAAATTCGCCGGTAGCCGGTGAAACATTGTTTCCTGCGTTTAACGAAAAATCGAAGCGATTTCGCGCAGCATAGTGGAGAATTTATGGACAAACGAAAATTTCGCCGTGGTCCGATGAATGATTTAATCAACAGATAAAAGTATTTGTTTGTTGCAGCCTTCCCATTTGTTCGAGCCTCGAATCACCTTTTTTTTGTTTCGTCTTTTCGTCGATCGTAGTTCATTGATCGTTTAAGAGTTTAGTGTCGCCGAGAATGCAATGCTCTCGGGAAAAAAAGTGAAAACGAGTCGCCGAGATTTGAATGCAAGTAGTACGAGCGTATACTATATCATCCAATTCCGTGGATGCTGTGCAATATGCGCATATACGTTCGTGTGTACGCGTGAGAGACTCAATTACCTGGCAACAGGGTTGGCTATTGCTAATTATTATTCTCTTCCGTAATATCCAATTATCTAACCGGGGTTTCATAGTTTTTTAATCGGGCGAACGTTATCGAGTAGCTCCGAGTATTGTTTGGATTACGATTTACAAAATTGGGAATTCTTTATTCCTTTTTTAGTTCCTAAGCGTAACGATGACTCTATTTTAGAATGGGAACGTTCACAGGGTAATAATAGCGAGTAACATTAAAAGTCCAACAATAAAAGCACGATATTTCATTCATAAGGGTCCCAATTACCGTGGAGGTACCAATTACTGTGTCTATATTAATTCTACTTATTTTTAAATTATAATGAATATTAAAAACGAGATATTAAATTTTTTTCATTAAAATTCGAATTTTAATACATTAACTTTTTCGCTTATAATTCTTTCTGACGCATTTATTATTGCACAATTTTCGTCATTTTTATTACAAGCGTATCAAATTCGCAGTTCCATTACCATGCTCTGCTGCTTCGGTTTTAATTTTCATACGGTCATGGGAGAGGTAGAAATGCAACTATTATATGAATAGAAAGGTTAATTACAAATATCGATTGGATAGGTGAATAACAACTAACTTGGCTCGGTTTCGCTGGGCAAACATTGTGGCAAGATATTACCATTAGGGTCGAGTTTCAAACTGAATCCAATTAAACCAGCTACAAAAATGGGCCATCTTCAAAATCTGAATAAATTAGACACTTCATTCTTTTGGTTTAACGAGGCCATCAATTATCGTCTAGAATCTACAGGAGGTTCGTATTTCAATGTCTGCCGCATTCGTACACAATTATTCGTAATGGACCAATCCCAGTTTCTCTTCTTGGTTCCCAGTGATGTGATTCCCCGAATTTCAAGAAAATTGTTACTCAAATTCAGAGGTGTCACTCTCAAATAACTGTATTGCATTGCTATATACAAAAATGGCTAAAATCCTCAACTTATTCGTTGTGCCATCACGTTTATCAGTGTTTGTATAATTTGTACACTTAAAGATTGAATCTCCATTTGACTGGTTTAAAGAATATCAGTATTGAAGAATTTTCGCCAGAGTGCGTCCCCAGGAATAAAGATGGCCGCTCCGGTCGCGGTTTCTGTCGAACGTGTCGGTATTATCCTGATCGTGGCCGATCATGTTCGGAGATATTCGGGAGTTATTCCGGGGCGGTCCTGGGATAAAGGGGCGAAGGTCATTAAGTGGAAAAACGGCTTCGAATGCTGGCGCAGTTGTGGAAGACAGAGCTAGATAACAGCCGTAAGAAAAATATGGCAAAAAGATGGCCCGTGCACATGGTGAACCTCGGTCGCCCCTGGGCTTTTCCGCCGTGTTCAATCCTGGAACGCACTGGAAAAAGGAAGCTGTAATTAAAATCTTTCGGGTCGTCTTACACGATGATCTTAATTTGATCACGTCAAACGCTTCTGGGGGAAGTTCCCCAGCAATTTCGTGTTTAGCAGCGTCCCGTTAGGTTTGTCGAAAGTTGCTACGTCTTCGAAACACCTAGGGCTCGAATCCGGCCCTGTAAATTACTTTGGCCTGTTCTTAATCAGCGGAAATTAGCCAATTTGGATCAACTGTCGCTGATGACAGTGGACCGTCACACCTTCTAACATTTTTGCAAACGTATTTCTGTAATCCCTCTTTCAATGTGATTGCAAATATGTTTGTACAAATATGTTAATAGCATCTCCGTTTATTAAATGAAAATAAACACTTGCGCGAATGATTCGTGTATCTAGTGTAAAAAGTATTTCGATATGACGGTAAATAAACTTCCTGGTTTTTATTAAAAAAGCTGATCTGACGTATTCGCTCAGCGCCATATGTCGAATAAATTTTCCAACAATATTTAACGCGGTCGTTTTCGTTGAAGGTATTGTTTGTCTCAATAATATTTAGGTTTTACGCAATATCTGTTTTTTTCTCAACTCCGGGATTTAATTATAATATTCCAGTGAACGTCCTTCAATATTTCTTTTACCTATCTCCATTAAGCGTTGTTAGCCGCTGTATCTTCTTCCTTCGGGAGGACAGTAATGCAGTTTTTCCAGCGTAGTACATGCGCAAATAATTTTTAACGACTCTGATAGAAAAGTTTCAGCACGGGATAATAGTGAACACTTTAGGATAATAAAAGTAAATGGCGGTGACAACGAGCGACGGTGACGTAGCTCGCAAGGAAACATCGCGATGGGGGGAGAAAAAAAAAATAAAAGAGGCGTGCATGTAACAACCATTACTTATACCGGATATCGTGCTTTTTTTTGCTGTTATCCTGAAAAGTACTGCTAACGGGAGTGGAAAATCGAATTAGAACCATATAGCGCGTAATAAAATCGCAGCGAAAGGATTTCGAAATGTGTTCATGGCTGCATTATAGCTGATAGTAAGTGCTCTGAAATGTCGGGATCTTCGGTGACCTAATTTCATGTCGCTGGATTGCAAAAATACGCGTCGTTCTTCTAGTTGAGAGGCACACTTGTCAATTGTAACGAATTTTGGCACACACAAAAAATTTCTCCCATCTTCGTGTTTCGGATCAAAATGGCTCCATAAGTTGAGAATAGGAAACCTATCCTGTAAAATAATATTTCCTTATAATATTTATTTAAAATAATAATATTTCTCTGTCCCCTTTTTATAATATTCGGTGTACGCAATAGTTTTCGAGATTTTTCAATCGCTCATTCATAATGATTTATAATTTTAAATAAGTTTAAATTAGCTCGATAATTTGTTAGCAGTTTTCAGCCCCCCGTTATCATTGAAATCTGTCGTCTGTAAGAATACATGTTTCGAATGTTTGTCGGTGTTGCACACGTGCGTTTCGTTATAATTGGCAATTTCGCGTTGGCCCGATGTCCCTTGTCAATTTCATTCGACAGAAGTTTAATAATATAAATGTTCAGTCTCGTTAGCGGGGTTATTAAAATACTTGTCGTGATCACAGCAGCCCGTCGCGGCAGACGTGGCGACCGTAATTAACAAAATATTAATTAATTACACCTTGCCGGCGGAACGGAAGCACAATACGATCTCTTTGATCATTTTAGACGGTGGCGGCAAAGAAAACGGGAACAATTGCGGTGTCGTGTTTTTCGGCAGATCCATGCAGCAGAGCCGGTTCGTAATTTGCGATCCTCTCCATAGAAATCGCGAAAAATAATAATAGTCGTGCGTCGAGGCAGAATGGAATCTTACCGTTAAATTACGCGCGATCGCGCGCGAACGTTATTAACGCGACACCGTGGAAATAGTAATTTAAGGACAGCGCAAGTTACGTTGTACATTTTGTTTTTCGAAAGCGCGCTCGACGGGGAAAATACGTACGGCCGAAAATTTGTTCGCGCGGAATGCAATTGTAGTTGTCGAACGCACTTCGCAACGGTTCTCGGCTGTTGCGCAGTTCCCTCGTTAATTAGTTCTACCGGCATTAACACTACTGAACAATTTTTTTTCTATGTAACTTCCGTCGACATTGATTTTCGCGAAATCGATTAAACTTCGGCAAATATTAATCAGCTCGTCCAAAAATGGGACGCCGACTCGTTGCAGCGGACACGGTTGGTCTTCTTCTGCAGTGCGATTGCGCAAGGAGTGCAAAATTTTTACAAAGGAGATCACCGGATCTATTTTCATCCAGATTATCAAAAATCGTCATTCAATTCAGTTCAGTTTCTTGGCGAATTAATCGACAGAACAGCTGCATTCAGTACGACAGAAAAATTAACGTGTTGAAGAAAGAAGTGATCTCAAAAATATGTTTTAAAAGAATTGTTAAATAAAGGAGTGAATGGTCTTGAACATCATAAATTATACAGTTATGAACTTTCGATTGTTAGATGTTCTTCAGCAACTGTAATACTACAATCTAGTTACACAAATGTCTTAGCCGTTCGTGATCTAATTATAACGTACTAGCTTATCAATCGCCACTGGCATACACCCATGTAATTAGTATGAAATAATCGCTCCGCCGTGAATATGTATCATTGTGTTAGTGGAACACTATCCATTTGCTAATTGGAATAGTTTCTCATCTATAATGCCATACAAACCATAATACACACAGTTCTGGTATTGACAATGAGTGTGTTGCTGGATTCGCCGGATCTTCGTTTAATTATCCAGAGAATATTACTTTAAAATCGTGCAACATTAATCAACCTTTTTATCGCGACTCACAGAGAGCAGAAATTTCATTATATCTCGTACTAATTTAACCACGGTAGGGAGATTAATCATCACGTTTCGTATGAGCCTACATTGACGGTTATTGTTCCATTATTTCTGCTGTCGATTGCAACAAAATTTCGATGAGTGCGGTGCCATGAAATAATTTTTAACTTCTGATTTTGATGGTACATACATTACATAGTAATGCATTGATAGTAATACATTGATTTCGATAGTGAAGCCCAAGGTAGCGTATAGTTCGATTCAATTATACTGAAAATACAGTTCTAAATACAGTTCAGTTAATTCTAACAGTCCAGTCATTTGTCTATGAAACTAACTAGCGTAAGGGACTCGATTACTGTGGGTTACACAATTACAATCTAAAAAGGGATCATGCACAAAATTTTAAAAACAAATTGACAGTAAGCAAGGGGTTAAACTTTACCTCAGAAAATCAGAAATTTTTCGAAAACGTCGAAAATCCAAGTTTTAATGTTAGGAATAAATAAATGTCAATAAATTGCGGATATGCTGTTCTATTACTTTTTGCCATTTATTGAGGTAACATCGCAGAATAATCCTACGATTAAATGTCTTAATTTTATCCTTGAATTTTAATTTAAAAACTCCAGGAACTTTCGTCAGAAACCCCATGCAATCTTCTCTACGAGTAAAAAAGTGCTCGCGTTTTGTGCTCGCTATCGTAATCGTGCTTCGCAGTTTCCAGTCGGCGCTCCCACGGTTTCTGTCGATGATCCGCTGCCAATAGAATCGCAGTTCGTCTGTTGTGCCTCGACTGCGATAGCGCGGAGCAGCAGCAGCAGCAGCAGTATCGATACCCCCCGAAGTTAACCAACACGACGATGTACAAACATTACTTTTCAATCTGGTAAACGTCCGTCCCCGATATTGGATTTCCGGGGTGAAGTTCGTAACTTTCCGCGGAAGGTCCTCTACTCTTTCCCGGTTCTCGGAATCCACTCGCAAAACTTGATTCATCTAACTTAGTCGGGTAGACCTTGCCGCCGCCGCCGCGCGCGCACAAAGTCTTCATTCTGATGAATCAAAGCGGGTAGGGATGGGAAATTTTGAGGAATCGTGTCGTAGTACCACGTTCTCGATTTTTCCTCTACGATCCGCGAGGGATATTTCTCTCTCTCTCTCTTCCTCTCTTTCGCTCTCTCGCAACGGAATTGCAGTTCGCAGCAGCTGTTTCATGGGTTCGATCGCTTAAAGTAACTCGCGGGCCCGTCAGCTGGCAACACGCGAACAAGAGGAGTAAGGGAATTCCTCGCGTGTCAAAGTTCTCGGGGGATCCTAAGTAGAAATTGTCGTGGGGAAACGGGGCTTGTCATATTACATTATTGAAAAAGTTCCGAGGGATTTTGCTTTCCTTAATTGCGGCTGGCAACATCGTATTCCCTTTATTCGCTCGGCGTGTTGCCGGTTTTGGAAAGTAACCCTTCAGGGATTGAGTCTGTGCACTGTAATTACGCAGGTTATTACTAGAATCTATCGCTTTTTCACGTACAATAAAAATTGTCCGTACTTATCGCAATTGACTCTGAACAACGTTGCAGACCTGAAAACGACAGTATTTTTAAATTATTTGCTAGACTTGTCATTCTGCATTTGATTTACTAGTTTTCTTCGTAAATTCATAGAGTACATTACAAATTACATTATAATATATCTGTGAGATCATACATCGACAGTCGAGCATCGTTCTTAAGGGTTTCGGGGAGTACTATGACAACGTATAACGGCTACAGCTGTGCCATCTTTATAGCTCCGTCACTTCAATGATTTTAATATTCTGAAAATTATATATTTTTTCCAATTAATCGTAAATTATTCAGAATTATTCACAATCGTCTGTAGAAAGTGATATCACGTTTGTCAAACGGTGTCAAAGCAGTCCGTTTGAGTGATTTGCCTCTTCAAAGGGTGCTGAGACGCGAAATAGGACGGTGTAGAAGTGAAACGGAGATTTCGAGTCGTTAACCCCGGAGTTAATCGCTCTACGAAGTTAATTATATGGGAAACGAGAAAATTCGCGAGTGGATAACAAACATCAGGAATGAATTATAATATTCATTAATTACATCAGAGCTCGAGCAGTTGGGCAAACAGTGCTAGCGGAAACGATTACAGCGGGACTGTAATTCTACTAGTAAAATATTAGTGTTTCAAAAGTTCGGGAAGTTTTAATCTGTCTCCGGCAGAACCATTTTACCCTGCGGATTCCGTCACCTTTCCTCGCGCGTTTTAGAAACTTCGTTGTTATATATCACAGCGAGAAAACTGGAATGTTAGATCGAGCCGAGAATATTCGATAAAATAAGAAATGGTGAAATTCAGTTAGGAGTATTACAATGTTACATTTCAGTCAGAATATTGCACTGTTAGATTAAATTAAGAATATTACCACTGTCGGATTAAATTCGCACAAGTTTTGTTGCTTCATTTCTACAGATACGCAAATATTAACACGTCGATTACATGGGGTGTAGCCGGACTGGTGGCAACAGCTGTGCAGGGGTTGATTCTACACGTATAAATGGATCGAAAAGCGGGAATAACATTTTTTTGTTTGACGGCCTCGGTTTTGAGAAAATCGAGTTTAAAAATGCAGCGAATACGCGAGCAACCGGATAGGAATCGTCCGACGCGTCTGACCATAGCCAAACAATTCTACTTCCTGATCTTCACAGACGATTTTCTCGAGAACGAGACGATAACCGAAATAATATTATTCCTTTTTGTCGACTTATTTTCACACGTAGAATCCGTATATGTGTCACAATAATTTTTCACCGGATTCATACTGGAGATAATTAATCTTCATTAAAGCCGAAGAATGTGGAAAGGTTATAGGAATAGTTACCATGAAAAATTGGATCTTTCCAGTTTGATTTTATTGAGTGCTCGGTTTAAATGGTTATTAATTCAATAAATATAGTATCTTAGTATAGTCTCATGTGTGTTAAACAGACACAACAAACAGTGACGAGTGCTTAAATCAGAAAACCTGTGAAATTTCTGAACCGTGTCGAATCTGTTAGCCAATTAGAACGCGATTCTTCGCGTTATCAAAATTTCGAGGTCGAACGTTCTCCGAAGGCTTTTCTCCCGACTTTGACAAGCGACGTGCATTTTAACAGGGCGGAATTCTTCGCTCGACAAAAGGAACGCGGCGAATCGATAGCTGCGTACAAACGTTTTACAGATGTTCGGGGAGGGGGGTGGTGGGGTGGCAAACGAAAAAAAAGTGGGAAACACGTTAAACTCTGTGGAAATATCGCAGCGGGGCACGCTCGAGGGAGTGACGTCTGTCGGGACGACGCGTTTTTCGACTTTATGCGCGCGCGAGTGTGGACGAACGCTCAGCTGTCTGGGATTTAAACCACACGTCACGGAAGTTAAACTGCTAAAATTTTCAACTGCTAACATCTCGGCGAAACGACATCCGAACTTGTAAAGCGGCGAACGACTTTCACCAGCAGCGCCGGTAACCCGAAGTTTACGGGGGTGGGTCGCGCTCGAGCTTTTTCCGGTTCTGGGTCGGGTTAAAAATCGCGGACACTTAGGAACACGTCCGTAAGTGTCCGCACATCCATCGGACTCGTGGAAAAAAGCCGGCGCTTAATCCCTTGCGCTCTGTCGACGCCCTCGTTGCGCGGACATTTTAATCTGCTGCTCGACAGCACGATCAAACTGGCAGGTTGTTGCGTGCCGAATATTTTTCGTTGCGTAGAACACAAGCGAATTTCGTGTTCCTTTTTCTCGGAGTCTGCTGCAAGCATAAACTTTCAATCTTCGGAGCGTGCAGCGCCGAACTGGATGCGCATTTTAGTCAAAGGGAATCTTGAGGTAAGGAATAGCAAAAATTGTACAACCGTATCAATGTAAGCATGTCTTTTGCTGTGTGGATTCGGGCCTTCAACCTAGATCATGCTGCCAGTGCGATTTTAGGTGGAATTTCAAAAAAGTCTTTGACTAGCATACGTGTTACATCTGTCGGAGTAAAAGCACGTAAAATTTGAACTCGTTTGTTCATTAATGTTCTTTTTTTCAAGCTTTCTCTTGAATTTGCACGGGATGTATTAATTGGAGACGAAATAAACTTTCGGAATCAATTTAGTATGTTTTACTTACCGAAAAAGATACGCACTCCTCTTAACAATTAACGTGGTCTGAAGACGAAGCATAATAGTTACATTAATTCGTCGGACACCTTGTGAATGCGCACTGTGGCGAACAGCGTGCACATTCATCTAGAAAAATGCCGAGCTTCGTATCGGCGAGGTTTTTAATATATTCGCGTGCATTATTGCATGAATGCGTTAATTTCTAGTTCACGTTCCCTCCTTAATGATAGCGTCCCGGTGCTGGTTCATAACAACGCGGGGCGCACAAAGGGGAACAAGATTAGTTTCTTGACGCTTTGTTTCAAATATCTTTTCATTATATTTGCCCGGGCCGAAGCAGCGGGAAAAATGGTAGTCGAAATCCTCGACTTCGAAAACGGGGGCTGAAGAGAGAAAGAGAGAGAGAGAGAAAGAGGGAGTGTTTGTTCACGGTGGCTTTCGCGCGCACCCCCGCCATGCCTCGTGCGCCATTTAATTATCTTTTGTATCCCGGTCAGTTCATTAATCTCGCGATAATGAAACCCGGGTCTATGTACATCGTTTACAGATCGAATTGATTCCTGAAGCGCTTTTCATTAGCCGGACCGCGCGGCGTAGTTTTCGATTAAATTCCGCGCGTTCGTTCGGATTTTATTGAGCTGAAATGAGCGCGTGCGACACGCTCGCCGAGAGGCCATCAGAGAAACGACCATGCTGTCCCATAGTTTCGTGGAAATATTTATTTTTTCGCTGTTGCCCGCTCGCCGGGAAAATCCTGGCTCGGAAACACGAAGAAGCGACTCGAGTCGCGGCGCGGCGAAATTGACTCGCAGAAACATTGCGGCTTTGTTCACGGTGTCCCATCGGGATTGTTCGGCACAACTACAGACTGCACGGTCGTGTGCAAACGAAAACCATATCAATTTAATCTCGTCGACAACACGCTTCCCGTTTATTGCCCGATAACCGTCGATACGTGGAAATAATGAATGAAATGACTCGGCGTGAAACGAGCTCGGCTGTTGTGTCTTAATCTCCCGAATCGCGAGAGAGTCACGTTTCGTGAACCCCGGCTGAACTATACTTAACGCCGAGCTCACGATTTTAAACCAATCTGCCATGACTGTTGACCTACGAGCAGAACAGTACCGGCAAAGCTCAAAGCTGCTGAACGCCTGCACTCGCGCTGCAAACCGCATCGCGTTAATGCAGTTTCTGTTTCGGTTGTCACTCCACTTTGACCGAGGGAGAAACGAACTGATAGAGTAACCGACTCTGTTGCAAATAACTTCTGCTGCAAATGCGGAGGAAAAGTATTGAAAATGTTGTGAAGAAAATCGTTGAATTTTGGGCTGAAAATTGGGGCGAAACCTTTTCTTCGATTTGTGCTTTTTCGTAAAATATTTTCTGCGTACGAATTAATCGTGAGCAAATTTTACATGAAGAATTGCTGATGTTGGACTCCTCGTTGTCCTTGGGCTCATCTTGAAGGTCGAAGCCTTCGCTTTCACACCGCAATATTGTTTTCTCAGAAAATATATTGGATCGTTGCACGCAACTAGAAAATTGGCCGGCGTCAAAAGTTGACAAATTTCTGAGACGCGGATGAAAAATTGTTCACATCACACCTATTATAACTTCGTGCAGAAAAATCGATGTGCAATCTACCCCGGATCATTTTGAAGCGCGAAGCGTCTACTTTGACGCCCTTAAATATTTTTTTTATTAAAACTATCCGGAGGAAAATTATTAACAATCAACCCACCGTCGTATCATCATACTCGGTCTGAACTCGTTTTAAAGGAACGACGCTTCTACTTCCGTCCGCCATAGTTGTGTTTTTCTACTGTAAAAATTTGTTTCACTGCTGGCAATCCACCCACGTAAAAAAATCCATTAAATCAAAGAAGTAATAAAATAAAAATTGAAAAGTTGTCCTCGAGTCATATGACCTTCCCATCGAAACACGATTTTCTCGAAAACGAGGCGCCAAATGGAAAAATAATTTATTCCACATTTTTGACGTTTCGTTCTCACCTATGTAAATCACCCCCATTTCTGCCATGAATGCTGGTACACCCTGTATATCGGCGGGTAATGCGGGGTCGGTGTTTCAACGATTAACAATATATTGTCCTGCGGTCTCGGCGGATTTTCATGCAAATTATAATAGACGGGCGTAATGGTAACTAGCAACCTCCGACTCGAATCAATGGGCATTAATTGAAATAGAAGCGAAGCAACCGGGTGAGGAGGGTGGGGGGAAGGGGTGTCCCAAGATCTACGACGACTGCTGCATTATGCAACGCGATAAAGACTCGGAATATTCAAGGGGAAGAGCCCCGACGGTCGTCGCGGGCCCTAACGTTGGTTCAAAGGCGAACAGAACAGGAAGTCGCCGGTTCCCAAGGTCTTCGGGGATCGAGATTCCGTCCTGTCTCCAAGGCGACCACCGTAGACGGACAGTTTTACCCCCGTATAGCCAGGCTTGTTTCAGGAAAACAAGCTCGTAAATACTTCCTGGGAAGCTTGTGTGCTTCCTAGCAGGCGATCGACAGCCCCGCGGTCCAGCCCTTCGGGAATAACGACTGCAATCATGGTATCCGGATTCCGCTCAAGGCCGCCTTTCTGATATCATTTGTCCACGGTCAGTCGGGCAAATCCAAACCTCGCGGACAGATTCCGACAGATTCGAAGACTGTTGGTGTCCCTGACAGAAAATAACCGATGACAATCAGCGACGTGATTCTTGGAAGAATTAGTTTGTCCGTCTAGGGGCAGTCGCCTAAATAGCTTCTGCGATCGTCACGTTGCTAGTATACATTTTCGTACGTAGATTGTGGATTTTTCTGCACAATAAAAATTGTCGGAACAAATTGCAAAATACAGGAGCCGTATAGATATTAATTCCTTTTTTAATCATTTTAATGGCACGAAAATAGTGCAATGGTATGTTTGAATGGTTCGTATATTTTCACTGTAATTAATCTAACAATCTCTTTATCATGAAAGTATTGAAATCCGCAGTCTACTTCTGTGTATGCTACTAATTTCTTTTAAAAAATAAGATCCTATTCATATGTCAATATTTTTAGTCATTAGAAAATTCATAGACAATAGATTGTTCTGTTTCCTGCATGAAATTGTGAGCACCCACAAATTGTGGTTAATTTTGGATTCTTAATTAATTGGGTTTGCTGCACGCATTTTTCGCCAAATTTTAGATCATATGTCGTGACTGAGAAACGTAGTAATTAACTATTGTACGTAAAAATGTTTGAAATTGTTGAATAGAAGAACCCTCGATAAAAGTGAAGATATAATTCCTAGGTAAATACTGTTAATTAATGTAGTTTATCCAGTTGGAACGCCAGAAATGCGATAGAATCTTGAGACCGGTAGCTATTTGAATCATTTGATCCTCGCACTGTTTGGAATTTGATTATGGTTGTGTACGCGTGTCACATAGATATAAATGCATGTGGATCTCGATTACGATGGTACGCGAATATTGAAACGATTAGATTAGAATAGATTATGCAAATAGTTGAATGACGGTGGTCCCGCGGCACGCACTCAGGCGAATCATCTTTGTTAACCCTCCGTACGCTATGTCAGAGTCATTTGTGACCCGTAGCGGTGGGGATAAGCTCCAGCAACCGCCAATATGTGTAATTTTATTCCGAAAAACGACGATGCTGTATATTTCGAAATAAGAAAATCGCAATTCTCTCTTTTTCCTCGTCAACCGAAATACGACGAAAGCCGGTCCCGAGCCATAATCTTATATCGAAAGAAAACCGTAGTGAAATATCGGCGTGGGTCAGAAATGACTCCGGCATAGACCTAGAACTCGCAGGAAACCCAGGGTTAATAAACTTAATAAAGTCATTATTATTACCGAGGATAATAAACTTAAAATAACAGTCACGTTATAAATGCGGTGAAACGGTGGCGGTGTATTTTTAACAAAATTAAACCAGATCGTGGCGACCTCAAAATTTATTAAATATTTCATCTATTTCCACCAGTTTAGATTGTATTTTAAACGAGGTCTTCTTCCGAAAAAAAAACTTAATACCGTTAGTAATAGCTATGTATATCGTGCAGAATGGAATCGATCATTTGTACATATGACTGTCTGCCGGCGTGAAAATATTTCCATACGCCGGCCGTTTAAAAAATATTTGCCCCGAGTGTTATTTAATTATCATCTGCCGATGGACTTCGATACTGGAAATCAATAAAAAATGACAGCACTTTACAAAAAATTGATTCGTGATAATCCGCTCGATTCTATGGGGGAAAAAGTTTACACGTCCACAAAACGCACTTTCTCCTCGCAAATTTCTCCAGAATTTTCGAAATTTCCATTCGTGCGAATGTCTTGGACGGTACGAAAATGAGTTCAATATTTCCCGTCGGATTTTCACCGACGTTTCTTTTTCGACAAAAGCTTAATAAAACGCAGGAGCGGTTTATATAAATTCCGTGTGTGTGTCACGTGTAAGATATTGCTGTCAAAGTGGCATTCCCTGAAAAATCCGCGCACATTTTCACGTTTCTGCTGATTTTGGCTTTCGGCCGACACGTGTCCGTGACGAGATCGATCGTACGTATTTTTTTCCACGGGATTTCGTATGCAAAGCGAGCACATGTTCGCCCATGAATCCCGCCTTACATATATTTGAGTGTCACGTGCACAAATCGTCGATAAATTGCTACGGCGAAAGTGTTCCGAGGAAATTATTCCTCTGAAAACGAAAGACACTTCAAGCTTAAATTATTACAAGTAATTTTTCACTCGAAAAAAATTTAAAACTAATAGATCAGCATATTACACGCTGACAAATTTGCATACATTCTTCGCAAAGACCCACGCCGATATTTCACTACAGTTTTCATTCGATGTAAGGCGATGCCCCGGCTTTCGTCGTATTTCGAAATAAAAAGCGTCGTCTTATATCGGAATAAAATTGTGCATATTGACGGTCGCTACAGTTTGTCTCCACCGCTACGGGTCATAAATGACTCGGGCACAGCATACGGAGGGTTAACATTAACGCCGTTGGCATTCCCGTGAGACTTATGGTCGTGAACAGAGACAGAAGACCGTCTTATCCGTCGCGTCGGCCATGTTTGATTTTATTCAGGCGACCAGCAGGAAAAACTGTAATTTGCACGGGGGCATACACGTTTTTACGAATGGCCCGTCTGAGAAATACGGGTGCACTCCACTGTAGAGGCTGAACCAGGGAAACAAACGGGTTACAGGCTTCCCAAATCCTTCCGGCTGGCATTGCGAAGATAAGGGATCGCTGCTGGTTGAAGAAATAGTCGGATAAACGGGCGAAGGGATAAGGGAAACTTCTCATAAGCCTGGGAAATATATTTCGCCTGAATATGGGGAGAAATTTAAAACTGTGGAAGTCAGCAGCAGGACACGTCCCCCACATCCGGCTGTACAGTATGTTCTCCGGCGTGCGCGACAAATGCGCGTGCAACTGCATTTATTCGTAATGTAATTTTCACCGTCACTTTTGTTGTTTCGGTGTTGTACTCCGCAGGAAAAGTCCGTCTTCATTTTAACCTCTCGACGTTTACTTTGCGTCAACTACACTGTACCGGTCTTAACTTGTAATGGTCTTTTGGAAATGAAACACTGGAGATTTATTAACCAATTTTTTGGAGGGGTTTGGGTGGAATACTTTCAGTTTCCTTCAGATGCAGTGTACAAAGAAAAAGTGCAAGAAATTCATGGAACAATTGAAAAATCAGCCTGCATGTCTGAAAGTACTTTTCATTCTACTCGATGTCTGACCATTGCAATGACATTCTACTTAATCGACAGACTAAGGTGAAACAACTGAAACCCAAGACGAATGTAACAACATCGCTCCTACAATCTTGAAAAGAAAATCTATTTTTATTCGCGATTCGTGTGTCCTAATCGAGGCTGAAATTATTTATTTTATATAAAAATTCGCAATTTGCTTGCGCAATAAGAAAAGTACGAACGTGTTTCGGAGAACAGACAAACGTACGCTGATTTCGGAAATAAAACGTGAAGCGATCTCGTGATTGGGAAACAACAGATTTAAACCTTGAAGAGGGAAATATTAAATAAATATTTGCTTATCTTGCTTCCATTTCCTCGTGTATTTGGGTGATTTTTTTATTGTATGCCAAGCGCGCATCTGTCACTCTAAATCCGGTGTTGCATTTTATCAAACTGCACATATCGAGCCCAAAGGGCGTTTACATTCACATTAACACGGCAATCGATAGTATGACGCAAACAGGATTAAGTCTGATGAATTAGTGTTTCGCATCACGGATAGCGTGTCAGACGGACAGGTTCTCCTGCGGGCTCTAATAAATCTGAAGTATTATCATGGGAAATTATATCGAGACAAAACACGTTCTTTGTTTTACCTGCAAACGAAATAGAAACGACGTTGAAACTATTCGAAAAAAAACACATAGTCGTCACAGTATACATTAGCTTGCAGCGTATCGGACACGATCTCCTCACCGTAGTTCCAGAGCTGTATATAGCAAAGTTTCTCCATTAAAGTGTTTCACTTCATTGCAGTCTCGTTAAAAATGCTTCTAAAACACATTCCCCGTTTCATTGAGCGAGTCAATGGTCCTTTCAACATCTTAAAACCGTTTCTCGTGCCATTTGATCGCTAATTGACTGGGCCACGAATCGAAATTTTTTACACGGACAACGAATCAAGCCGAACGAAAGAACTTGTTCGATGATTGTCAGAATTTTGATAGTTCGTGTTCAAGAAATTTTCTTTTTAAAGCTCCACCTACCACGCGTCCCGCTTAATCAGCTTCGCGAGACCAGAAAACTGCGGTTCTATGGTCTAAGTGACGCGCCACGGACGCTGCGAATTATTTACGTAAACGCACAGAAAACACAGCTTTCGAAGGACTTTCCGAGTACTCGCCTGATTTGTCGGGCTTAAGGGGAATTTTAGCTTTAAACTGATGTTTTCTTAATCACGCGCGTCCTGTTTACGTTTCTTTCTTTTTTTAAATAAATTTCCCCTAATCGACAACGAATCGTCAAGTCGTCAAACAAGCGATCATTTGATAGTTAAACAAATAATATATAGTAAGAATATAGTGAGGGAGAGTCCGTTGATTAAATAAATTTAATAAAATATTTTCTTCAATAGCCTCAGCCCAATAGTTAGTTGGAATAACTGTGTTACGATTGTTCCGAACATACTGAGGTCAATACATTTTTAGAATCGCGTAATTGCCTCAGGAACCATTTATTTGAAGTCCAACTAGAAGTAAGTGAAACACTTGCAAAAATAAGAAGCGTCTTACTATGATTGCATTAAATTTGCAGAAGATCGAAATTTTAAAGGATCTTTTAATTTACAAATCTGTCCCGTTGGTTTTTGCCACGAGAATCGTTTTAATCTATGAAAGAAACGTCCTCCCCTGCTCTGGATCGTACAAAATACTGTAAATTTGCAACGTCCAAATGACCGTGCTGAAAAAATGTCTTTGAACGCATTAAATTTGCGTAAGATCGAAATTTCGCGGAACAGTATAACTTATAATTCTTTCGCTGTGGTTGACCGGCGCCGTTTACGAGTCTCATTTCTGGGATAATTCAAAGCCGGAAAGTTCTTTCGCGCAAAGGTCCTCGTTTATATAATTTGATCCGGGGCTATAGCATAACCGAGCTCTCTCCGGGAACTTGTATTTAAGGGCCCGGCGGTATGAATTCCCCGCACGGTTTGCAGATTTCGAGAAATGAGATTCTCTTTATGGCCGATGAAAATCGTGACATCGGCGCGGCCAGGAATGCGTGGATTGGCTCTCGCTTTCAACGAACCGGCGAAATTTTCGAGTTATGGAGTGGTGCCAGGGCCGCTCCATTTCCGGAACAATTTGACACTTTTTTTTCCCGCGACCGAACATTCCTGCGAACATTTTTCTAACACGGCTCCGAAAAAGAACGCCGCTGCAACGCGTTACCATCGAAACTACGATTCGTAGCTAGGAATTTTTGCAAACTTTTCGAGACAAATACAGATGTGATAATAATATAAATATAAAATTCAAATCTTTCTCTATTTTTATAAATTTAAAAATTTTATTTAGGGTCACATACACATCCTTTTAAAACTTTTCGAAGATAGATACCGACGGCAGACTTTTTATTTTAAACGAAATCTGTTTAGGGGACATTGCGAAATTTTTCAGTTAATTGTTCGCGCCGTAACAGCCCCGTCGAAGCAGAAAATGTTTGCGCAGTTGCGCGAAGTTTGATCGGCGCGTTAGTTGAAAATTTCGTTAGACCGCGGGAAATTGGGGAGCGGATAATATAAAGTAACATAATTTCGCGTAATGTATGCGGAACGTATATAATGCGTACAAAGTTACGAAAATTCGGAATATTCATCTCCGCGTAGAATGCTTTAAAAGTCGTCGTTCGTGTGTACGCAGCCGTTCTGGATACCGAACTTTTCCTCGTTCCATTTTTCAGGCCCGTGGTACAGAAAAAACGTAATATTGGATCGTACATCGTTGTAGCATAGTTGAGATAGTATTTCAAACGCGAGGGCGATTGGTTTTATCCAGCACGAATTGATGGTCGATTTTCAAGTATTATAGGGATTGCGTGTGAAGCTGTTAACGAGGTTGGAATCGACCATTTGTGCCCGAGAAATATGAAACAGAGATGAGTTTCCTAGAATATTTAACAGCTACACACACCGGGAAAAACGAGCCTTTTTTCCCCCAATGGAAAGTATTAAATTTGTTCGAAATTTGCTCTATAAATTCTAACAAACAAGACATGAATTTTCTTTCACGCGAAATAAAAGATTTTCCTCATAATCGAAGGATACCTTGCCAAGTGAAATACTCTCTCTTTTGTTTATTCTAGCCATGCCGATTTTCCTTGGAAACATGGAAACATTTTCCGTTTGCTCCAATATAGATTACAAAAATTGATAGTCTGCGTTAGATCAGTGCAAAAATAATTATTCCAGTAAGCCTTATTGCTTGTATCCTTTGTTCCACAAAAGGTACCTCGTTCACATCACTATTTCAACGTGTTCAGGTTCTGATAGATGACCAAGAAGATCAAATCTGCTCGCTTTGTACCAAGTTTCAAGCCGAACTGCATCCAAATAAAATAATTATTTCAAACTCAACATTTTATCTCCAACGATACCTGCTTGCCATTTTGCTAATAACCGTGTCGTAGGTGCTGACAGCTCAAGAAAAGTCTCTCGAAGTACGTTGAATTAGGCGAGCGTATCCGGCAGGAAGTTAGCACTCGACTACCTATCTGGTAGCAAGGCTGATAAGGCGAATGAAAGTAGGTGTATAATTCTACGAGGAAGAAAATCGCTCCTATAATGGTACCACGGGCGGTTGGGTGATAGAGATGGGTATGGGGAATCTCTTCCCAGCACGGGAGTATTTCACTCCCATTGTCCCGTCGGCCTTGTAACAGGTGGGACCATCGCGATGATAGTGGTAGCAACCCAGACTACGACCGTTCTGGTGCTTACACCCGCGTGCGAGTTGCGGTTATCCGACCGGTGCGGCGCGCCGTCCTGCGGAATCGGTAGAATGTTTGAAAGGACTTATGTGGATGCATCCGTGGTTTGCTACCCCGTATCGTATCGTATCGGCGCACGTTTCCCGTTGCGGCGACGCCGGCTGCGCCATGACACCGGAAACTGTCCGAGATAACGACTTTTTCGCGGTTTCGATCGGAAAATAAGGATGCGCCGTTCTGGTTCGATACTTGAACGCATCGGTGAAACGCCACGGGATCAGGCTGCTCAGCCTACTTTTCGCTGAACACTGGAAAAATTATTCCTCAATTAGCTCGTGTCGTGACACGGGAACGAACTTTCCACTCAACCCAATAATAATTTAAGAGGCAGCCGAGCAGTTGATGTCGCGGAGTCTCAGAATGCTAATTAGGGGATCGTATAGTGGTTTCTAATGGATTTTCGGAGAGTTCGGTTCAGGATTGAGACTCCCGGAGTCGACTAGCTTAATTCGACCACATAGAAACGTGTGTAGTATCTGCCAGGTCCTGTAAGTGACTATGCCGGAGAAATTAGCTTTAAATCTACTTAAAAATTCTAGCATCCTGAAATGTACGAATAAATAAATGTAGAAATGTTCTGAGAAAGTTGTTGTTGTCAGTGGTATGCAATTGTTGTGTAAAATTATGAGAGTAAAGCGGAGGAAGATATATACAGATTATTTATAAATATCTAATGTCGCCAGCTTTCAGAGTTTAGTGTAGAATTGAAAATCTCAGAGCCGCGTAATTCGGAGCGAAAGACTTGGAAAGTTTAGGAAAAAGTTGAACGGAAGGGGGAAGGAACTGGGTTCTAAACAATTAACAATCCTCCGCACGAACACCGCCGCGGAAACTGGGAAACATTAAAGTATGAAACACTGTCGGCCGAGCGAAAGAATATACTTTATCGGGTCGTCCGAGAAAAGTTACGTTTAACTACGGAAAAGACACACACAGGACATAGTGGGACAAGTTTGCGAGTGTCTCCTCGTCTCCCTGGTACACGGTCGTCGTCAGAGGCGACGGCGAGAGAGCCGGTCTCTTATTTTGAGTTACAGACTATAACTCGGTTCCTCGTTAAAAGCTACTGCGCCGCGAATGTGACCATAAGTCGAGGTCAGAGCAGCGCAAGTTTCCCTCCGAGCTCTTCCCTCTTACTGCCCTCCCGGTTAATTCTTTAAATTAGGCTCCGCGAGACAAACGGTGTTAATCAAGAGTTCGCAAAACAAGACGGTCGAATTTATAACCGGCCCTCGATCGTTCAATAATTTCGACGACCGAGGAATTCGAAAGTTCAAATTGCGGATTGTTCCGGCGGTTTGACACTTTGACAGAGGCTCCAGCAATTGAATTATATGTCGTTAGTATGGAATTTGCGTAGATCGATAACTGCGATTCAATCCTCGCGGATGTGCTGTTATACGTACGACGTGGACTGCAAAACACTGTATAATTTCAACAATTTTTCATTCCCGTGCAGAACAATGTTGCACTTTTCCGAAAGAAGTGTTTTGCTGATTTTCGATATATATATTTTACTCTATATTTTACGATCTCTACGCATGTCCAAAAAACAGAATTTTATTGGGTTATTAAAAGTATTTATTGAGTTAAAACTTTTGCACCGGTTTGCGGTACGCGTTGAATTTTGTTCCGAGCTGTACACTTGTTTGAAATGGAATTAGTGTATCCGGCCAGAAATCGAAATAAATATTATTCTACGTTTTCGGTTTGCTTTCGTACGCGGGAATAGCTCGTATGTAGTCGCGGTACCGTTAACGACGCTCGCTGTACAGCGAACGTGTTCCGAGTACCTGAAATCCCGGAAATTCTCGATATTCTTATATCGTAGGATACTGTTTGTAGGTTCAGAGGAAAGCCCGAGTCCGATTCGACCCGACCCGACTGCATTCTTCAACGTTACGCTGCTCGACGCATACTTGCACTTGCAACTTTCAACGAACGTTTAATCCTTCGACAGCCGACGCTTTCAACTATTCACAACAGCCACGGTTAGACCGATTAAAATTTCTATTCTAGGAACGTTTCTTTTGCACACAGTCGGTGAATTCGTACACCTTTTAAGAACAAATAACATTTTTAAAACTGCGGGGCAAACGGCTTGAATTTTTTGGAGATGTTAGAAGGATCAATTTTCTAAATAATTTCTCTTTTAATTGCCACTGGTCGTAATTGCGAAGAAAAATAGTAGAGGTCACGGTTTTTCAGTTTTTGATCTGTATCTGTAACAAAAATGTAAAAGGTGCCTTTTGTAGATCTAAGTTGTATAAGTATTATATTGTGTGTGTTTCTCGTGCACAATTTGTCGCGTAACTTGTCATTCGTCAAATTATTTTGGTTTCAGGCAATTTTTAAGGCTGCAGGCTGGTCATAAATAGTGTTGGAACGCGTTAGCATGTTCCGGGTGTTGCGTCATTGAGAGTTACGTCTCGTCAGACATTTGTAACGCGTGTTAGAGACGCGTCGATACGTTTTACACGGTAATTTTGGAAATTCTGCGCGCAACCGACTCGGAACGCGACGGCGCTGTTTCCCGCAATGGCAGTGACCAGCGCGCGGACAGTTCATGCGTGTAAACAACTGTTAAACTGCGAGCGTTAACGGGAGGAATTAATTTTAGACGCCGGTGCAGTTTTAACCGTGGCCATCGAGGCTGATCATAAACGGACTCTTTTCCCTGGCGTGTGCAAGTGGGCAAAACTCGGCCAAATAACGTCCAACGAACGGCACAGGATTTCGTTTCGAAAAATTATTGAAAAACAACACGGGAAACATTTGTCGTTCTACGAATCGTAGCGGGTTATGTCACACGGATATTTTTTTCGCTTCTGTTCGACGCTACAGGGGAATAAAATACAATTAAAACAGCTTCGCGCGACAACATTGTACAACGGGATTCGTTTGCCTTAAAATATTGTTTATACCTGGGGAAACTGGACGTGAAGTGCGAACACATTTTTCTATTCAATTAACGGTGATCTTGATGTATATTTTTTAATTTAGTTATTGTTATTATTATATAGACAGGATTCTTGTTCGTATACGCTCAAGAAATTCGTTCAATAATCATATTCACGAAGTTCTTGAGAATCCCAGGTTTCTGTTGATGCTGCAGGAGAATCTCCGTTTACATTTTCAGTCTTCCTCGGATTCGACGATCGAGATTGCCTCGGTAAATATGATGCTATTTTTGCCAGGATACGTCGGAGAACCGTCGCGGTTACTTTTCGGAACTGGTCACCTAATTGGGTCAAACAGAATACTGTCCAATCTGTCCGAGAGGAATCGATGTCTTCCGGCTTCGGGAAATAATTAAGCAATAAAACTGTGAAATCCTCGGTTCCATCACTGATTCCGTGACACGAATATCGAGGCGAACCCCCAGCTTTGCATAAATAGCGAAACAAGCAGAGCTATCCGGAATTCATTTGCATTTTCCTACAAATGAGACCAATTTAAATAAGAAAATAGTCACTGTATTTTTATTTTCCACTCCCTTGACAGTGATAGATTTAAATTCCTCCATCGTTATTATAGTGTGTGTGTGTACGTTTTGCAGAAAAAACACAGCAATGTTATTTCAATCTCCATTCAAATAGGGAGAAACATTTTTTTACCAATATTCAAGGATTTTGATCGACAACAATTATAGTTTCGTCATGAACATCCTCGAGTTGCACAAGTATCGGTAATTTAACAAATTTTTTAATCAGCTACTACTTAAAAGACCATCATAAAAAAAAATAGAAATACATCCTTCAACCTTTAATCAAATCGAAAAAATCATGTCCTGCCAAAAGTTGAGTAGCAGGGTCATAAAAAAAAAATGGTTTATTATCAGCAATTTAGATTAGAAGTTTTGTTCGAAAGAATCTAGAATCGTTCAAATATCTTTAAGAATTTTGTTAACAACGGCAAACGAAGGGATAATAATAAAAAATTCAAGAGTGTTTTTCAACCTCTAGTGAATCATGAGAGAATATTATTTTACCGGAAATTCGAGAAGCAGGTAGCGAGAAAAATTTTTAATTGAATTTTCTATGGAACAATGAAACTTAACTTTTCCAGCATTCGTCGCTTCTTATTTAACTTGAAATTTATACGAAGAGAAGGGAGTTTAATTCGCGAATAGGCCAGTTTAATAATTTAACCAGGATAATTCCAAGTTTGCTTGCACAATAATTCCCAAGCGTTTATTAACGTCCCGAGGAAAAGTTGTTGCGTTGTGAATACCTAAAAGGATACTCGGCCGCATAGAGCTGCTAAATAATTCGCGGGAACGTTAGTATGAGCAGAGAAAGATTGGCGAATAAATTCGCGAACGCCTGAAAACATTAATACGGTTTAACGGCGCGAGAAATATGCGCGGCCTATACAAGGTAACGGATCCAGGAAAGAGAGGATCATCAAAAAGAAAAAAAAAAGTACGTTCTCGAAGGACAAGAAGCGCGTCGTATAAATTCGCGACAATTTTATGCCGCAAAAAGCGAGCCGCGCCGCAGCTGCAGAATTTACAACGCGAATATTTCTCGTGACATTCCTCCGTGAAAATGGGAAAAGCCGGGGGAAAAAAGCGAAACAGGGGAACAGATTTCTGGGAGAGCATAAAACGCGCGTGAACCTCTGCGTTTGTTGAATCAATGAAGCTCATCCACGGGTTTTACCAATTACCGTGACTGATTATGCTCCTGGCCAGAGACCAAATTCATTTCTCCGTACTCTCCGAGGGCCCATTAACGTTTATGCATCGGGAAACATTTTTCTCGGCGTTTTCACTTTGCGAATTTGAAACGATTCCTTTTGTGCTTCACCTGGCGATTTCACGGTCAAAGTAGCTCTGGTTTGTAAGTTTTAATAGAAGAAACTGCAACTGCAGTTGCACCTTCTTAAGGCAAACGTTAATGGCGTTCGAACAACTCCCGAAACTTTTCGCGAACCGTAGTCAAGTGATTTCTATTTTCACGGAAGACTCCGCGGAAGTGAATGTGATTAATATAAATATGAGCATGAAGTTTCACGGTAAAGAGACCACGCCTGGGAAACCGAAGATTACGACACCGTGCGAGAAAAAATTGAATCCCGAGACTCGGTGGAATTTCGTTTCCATTTTTTCAATCTCGAGGCGACTGTTCTTTATTCGTTCTCGCGCGAAGAGACATTTTTTCGCCAGGGAATATCCGTTCTCGTTTAACGAACAAGCCCGCGAAAGCTGTGACTGTTCGCCTGTATCTTTTCTTTCACGATTTCCCGGGAATTCTGGGATCTTCAACTTCCTCCGGCGTTTTACCTCGGTCCAAACTTCCTTTCCGAGGCGGTCTCGCTCGAGCCTGATTAATTTTTCCACAGATTTGGCGATCGGAACTCCCACGAAGCTTACTTACCCATCCGTTCGCGTTAGTCTGACGATTCGAGCTTCGAGCTTTCGACTTTTTCATTGCCCCGCTGTCCGATTCTCTCCTTTCTCGTCGACTCGAAACGCTCGCAGTTCTCCGCGAGTTTTCACTTCGACTGGCCGAAACTTTGAACAGTTATTTGGGGAAATGATGCGTGCTCTATGAGGACTGCGTTAAAATACAGTTTTTCCGGTTTTCAAGGGTTCAGGTTTAAACGCGGTTCTATTTCTTGGTCTCAAACTCGGGGATCGAGGGAATACATGCCTGTTATCTCACTGAGGCTGCTGAATCTTTAAGGAGACCTTTGAGACCCTTGTCAGGGAAACGCAGTTCCCCTTCGGTTTCGAACTCAAAGTTTCTGGTCGGGAAACACAGTTTCTCTTCGGTATCAAACCTGAAGGGTCGGCTCGGGGACGAACAAGATGGTTTTCTTGTAAGACGATTCTCAGAGGCCTCAAACTACTTATGTGGTTCTCGGCAGATTTACTTATGCGACTGAAATTCTTGCTATCAGTAGACTGTAGATCCTTGTGCACTTACAGCTAGACGAATGTTTTTCCGATTATCAGTGAGAATACCTGAAGAATTTAATGACACTTGTGAAGCTTGTCCTCAAGCTCAACTTACCCGAAATTATTAAGAAATGAGATATAAATGATTATGTAACTTTGACACCTTGCGATTAATGCAGACAAATTTTGTTTCGAATAAAAATCTGCAATTTATTTACGGGCGCAAAAGTGTCAAAGAATTTAGAATTACTAAGAAATGAGATATAAATGATTATGTAACTTTGACATCTCGCGATTAATGCGGACAAATTTTGTTTCGAATAAAAATCTGCAGTTCATTTACGGGCGCAAAAGTGTCAAGGAATAATAATTAAACAGAGGATCGTTGTGCACATTCCCATTTCCATGCATAGTTTTATGAAACCTAGAACCACATTTTATTGATTGTTCGAAAGCTTTGTTGCGGTAAAAAGAACAGAAGTATAAATATGAATGTAGAAATATCCACAGTTTATTAACAGTATTTGATTTTTGAAATTTTTCCGACTTCATAAAATCAAGGACTGAATACCCCCGAGGAAAGTTATTCTGCAGAATGCATGTTCGACGACAGTAACGCGATCCGTTTACCCGAAATATGCTTTCACGATCGAGTTACATAAGCCTGGAACCCGTTCACAATTAGTATTGAATTATGGTCGGGCAGAGTATAAAGGCTTCAGAGGGTAACGTATTCCTTGACCGTTTTCGTTCCAAGGAATACCAGTGCCAAAGCTTTCGCAAAGAAAAGAGGAACTCGCACGCGAGAGAATACATCAAATGGACGTACCCGGACGTATTTCCAGCGATACACATATATAACGGCCTCGTATGGTCTCTGCATCTTCATAGTTATTACGCATTGTGGCGGAAAATGTGCCTATTTGGCAAATATCTTGAGAACGAACATGCCTTGGTCTCGTTTTAAGCAGCCATATTTTTTCAACCACCGTTATGAATTTCCATTGAACCGTTTATGCTCACTGTCTTCGTGCTTTCTGTTTCAGGTGAGTGGCTGACCTAAGGTTTACGATAGCTCTTGCACCTGTTCATGCTTTGCGTGAGTAGTCCAGCTTCATTCCCGTTCACCTTTCAATTACGTTCGAAGCCTCGAGCGCCTCATTTGCAATTCCAGTCGAGTTATTAATTCAGATTTGTATTCTCTCCTTAAAGTGATCGTGAAATCGCGTCGATGATTTAACACTAGGTTTACGGGGGATCCGGGAATTTTCAAATTCAAAATTATTAAGATTCCAAGGTTGCATACCCGAGAAATTATTCAGCAAATTTATTTCTCTGTGAAGGTCCACGTACGTGGAATTACTCAACAAATTTTTTTTTTGGTTAGTAGCGACGAACAGGTGTATCATTATAGTATAACTTCCTGGATTTTCGATTCCTTAATAAATTCCAGTAGATCTTTTATTTTATCTTCGTCGAGATTCTCTTCCAGCGTTCTTCCTATTTAAATGTATTTCTATAGATACATATTATTTAGAAAATGGCTAAAAACTTGGTTAGACTTCTTATTTTTATAAAGTAACGTGAAACAGTTTCAGTGCTCCGGTAAACCCAATTTTAAACTTAACCCCTATAAAATTCTCTGGGATCTTCGATGCAAGCTGAGATATTTATCCCTTTCTACGCGAATCACCCTGTACATGAGAGAATCGTTACGTGAAAACTGGAATAGAGGTCCGGTCCACGAAATGGTGAAAACCGTCCGGGCCAGAGGGGAGGATTAAACAAATTCGTCAGCCGTGAATCGCTGTCAATCAACATCCCCGTGCGTCCGGAAAGCTCCGGGAAGACTATCTCGTTTCGAGCAGCGAATAAGATTACGGTAAATCAGGAGGGGAGATCCAATCTCCATTCGGCGGGCTCTCGTTTTCATTCCCCGTTCATTTCGATCGAAATAAATCTCGGAAAAAATGGCCGCGCGGAAGAATGTACAGGTTCGGGCGGGCGATGTTACGGAAACGTCGATGTGATTACCAGTCAGTCGGCGTTGTGGAAGCCCGAAGATACGCGCACTTAGGGCGCACCGAGGTGATGGCAAATCGGCGGAGATAAGTCGGCCACGGATAGAGAACCCGCGGCCCCGTCTGAGGGATTGGGGAAACGTGGAAACGTGGAAACGAGAAACGTGTGCCCGAAGGAGAAACGGATCCGAGGCCAGACACACGCTCGAGACGAAGTTTTCGCAGGTGCATCCCGAAAAAATTAATCCCGCCTCTCTGCCCTCCCGAACACCGCAGACGGAATTCCGTGGAATAAAAATGCCCCCGTCGAGCTTTTCCAATTCTGTCTCCTCTCATTTTTCAAAGTCAATCGCACCGACGACGATTGAAACGACTGCAAACGATCCCCCAGTCCCCTACATTCACTGTCCCGCATTCTCATGCAAAGTCCCAACCCCCGGACCACCGACATTACTCGCAACCATAAAATTGATGCTGCCTAAGACCATCCTCAGCTTCATTTGTCCAATTTCTTATATTTCCGCAGCTATTTCGTGCGTTGGGAAAATCAATCGAAATTTAGTCGAACATTGTACTATTTTTTAAAACAAAATTACTAGAAATAATTATAAATATGGCAGTGTGGAATAGAAATAGCTATGTCCTTTACTAAAGACTGATTCACTCTTATTTCAACACTGTACCAATGCAGTTCGCTATCTTTCGCTTTTTATCGCGTGAAGGAGGAACAGAAAATAGTCTTCGAAAGACCCCGAAACTTTGAAACAGAACTCTGAATATGCACGTGATAGGAATCCACAGAAAATCGTGAAACACGGGAGTTCGGCGACTGTTTCGAACGGCGGACGCAAGCGTTCGCGTGTCGGGAGGAATTTAAAAAATTCTGGAGAGCGTGATTCGAAGGCGAATGAAATGAAAAGTCACTCGACTTTTTCGCGGTCTTGAAACCGCTTCGAGGCGGAGCGCTCCCCATTTTCAGAAAAATTACACTTTTCCTGTCCGGACGCTATTGGACGGTTTTTCCTCGATGGCCTCCGCTCAGCTTTCGCAACAGTTCGCAGCACTTTTGAGCGGTAATAGTTTCTCGGTGTGGAGGCTCTTCATGGCGGAGAGGACTCTCGGTGATACGTATACACAGCGTACGGTCTGCTCTTAAAGAGTTGATGGTTTGGAAGTTGTTGCGGCTGGTATATCGGTGTAGTAATAAGCCGGCTAACTCCTTCGATCGTCGAGAATACGTTACCTCGTCGGCGCCACCGTTTTCTCAATCGGAAGCGAATTTTGAATACGAGAACGGCACTTGCGAGCTGCTTCCAGTCAGATTTTTAGTATCGATAGAGATCGATGGCTCGGCTAAAAGTGGCTTCGTCGGTGACGCAAGGGAATGAAGTTGGAAATTCTGACACGGTTCGCTTCGCTTACTTCTACATCTATCTTTGACGCATTAATGAGATATCTCAGTCCGCGCGTGTGTGTGTCTGTGTGCCCGAACGTGAACAACACCCGCGCAAATCGATAAACCGATAAGTAATAAGTTGATTCGTTGGAAACTTGCTAATTCAGGTGTTCGGAGATTATAGAAAATTCCGAGATCTTCTGAAAATTGCATCGTCTGGCAGCGGACACCTATTCAGATCAATAAACTGAAGTGGGAAGCAATAAGTTCCTTCGTTAATATGCAATGATTCGGGCATCGAGGAGGGTAATGGGAATTCACTAACGTTCCGAGTGCTGATGAAAGCATAAAAACGTACATAATCCATAGAAGTAGGTTATAAATTAAACGAATAAATTCCGGTGGAAAATAATTTGATAATTCCACGGTTCGCAAATTAATAAACATTTCCAAATGTTCCCTTGATCGGTTTCTTCATCCGAAATTCGATATTTCGTTCGTTACGAAATTAATGAAAATTTCGCTCGTGTACACCGATAAGTTGAAAGGCTCTGTATCAGTTTCGATGTAAACTCGATAATTCAGGACATTAGCGAAATCCTTAAATTTTGTGCCAGCTGCCAAGTGCATCATATCCTGCAACAGAGATATATCAATTTGAACGAATAGATTGGATCGAGAAGCGATATTCCGTATTATAAGTCGACAAATTGAAAGATTAATGAAAATTCCAGATTCTCTATGAAATTGATAAAACCGCTGCATCCGAATCTAGACGGCCAGGATGAATTAACGAATTTACGTAGAAAATGAGCACGGGGGTGCTCCGATGGAAATTCGATAATGCGTGTCCGAGGGGTGTGGCAGAGGTGTCGCGAAATTTTCGGTGTTCCCCGAAAAACGCGTTAAAATGCAGCACTTCGACGAAGTCTGTTCTCGCGATCCAGCCCGTGTCATTCGACGGTCCAATTGCAGGTTGCACTTGAGTTCCTGTACAGTTCACGTTTCGATGCTCGATCGAATCTGTATCATTAGGTTGCTCTTATCCGCGTCACCGCATCCCTGTAGCAATTGTCGGACTGCACCTGTTCGGGATCGGTTCGGTAACCGCCGATGATGACGGGCTCGGTGGAAATTGTTTGCGAAATGGCAACAGATAGATGGTAGCGCGCCCGTTCCCGCCAGGCCCGACCCGACCCGGTCTAGAACCGTCGGCGCGGCACTCTCCCAGCATCACGTCCATATTTTATTCATGCGATTGTCCCGAGTAATATGAGGCCGGCGAAAAGGGGGTCGAAAGTCGTTGGCTTTTACTTTTTATTCAATGTTCCGCCGCGACGGAGGAGAAAAGAGGCGATCATTGTCTTGAAAAGCAGCGGGGGAGGGGGGTGGGGGTGGAGGCCGTGCAACCAGATATACGGATTGCGAGAGAGATACCATCAATCAACCGGGCTTTCGACTTCGAAGGACAACAATGAGGAAAGCGTCACGTGGTTCTAGCGGTGCCATCGATCGCAGAGTGATAGATTCCTTCCCGTTGCAAGAGACGAACGATCCAGAATCTCTCGATACTCGCTTCCTCAAGACCCTTGCCCGCCGAAATTTCCCTTGGAATCATTAATTTCGGCTTTACCGG
>CM052145.1:3844323-3944090 GCA_028454255.1 Halictus ligatus | reverse complement strand
TTATCACCCTCTCCCTTTCCCCTCCTTTATCACCCTTTCTCTTTCCCCTCCTTTATCACCCTTTCTCTTTCCCCTCCTTTATCTCCCTCTCTCTTTCCCCTCCTTTATCACCCTTTCTCTTTCCCCTCCTTTATCACCCTCTCTCTCTCCCTTCAAACGTGTATGTACTTCAAACTTCTTCTTGTATGGACTCAAATCAGCAAAATGATGACTTAAACTCCACCTAATTTCACGTATATCGTGTTATGACACGAGTTATGACCCGCAGTTTAAACTGTGTAGTACACGTACGTAAAAGAAATCGATGAATATTAATTTATTCCTGTGATCTACCACGTGGAAGATTCATTAAAATTCGCACTTCAGACGCACGTATTTTGTAAAGAGATTAAAAACCGGTGAAACGACGACTCGAACCGGAAGTTCGACTTGGGAAAATTGCACGATTTCATCGAAACCCGTGCAACACAGCGGTTCTCGCGAAAAGTCGCTGCCACAGATTCGCCTGAAACGACTCTAGGTCGAATCATTTCAAAGAACGAACGATGACCGGCGTCGTTATTCGAGCCGAAAACCGAGTGCACGCGGCGCCGTTCATTTAGCTGATAGCCGGTCGCCGGTGAGGCATGGATCGCGGTTTAAAGATCTTGACTTTTCAATTTCCGTCGGAACGAATCGCTTCGGTTCGATCTCGCTCTCGGATTTTTATGGCCCTGTGTACGGCGCGAAACAACTAAAAAAGGAGAAGAAGAAAAGAGCGGAAAAGGGTATCGGCGGTGCACCGATCCGATAGCGCGGGTCTCTCTTTCTGCAGTTGTGACCTGCAACCGGGAACAGCGGTTGGCCGCGACATGACCGCCCCCTCCCCCCCATTGAAATATGTGAATAGCTACGTTGATGATCCTCGGCGCGCGTGGACATATTGCTGGAATGTAGGTGGTAATTGCAGACCGAAACCCAACCGGGTCCCGCGTCAATTTACTCCGAGTTACGCCCGACGACGATATATAGATCCCGTCTGATAGATGACGCGCAGAGATAGCGTTTCTCTGTTCGGATTGATACCCGTCAGTACTTACTGCGAGCTGGTATTCTATTGCAGTGGGCCGCTACTTGTTCGATCGATCGATCGAAGTAACGCCGCAACTACGGCACACAACCGTTACTACCGACCGATCGCCCGGACAATACAACTGTCCATATATTTGCGATGCACGTGAAAGCGATCCGGCTCTTTCCCGCGTCCACGCGCACGCGCGCGCGAGAGCACGCAACGATCGTTTCGAAATTGTTTGCCGTCACTTGCAATTCCATTTCGTCCAAGTGTGTTTAGAGATCTCGAGGGCTCGCGACCGGGTTACACACTGAGATACATGTCTGGTCGACGTTCAACGGACAGATTTCATCGGGGCGAAACCACCGCTTTTCGTTCCCTTTTCGATATCGACGATCGCCGAAGCTGTGCGCCTAGATTGAAAATATTTTTGACCGACAGCCTTGTCCCCTTATGCCACCGCTCTCCTCCCGTTCGATTTACTTGCCAACTGCTCGCGGATCTAGAGCGCGCGATCAACGACTTTCGTCGGACCGGAACGCGTCACTTAACCGGGGCCACTTAAGGGGACTAGGAACGTTTCGGTATGCATTCGTGGATTTGTTTTAACCAACTGGGGACACTGAACCTACCGAGCATTAACATTATCTGGTAAATATTGCCTCATAAAAATGGCAACACTAAATTTATTGAAATTCTCCGTAATTATCTATATAATAAATGCTTAAGCAAAGAAATTTATTCCACTACTTTCCATAAAAGTAGTAAAAGTAAAGTATAAAGCCGGTCATTTGAACGTGGTAGATTTAGTGTTAACTTAGTGTTCGCTAGCATTTTTTGTTTTTTAATTTTTCATGTTCTTTTTAACCCTCCACTGGGCATTAGTTTATTCAACACTTACACATTAAATTGGAGACTTGAATAACTATCTCTGAATTTTTTCAGATCATTTTGCAGCCAGGACTAATAAACATTTAGGAATAAAAGACCAGTAATACAGACCGCGTGAGTAAAACGCAATATTGCCGGCGGAGGAGGGTTAATTCAATAAATAATTCATTCACTTTATTGCGTCATAATGTCCACGTTAGTGCATACTATATGAACCATGTAGATCCATGCTCGGTCTTTCCGATGTTGAACACAAAATCGAGTGATAAAAAGGAACGATAACGGTAATAAAATTTCAAGGGAACGCCTCTCATCCTTTTAATTAAAGGAAAACGATTGGCGGGAAAGTTTCGCGTTGCGTTCCCACTAAATATTTATTAGATCCCTTTCTAAACGAGCACGCGTTGCCGATCGCGGGGGAAAAAAAAGGAGTGGATATTAAAGACAAAGTAAAACGGATGTGCCTGGACTGATAAAGCGACCTCGTATAATTAAAACTTTACTCTTTGAGGCTTTATCCAGGGCAAAAATGATGGTCTAAATTTTATCTTGCCAGATTCTTAATTAAAAGTTCCAAATCTGTCTCTTCTTTTTCTCCGTTTCTTCTTCTTCTTCTTCTTCTTCTTTTTTGTTTGTTTTATTAACTCGGAACTCGTTAAGTTACGCGCCGCCGAAGCAGTTTCCACTCCTCAGCCCATATAGTTTCGAAGTATGCGAGAACTTTTGGAGTATCCGGATACATGCAAGGCACTTCACACGTTGCACCAATATGCAAATGCCTGTAAGCGGTGCGCAACCGCATTCCCCCCGACGTTTAATTAGCAAAGGGTTAACGGTCTCGGATGTTTCGTTTGAGAAGTTCGCTGTTATTTAGATTGCGGCGATGGAAAAAAGAAAATACCACCTCTTCGTTCATTTTTAACGCTTCACTAGCCTATTTAAAGGTTGTGAAAAAATAAGAAATTCACAGTTAAAGGTTTCTCAGTAAATTGATCTTTAATCAGCAGATGCACTCGTGACAAAAATATTCAAAGAATTTAAAATTACCGTTCTACTGTTTTTCCAACCCCACAAAATTATTAAGGAAATATATAAATGTCTACGTGGCTCCAGTATTTTGCAATTTTATTTTCAATGCAGTGATTAATTTGCGAATCAGCAGATACACTCGCGACAAAAATATTTGAAGAATTTAAAATTACCGTTCTACTGTGTTTCCAACCCCACCAAATAATTAAGGAAAGCAATTAATGTCTACGTGGCTCGAGTATTTTGCAGTTTTATTTTTCAATGGAGCGATTAATTTGTGCATCGTTAATAAACGAAGATGCAAAAAGAAATTTGAATAAAAGAGTGTAAAGCGTGTATTACTAACGTGTTCTAGTCGTGTTTAGAATTAATTTGATGGGTAAGGTGGTGGAGCAGAAATGTGCTGTTGGAAGGCATAGATAATAATATCGATCTACATATTACACGCGACCGCATGGTTTGATGCTTCTGCAGACGGTGGCCAGGCATTTGTCATCCCAATGGACGCGCACGAGTGCGCGCGGTCGCGAATTTTCTTTGGCGCAACCGACATTGGTCGAAACTCGCGTGAACACTCGCGAATGTTTGCCGTTCGGTCGCGCTTTGCGTCTCCACCGAAGCGAATTCGCGATCGCGTTGGCATGCCGCACGAAAATAGAAAAACCAACTTTTTCTGTTGACGATGACTGACGGCCCCGCGGGCCCGTTTGGAGACAGATGATAGATTCGGAAGCAGATAGACGCCCCTATTGTAACTCGTTGCTTATCGCCGGGCTGCGGTTTTTCGCGCGTTTATGCGCAGAACTGCAACGAACGCGATTTTCTTCTCATTTTTGCCAAAAGCGGACCACTAGACTCATCTTGTCTGTGCAGAAGTTTTTCTCTTCTTCTCAATCGTTCATGAATTTATAATTTCAATAGTCCTAATCTTTTCACCCTTACTCTGCAATTTTATGTTTGCCATCTAAGCAATCAACCTGTATAAATAAAAGAAAAATGTACGACCTCTGCACACATGTAGTATTTGAAACACACATTATTTAAGCGAGACATATTCACAGTTTTATGCTCAATTAAATATTTTAGAAACGGAAACAAAATTTAAAATACAGTTCGTACATATTGTACCGCGTACGTCAATTAAAAACAAATTACTTCTCCAAGAGGTATACTAAAAACAAATTTACTAAATTTAATTTTACCAGATCGATCTGTACATATCATTCTATTTCTCGCTGTCGTATTTCATGTTTGCAGCCCATTAAAATGGTTACAGTCCACGTAAAACTGTTTGCGCTGCTCTCCCCCGTGTTTCCTGCAAAAGCAGCTATAATTGTTGATATTACAGAGGTGGTAACGAGCGAGACTGCCGTTCACGCGTAAATGCATATGCAAAAACGCGATCTCGTTATTTAAATGGATGATACCGGTAGGTTTTAGCGCGCGACGGTTGCGGTGTTGAAATAAAATTCGGCGGTCAGCCGTTAGTCGCAAAGTTCGCTTTTTGCGCGCGACATCTTCTTTCGCCGTTGGAATCGTGAGTTACGGTGCAGTATTTGCTGTTGCGAGCAGAGAGAGAGAGAGAGACAGAGAGAGAGAGAGAGAGAGACAGAGAGAGAGAGAGTACGGAGCGAGTAATTCGAGTACAAGTTTGTTGTTCCACGATTTCCGCGTTCGTCCTCGCGCGAATATATTACACGGGTGAATAAACGGGAACGCAGTCGGCTGTGGAGCCTCGCAATTTTCGACTCTCCGAGCGATACCGTGCGAAAAATAGAACGTCGAACGGCGTCGATCGACTGTGCTCTTTTAAAATCCTCCCCCGCCGCCCCCTGCCCCCCCCCCCCCCCCGCACGAATTATCAACCGTAGCAGCTGGCACACTTTTTGATATTAGATACCCGAACAAGTTTCTAGCGTTTGCTAATAGACGACGGAGCTGATAGCACTTGTGCGTAATTTGCGACGTTTAAGACTACGGTGTAGCATGAACGGCAAGTGGTACAATTCGAGTTTCGTCGAACGGGGGAAGTGTTTCGAATAAAATTTCGATTTTTCTCCCCCAACGAGGGATCTTTATCCACTAAAAGAACGACGGAAAGTTGTTCAAGAACTTAATATTATTTCGCTGGCGGCGTCGCCGGCTCCGATAACCGTCTGGCTTCAGCACACGGTCGATACCGACAATGCCATTTTTGAGAGAAGACGTAAGCCGAGTCTAATGCGACCCGTTGTTTGTGTATTCCTCGACGACACGGGAATGCCTGGAGAACGCCAGCTGATTCTCTTTCGAAAACAACGCGGCCAAGCTTCAAAATCCATTTCCGCTAACGGAATCCTCGATAACTCTACAACCCGGACTTCTTCTAAAGTCTTTCCAATCTTTCCTCACCCACGCGTGCCCGATTCCTGACAGATTTTTAAATCTGCGACTTTAAATGGACTTGAACAAGGCACCGTTACAAAAATCCTTCTGAATTGTATTGTGTTAGGAATTGTATCTTCCTTTCCAAGTCCTAAAACTGTTTTTCTCGGAGAAAAATTATGGGAAAACAGACGATCTACGCTAATTTTTTGTCATGTACTTGATAAACATAAAACAACAATCCTGATGTCGTCGCCGTTCGTCCCGAAAGGGTTGAAAGCGCGCAGTCCGTTAAATCCGCGTGTCGTTTTATGTTCGCGCGTGTAATACGACTCGAACAAAGTTCGATTTTAGTATCGCGAGGCTCCAATAAATTTCCGGGGACGCGAACGCGTGCGATGTACTCCGCTTTACATCGGAAAAGCCTCTCGTTACGGTTGTAATGTCGAAAGCTCTTAATCCCGAGCTCTCGCGGGCTGAATTAGATCGTAGAATATTCTGCTTGCGCTCGAACTACCCGAGAACGAAGTCGTTCTAACAATTAAACTAGCACCCGCTGAGGTGTTGCCATACGTGTCGCCAAATCTAATAAGCACCTGCCGCGAGATTCGCGACGATTAGGCTGTCGTGGCTGCGAGTGCGTGGCCTTGACGAGATCATCGATTGTAAAGAGTTCTCGTTCCTAAGAATGTATTCTTTTCAGCTGTGATAAAGCTCGAGTCGCTACGAACGATCTGATGAAACAAAAACTAGGGTGAAAGGGGAGGGTGCAGTGAATGCGGCAAAAATGGAGGACAGAGTAGGAGAGAGAGAGAGAGAGAGAGAATGAATGAATGAATGAATCGAGTCTGTGGATAAGATAGTTTCGTAAAAATCGTGAACCAAAGTCAAATTCTTGGCTGCAAGGCTGGAATAAAACATTCTAGGGAAATCAAGCTAGGAGAATTAAAAGTCATATTGCCAGAAGAATATACCAACGGAAAAATGATCGTCGGCGATCTTATTCGTTGGCAAAATATTTGTCCTCGGGAAGTATAAGAGCTTCCTCACCCGTGAGTTTCTCGTGAACGAAGTTTTTCTTTCATCAACAATATTATCCTTCCATCAACGAGGCAGCTCGAGTCTCGAGCCTCGATATGGGAATATCGATGATTGCCTCCCCTAATTTGAACTTTGATTACAAACATTGATTACTTTTCTGTAGCGTCGCGCCCGATACCCAGTGTCGTCAGATTAGGACATTTCCGCCATTTTTCGGCTGGTCACGTGACGCGTGCATGTATCACATTGTCAAGTGACTGATCCGGTGACGTCAGAGAGGGGTATTCCCCTAAATTTCAAGTTATTAACTCGATTACCTGCAGACTTTTTGATATTTCAAAAGCAATAGTAAGCAGTTTCTACTTAGGTAATTTGCTCTATATTTTCCTATAATTTTTAGAAGAACTTCAAGTTTGATTAATTAATTTTTTTTTTTTTTTAAATCGCCGGGATTCGCGTGCGAGTTATGGTAGTCGAAATGCATTACCGTCACGGAAAATGCGAGCATTTTTGCCAGCTTGCCGAGGCAGAAGTGATACGTGAAAGAGAGGAGCGATGCTAGAGAACCGATTCCCGTGTAAGTATTGCGTTGTATGCACTTTTACGGTCAACGAGCATGACGTCAAAATTCTCGAAGCTATTAACACAACCCCGTTTCGAATGGTTGGGGCGCGTGCCGAGTGATCGGCAAGCAATGCTTTCAAACGATCCGGCCAAGAAGCTGTTTATGAAGTGGATCAATCCCTGCAGCAACTCTCGCGAGGGAGCTTGCAAAAATAGGGGATGATACTTCTGTTACGAAACCCTGCAACGCTTCGAAGAAATTGGTATTCCAGTTTCAACCAAGAACGGAAATTGAGTAACAATTTCTACGTGTTTAAACATTCAACTTTTCTTACTCTCTCGGGTTAAGACTGATCTATTTCTTGCTTTTAAAATCCTTAAAATGTATCCTTTCCCTCTGATTCTATCGAATTTGATATATTAATTTCAAATACGAGGTTAAACTTCACTTTGGCTACCCAGATATTTTAAACTTTTTACTTTATAAATCCTGTACGTCTTGACGAGAAAATGCCAAAAAATAAAATTTTAACACTAGGTTTACGGGACCCGTCGAAATAACGGGTTCTAATATTTATAATTTACGATTATTGAGATTGTGAAGATCCATCTACGCGGAATTACTCAACAAACTTGTTTCCTTAGGTCTATATTATTTAAAAAATGAATGAATGCTTGGATAGTCACGTTCTTCTTATTTTTATAAAGTAATGTGAAATACTCACTTTTAGTGCTCCGTAAACCTAGTTTTAAAGGGAGGAACCGTGTTCGCGAGAGAAGATAATTGCAAACGAAACAAATCGAAGGTTAACACTCAAAGTAAAGGAATTTATGCTCCGGCGTTTGCTGGTCCCATCAAACGCAATAGAATTCGCAATAGTACGATGAAACGTTAAGGCGTTCCCCATAGTCAATGCGTTGCCGTATTTTCTGTAGACTTTTTCCGGTTTTACTGCCTACAAAAGCTATCTAGCATCAAAAGGCATTCCGGAACGCAGCCATGTTGCAAAGCAATATCGAATCTTACGGAGCCGTAAAAAATGTTTCACTGTCGCAAGAATTTACGATGATATTACGGTTAATACATGCGGGATGCGTGGGGCGAAAAGTATCTTTTACAAGCTGAACAAATATTTTTTATCCGAAGATATTGTTAAACCTTAACTAGTTCTTTCTTGCTAGTTCTTTCTTGCCAGTTCTTTAGTGCTAGTTCTTGTCTTGGTTGTTCTATCATTTTGCACGTTGATCATATATTTTATGAATGAAATTGCGTGAATATTGCAGTTGGAAATATTTGTAAATCTTCTTTTCTATTTTTGGAATTTTTTGGAATTTGCGTACTAATAATTCGATAAAACAATAAAGGATCGCTACACGTTTCTCACGTCTGAATATCGAACCAAAATTGTAAGGTTTACGGTGAACGATTGAACGGTTAAATTGTAGACTGGGGGGTTAATAAAATATTTGTTAATGCAACAACGAGGTGAACTGACGAGTTGCGGAAGCTGTGGGGATAGCTTCGAGGAACAGTCGAGGAAACCGTGTAACAATATCTTGTAATGGGCATAGCGCGGACAGATGTTGGTTCGACGAAAGGTATCGCATACCTTCCGGTTTCTTCCGGTCACATTTCCCCGGTTCGCTTTCAATCAAGACAGCCCAGGCCCGTGAAAAGAGAGCCGGCGAATCCGTGAACATCAAAGAACTCATTTCCACTGTTCTTTTGCTCGCCATAACTCTGTGTGCGAGCGGCCGCGCGCGCGCGAGGCGGTTAAAATCAAAGGGACGCTCATGTCGATATAACGGCGAAATAAAATCCGCACGAAGACTGAAGAGCGGGAACAGGACAGGACGAATCCTATCTCTGTGCGACTAGCAAGGATCATTCGCGATTTATGCCCGATTGTAGCCAGATGTGACAGGAACGGCCTGGATCGAACCCGAAAATAAAATTGAAACTAAACAGCGTTTCGTACGCGACTTCCGACCGTTGAAAACGTCATCGGAAATAAAAAAAAACATGGCTTATCTACGTCAAACACCTCGATGGTGCAACGATTTATCGCAATTTGTTAGTCTTTCATTACACAGCTTTGACAGCGCGCGAAAGATTTATTGTTAAAAACAGTGAAAAGATATGCGACCCGAGAGATCGGAGAAAAGCGTATTTAAATTATGTATTTTCAGATTTATCGGTAACGCGAAATTTATGCAAAATTGTCTACGTCGATTGCAAGAAACAGTAACCACAGTTACCATTGTAAGAGTAATAGTATTATTAAATTCCAATTATGCCTAGACTGCAGAATTTGTATGTAAGTGCAAATGTTTATGCACCAATTTGTAACAACTGATATTCAGACCGATATAAACTAAGGATCTCGTTGAACAGCATCGGACACTTTATTACAGAATTTCAGGATCGGAACAAACGCATAAAGTTCGCATTTTTATTGTGTCTAATAAAAATCGCGGAACACTTTGCGAAGCGTCTAAATAGCAAATCAGTCTCGTAAAAATCCACTTCGCCTAGAATTCTCATTACGACCGATATAAAATAAAGAGCATATTGAACCGCGTCGACTATGTCACTCTACAACATACGGAGAGCATATTCCAGGGCATATCGAAATTCTAATAAACGCAAAAAGTTCGCGGTCCAATGGCGACCCATAAAAATCAATGAAAACGTTTCCGGAACGAAGATTATCCGATCGCTAGGAATAATTTGATATTTTCCATTGGCGTCGGTGCGCGTACACCTTCGATAAAAATTAAACATTGCTTTAATCGCACTCGTGAAAGTTTAATGGAAGGATTATCCCGTTTCTCGTTAAAATTGCTCCTTTCTCCAATAATTGTATTTCTCTGTAGACCAACCGGACGACCAGAGATAGAGTTGTCAGGGTTGCTCAAATCCGGTAACGTGAGTTTGGTCGGTTAATTACACTGGAGGGCACGTTTCTTCGGATTTCGTGCAGGATTCCGAAGTAATACTCGATCAACGTGTGAATGGGTGCAATCCGTGAACTCGTGTCGATGCAGTTTCGCAATCAGTACTCGATTGACAAACCGAGCTGTGTCCCTACGTTTTAAACTAGTTCCACGGTCTCCACGGCGAAATCCAAATATTTGATAGACTAATTGAGCGACTCGTATCACTCGATAAAAGTGAAACAAAATTGTCTTCGAGATGCTCCATGCAAACGACCGTCCCACCACGATTTTCTGGTAGACCTACAAAAATATTTATTCACTTATTTACTTACTTATCTGTCAGTTCACTTCTAATCACAGGTGCTTCGAGTAAAACTCCGCCTCTCGATAATTTTCTTTGTAACAAACAAACAAAATTGAAATTGTTACTAATAGGCGGCTTCCGTTTCGGTCACCGGTTTGCCTTTTCATTTTCGCCATTTTTCCGCAAGCTTTTCGCGCGAACAAGAATGCGGGAAGAATTCCGAATCGGGGAAAAGCAATATTTTTGAATACGAAAATTCCGAGTGTGTTCGGTCGTGAATTTGTCGAACCGACACTTCAGACACCTTTTTTCAGGCCGACGACGCCTGTATTTGCGCTCACATATATATTTCGCGTGTCACCGGGTAGACACATTCTCCCGCAAGACGCATTCGGAATACATCGTGCAATGTTTACACACATTCGCCGCGAGGATTTGCACACGAATAGTTATGCGAATGTGTGCTTTACCTTGCGGATCGTTCGAAAGCTCCAGCTCGAAGAATACTTATACGTCGTTCCTTATTGGAAATTCGTGATTCGCGTTCGCCAGCGATCTACGGAGACTCGTATTGATATTCGGCGACATTTTTAACGATTTTCATCAAAATATATACCTTCGGAGACCAAAACTATTTTATCTAAAAAAAAACAAAGATTTCTGTTGGCCGTATTTCCATTCTATACAATTCATTTCATTTTGTGCGCACGGGACTGGTGCAACTAAATACTGAAATGTTTTATAGTTTATTAAATAAAAGTAAATTAAAGAATATAAAAACTCGAATTATTCCCCATGAGAAAATAAAAATATGGTACCATCCAACTGCAAAAGTTTGGTGGACATTTTTGTGAAGGAATTTCTTAAAAAACGAACTTAGGTTTGCTGAATCGTGGCGAAAATATTGAGAAATATTTTCTGCAACTTTTTTAATCCAGGATTTGCCAACATGATGAAAATTCCAGCACGTTCGATTGAGGCAAAGTCAGTGACAAGCCTCGAAATATCAAAGAACTTTTAAATTTAGACAGAACTGCGATTTTCACAATTTTCGATGAAATTTCCAGATTGTACATGGCATACATGAATCTAAAAGGATGTGTTTTTGAAATTTTCCTGGCATCCAGTAATTAAAACTCATTTGCAGTTTTTGGCTAGCTTTGAAACTCCACGAATCCGGTAATATGTTCGGCATTTCATAAAACGTCGACGAGAGGCGTACATAGTTTCCGAAGGAAATCACTTCTATCGATTTCTCTCCGCCGAAGTAAATAAACTAAAAACGGTTATACCTCGGAAAGGAAGAATTTCCGGGTCTAACTTTATACGAGCTCTCCGCATTTTTACGATATAGAAGCGGAGCGTCTATTCCTTCTGTCGGCAACAGTTTATACCTGATATCTAAACATATCGATGTTTATCCGAAAACAGTATTGAATAGAAAATCAACAATTTTCGCGTACAATAAAAACGTTGTCGTCGCGTGATGTCCGAACAATGATCGTACGTTTCTCTCTGCGTTTATGGCACACGTAAAATTTTAGGATGCAACGAAACGCTACGAAACGTACGAAATGTACGAAAAATTGTTCAAAAAGATTCTACAGTTACTGGACCATAATAAACGGCAATACATATATAATACTAAAACATTGAATGTCCTTTTTAAACAATTTTTTGGCCATGTTGCACAGGGGTCTGTGTTTCCTAAATTTTCCTAAATAGGGAACCTACTCGAGCAGATGTTAATATTAAACCTGCCGAGCCCCAAAAGCGATTGGTTCTTATGAAAATGACAAAATTGGATTTGTTTAAACTCCTCTCGATTGTTATGGCGGTACGTGCTCGGATAAAAAGATTGATTCGATCAATTCGCGTGCAAAGACTTTTCCAACTTGATGAATTGTTGAATAATAAAACCAAGTCGGTTGTCGGGCGACGGTTTAGCGTTAAGTGCATTTTGCAACGTAATCTCGACGGGAGAAGCACGGTCCGCAAGATAAAAGTGTTCCCGTTGAACGATGGCTGCGCTGCGCGCGATTAAAGAAAAGTTGACCGCTTTTCCATGCAAATCCATGTTGACGGAGCGAGCCAATATGGCGCTCGGCGAAACTTAAAATGGCGCAAAAGTGCGGCCACCGAGCCCTGGCGAATAAAAAAACTTTGCACCGGCGAGCGTATGCAGTTGGTCACTGTACTCTGATAAAATTGTTCACCTCGTGCCTGGGGACCTTTTCGGAACGATGCTCGCGAAAGGGGTCACGGTGTCCCACATGAGATTTCTCAAAGGCGCGACAGAGAAAAAGAAGAAAAAGAAGAAGAAGAAGAAGAAGAGAGAACGAGAGAGATAGAGAGAAATAGAGAAAGTACGTCCCTCTTTATACGGGATCTTTTGTACCATCGGCGTTATCGGGGAGATTGAATTGATCCTTACGAATCCAGGAAGTGGCGCATCTCTCCTATGTAGCTTCGGAATAAAACGGAGCCAGATAACCCATGAGAATCCCATAAAAAGAAACAACGGATATTCCTTTCGCGCGGCGTTCACCGGAACTGCCTCGTTCTCCTCTTTCTTCCGCGCGTCGGCATCGTCGGAGCCCTCTCGATGACCGAACGCGAGGCGATCGGTTTTCCCGGTTTCCGGGGGAAATTACTTCGGAAAATTCGGTGCCGCGGAAAAACTCGGGGCTCCGCCGACGTTTTTCCCCGGGCGAGAGCCGCCATGTAATCGACTCCGGAACCGAGTATAAACCAGCATAAACGCGAGCAATTAAAACCGGATTCGCTGGACCAGCTGCATCGACCGGTTCCGGAGGTTTTGTATGATTGCAAAAGTTCCCGATTCGGTAACGAGGCAAGAACCGCTGTATTTTAATCCATTGTTCTCCGTTTGTGCCGCGGTGAACACACAATTACTAGTATTATTTTGATTTTCCTTGGAGGGGAGCAAATCAGTGGAAGAAGTCAATGTATAGGTGTGACGCGTGTTCCTTTAAAATGTGACTTTATGAATGGAACATAAGTTGTTGATTGTGCGCGCAGAACTCTCTTTTATTCTACTATTTCTGAGGAGCATGCAAGGGTTAAACTATTATAACTTTATAAATACTAGACTACATTCAGACTTCTCTTTGTTTCCTTTCGAAATCGAAGCCAAATGTATTTATTTCCGCATGGAAGCATTTTTGTCGTATCCACGACCACGAAGTCAGTATTCATTCGTCCGGTGAATTACACAATTACAGTATTATTTTCGTTTCCCTTGGAGGGGAGCAAATCAGTGGAAGAAGTCAATATATAGGTGTGACGCGTGTTCCTTTAAAATGTGACTTTATGAATGGAACATAAGTTGTTGATTGTACGCGCAGAACTCTCTTTTATTCTACTATTTCTGAGGAGCATGCAAGGGTTAAACTATTATAACTTTATAAATACTAGACTACATTCAGACTTCTCTTTGTTTCCTTTCGAAATCGAAGCCAAATGAATTTATTTCCGCATGGAAGCATTTTTCTCATATCCACGACCACAAAGTCAGTATTCATTCGTCCGGTGAATTACATAATTACTAGTATTATTTTGATTTCCCTTGGAGGGGAGCAAATCAGTGGAAGAAGTCAATATATAGGTGTGACGCGTGTTCCTTTAAAATGTGACTTTATGAATGGAACATAAATTGTTGATTATACGTGTAGAACTCTCTTTTATTCTACTATTTCTGAGGAACATGCGAGGGTTAAACTATTATAACTTCATAAATAGTAGACTACATTCAGACTTCTCATTGTTTCCTTTCGAAATCGAAGCCAAATGAATTTATTTCCGCATGGAAGCATTTTTCTCGTATCCACGACCACAAAGTCAGTATTCATTCGCCCGGTGAATTACACAATTACAGTATTATTTTGATTTCCCTTGGAGGGGAGCAAATCAGTGGAAGAAGTCAATATATAGGTGTGACGCGTGTTCCTTGAAAATGTGACTTTATGAATGGAACATAATTTGTTGATTATACGTGCAAAACTCTCTTTTATTCTACTATTTCTGAGGAACATGCGAGGGTTAAACTATTATGACTTCATAAATAGTAGACTACATTCAGACTTCTCATTGTTTCCTTTCGAAATCGAAGCCAAATGAATTTATTTCCGCATGGAAGCATTTTTCTCGTATCCACGACCACGAAGTCGGTATTCATTCATCCGGTGAATGTAATCAGTCCCAACGCGAGCGGTTTAATTAGAGTTTCAAGACAGACACCATCTTGAGCGGGACTCCTAACAACGGGGCAATATGTACAACATTCGGCGGCGGGGCTTTTTCAAATAGAATCCAGTCAGGTGTTTCAATATTGAGCGACACCGAGTTTATGAATTTTCATTAAAGCGCGGCCCACTCATTTGAAAGTTAATTCCTCTCGCGGCGCATAAATATTCATACGGTGTGTTCGAAACGGTTCGCCGAAAATCTTTGTTCGGATAATAGAGCGCCGGGGTGAACACAATAGGCGAGGAGAGAAGGTTCGTCGTAACAATGACGACGACGACGACGACGACGACAAGTCGAACGATAATAACCAACGCCGATCCCGTTTCGCTCTTTGACAGCCGTTTATATCTGGTGACAAATGAATTCGCGGCCTACTCGTCTCCGATTTCGGAATGAAGCTTAAATTGCCTATCTATCGGAGATGTTTACCGCAATCCGACCATTTTGTTTGCGTCCCCCTCCCTCCACCCCCAGACGATTTTCATTCATTATTCCTGCTGGCGGGCGCGATCATTGTCGCTCGATCAAACCTGGCTCTCACCGTCACGAGACAAGACAGCCGGAGGCCCGTTTCGAGGAATCTAATCGATTCGACGATATATCGTAAGAAAAGCTGCCGGAAATCCAGAAAATTAGGGGACGTTCCCCTAACGCCGGGCGACATGTAATAGCTCACATCACAGCGGCTATATCTTTTCCATTTAAAACTTCGTCAATCTGCATGTCAGTAAAACCAGCAATAATTAAAAATAAGAATACAAATTTTGTACGAAACAAGAACTGCCTAGATATTTATTTTCTTAAAATTTTCTGCAGGCTACGAACGTCATCGAGTTTTCAGAATTTTGTGCTCCACTTACACATTCTTGTTGTGCATGTATAAAATACGTAGTGTATTAGTAAGGACAGGATAAAATTATATTTGTCAGCCCTCGAAGGGGATCAAGGATTTTCTTTCCTATTGAATATTTCGATTTTATAATTTCTTGAATTCTCTCGTACCGAAAATCTAATAGGTTATTTGGTCGCGTGGATCGTGCGATTCTCATCGTAATTTGACATAGTTTTTAACAGTGTAACGGGCAAGTTAAGAATCTCGCAAAATCTGCCCTGTTAATCCACGGAGCAGATTTCGTCCTCGAAATACATTAAAGTTGGTTGAGATCACTTAGGACCTTAATTTAATCTTGACGTTGGAATTTATGAAGCTGAACTTGGATGGCTTAGCTAATGTAGGAGGTAATTTAGCTCCGTTCTACAGACTGGAAAACAATAGATCTCGGAGTTTCTGTGCGTACATTCTTCGCCGGATGAATGTGTAAAGTTGTTGCCCTAATAACGAGACAAGCAATTACAATCTGACGTATTACTTACTAATTACTATTTGCCCCTTCGCGAAAGATCATCGATTATCCGTCATACGTTCCTCGCGATGAAAGCTCACCTATTCGCTACTTTTACAATCTTTCTGTCGGTGTTGCGAGACCTATTTGTTCAAAATGTGACGCTATAAATTAAACGAAACCTGAACTAGTGGATTATTATGTCTTTTACGTGACTATTTCTGAGAAGGCTTAAATTTTTATTACAAGAAAATCGCAGTTGGAATCTTTTCCGTTGTTCGAAACCGATTTCAAGGGATCGATAAGAAAAATGTCTGGAAGCGAGTCGAACTTCGGCGGAAATGTTGAATTATGGCGGACTTTCGGAACTTTTTCCAATATTATTAACAATAAATTAGGTCCGGTGATGCGAGCCGTCAGGCGTACTTCCCCGCGATAACTTTCGGAAGTCTATTGTTAGCCAGCGAACCCGTAAATTTTAAGTATGCGCCATGCTCAATTAATTCAATGTTGAATTCCCAGCAAGTAGTTAATACATTATTCACTTCGCTCGCATCCACCGTCACGAGCGGGACACGTAGCGAGCAAGTGTAGCAAGTATGCTTAAACTGGGAAGGTTTTGTTTCCCCGCACTTTCAAAGTTAATTGTTGCGCCGGAGAGTCGGTTAATGATAAAATTACCAGACTGGATGGAAACGTAACGTTTGTCATTAGCTTGCCAGCCTCGCAACAGACAATTAATATTAAACTGGAAACTATTACGAGCCCGTACGTTCCATCTGCAACAAGAACATAACAAATTAAATTATCCCCCAGAAAATACAAATTATTATAGTTGCATCTATTTCCTGAACTTTTATGACACACATTTTAATCTGTGCATTCCAAAACTCAGTTTTACAGATTTTTTCATTTCTTTTGCGACAGGTTGACTGCGGATTTTAATGAAAAATGAATATTGCAGTAAGCTACATACGTTTAATTTATTTTCTTAATAATTGTATCTTGATGAAAGTAGTACACAGTTTTAAAATCCTGTGAATATCTTTTATATTTTGCATTTGATCCAGTCGGCTTTTGCACGAGCGTCTTGCAAATATTTTCGAGTTCATTCGTGCGATCTCAGGACCAATCTCGATAGCTTTCATCCTAACACGTGCAGGCAAGTGTGCATCCGATGCATCGTGAGCATTGTCCATTCTCGAGTCTTTCTCTCCGAGGAGAACATACGAACGACTATGAACAAAGAAAAGGCCACTGGTAATGACAAAGACCGTTGACGCAACAAAGATCGCCGGTCCGTGGAAGTAGAAACTGCACTACACAATATTGGTTGCGATCTATTTATTAATAACAACACATTATTAGCACACTTCTGGGCTTTAAGCAAACCAGAAAATACGAGAAACGATTTTTGTTTTTTAATGGTTACATTAGAATTTTCCTTAACCCTTGTGAAATACATGCACGAGCTCACAGGACTTTTAATAAATATAAGCTGAAGAACTATCGATCTCCTGACCGGTGTGCGACATTGTTGCATTATTGTCAACGGTAATTTACAAGGTTCGCGGTGTCGTTTGGCAGGAATGACAGCTAAAAAGAGGCTGGTAGAGAACGAATCGAGCACACAGGACGCGTAGTCGTGAATCAGACAATCGAAAGGCTGAAACATATTATGATCATGTCTTTCACGGAATGGAAATCACGATCGTCAGCACTTCAGCAAGGTGGCTTCAGAAGTTCAGCTTGCTAGCTGGAAAAGTGCCAATCGGTTTGACCCAGATTCGTCCGAAATGACAGTAGACTGAGCGGTACTCGTTACGAGCTCTGATTACCTCGAGAATGCTAAAACTTTCCGCAAGCATTCTTACCTACCGAAGTTCCTTTATCACTCTGATCTGTAGTATACAGCCGGAACACGGCTCGGAACTTTCATCCCTTTCGTTCACATGGCCGAGGCTCATCTTAAAATTGGTGCCGGGGATACGCGCCCCGTCGCCGCGAACAAGAAACCCGAAGGGATGGAAAACCTCGTACGTCGCCGGTTTGTTTCGGCCTTATGGTTTATTCGCCGGCGAAACTGGGTCACTCGAATTTATTATATTCGTCCGCGGTCTCCTCGCGAATTCCGATATCAGCTTCGCCACGTCGCTACGTCGACGGTATATTAAAGGGGTATTCCCATTCATGCTCGTCGATTCTACACAACGCATAAAATGTGAATAAGATTATTATAACACGTTGCGTTCTGAAAGTTTACGCTCGCGTTTCGGCAGGTAATACATTTGAAAGTGCAGTCGCGTGAATTGTTATTTTCTGCACACTCGCTAAAAGAATTGCGTTTTGTTCCCGGAATATGAACGTAAAGAGAAATCTGTTGGACCGACAATTTGTACACACCAGTGCATTTGTGTTTTAATAGTGAATTAATTAATATTGATATTGAATTAATTTTTCAAATGAAGTATCGCGTTGATGAGTGGAAATTGGACATCCTGTGTGCATCGTGACTACAGGTGGGCATCTTTCACGAGGATAACACTATACGCCGGGATAAGATGAAAATCAAGAGTGACAAAATTGCATTGGAGGCATTGTTTGAAAGTTATACACGATTAAAAATTCGGATCAGATACCCCGGAATGCAGGCAACCTGCCAGCCGTCGGCGGACTCGTGAGGCAGACCAGTCGGGGTCCAATGACGGTATGCTAACAGAAACACTATGCAGAACGCGTTACCAAGATAACAGAAACTATTCAAGTACAGTTTCCCTAATGGCTTTCCCTATATCCTTTCGACATTCTTGGTACCTCTAACTAGGCACCAGCCTGACAAAACTATGACCATTCCAATTTGGCCCACTATTGATGCCCATTATTCGTTCTAATTTTTAGATGACGACATCTATGAGACATCTGAATCGGTAAAATTAACTATTTCACCACAGGTTTTCTTGATACCCTAAGAAGGAGTGTCTCGAAGCAGTTTTTTAGGAATTTTTTCCAGAAAAACTATTGGACCCTTTGTACTGGGATTTTGCACACACATTCATTGCCACTTGAGATACATGTGTGATTTTTTCAAAGTAAAACTAATAAAAATTACATGAGTTATATACTTTCTTATAAAGTGTGTTTCGGAAAACATAGACCTTTACTACTTATTCCGGACTTTCAACTGAATTTCTACTGATTAGAAATAGATAATGATGGCAGAAAAGTTCAAAATCATTAGAAATCCTTCCACTGAGGACAAACAATGGTCTGTTCAAGATATTAATTTTTTGAAACTGGGGCATTTGTTTAATGTATCGGTCGAAAATTGTTCAGTGAACCGTAAGTCAGGAGGACGTAAAAGCGCGCCGACGAATTGTTCGGCGAGATTGAAATGGCGAATTATTTGGTAAAATTTGTGTTCGCGAAACCGACAAATTTCAGCGAAAAAATCCGACATTGTTCGAAATGAAATCATATTGATCGACACGGACGTTAATGCTCGCGCAGCCATGAACTCGTTAAAACCTGAACGCCGATAAATGTATTTACGGAAGATACGAGTCGCGTGAAATTCACACGCAACGGCCGTGTTCGGCCCTCGACGTATTGTTCGTGTGTAACGAAACAGAAAAAAACCCCGCGCTCCGTCCTGAAAAATGGATCTTCCGAATCGTGTCACTGACTTTCCGACATTTTATTCCGTTTGTTTCCCTATCGATTACTTTTTTAATGAAGAACGCCGAGACAATTCATTAAAACTTCGTCGGGGCTCGAAATTGAAAATGCGCACTCGGAAACAAACAAATTAGGAGCTTGCTAGGCGATCTGAATTTTTCTGGCATCGTAACTTAATTATTGAGTTGGGCATTTTTTAATTTAAATTGAATTTTCAGTCACTTAAAATTGTTCGGTATTTGTACTATGGTCCATAAGAAGATTAAGTAGTCGATCTCAATGACATGTGAGGCGTACATATTAATTCGTGGTCCTTTCTTTGTAAATTTATTGATTATTTGCAAACAACTCAAGTATATTCATAGTGAAAAACGAGCTCATCAATTGTGGTAGTAATTACGACCCCTTGAGACACACAGTAGTATATACAGCTTTGTGTTGTAACCCGACATAGTGTGCGGCATACCCCTGTGTATGTTGACTTACGGAACAACATGGCCATAAACAACTAACGTCGGGAAATACCCTCGACAATCTAGTACAGTCAGTTTCCATGAGACCACAACATAAATATTGTTCAGTAAATGGACACTTGAGGAAGGGTGTCTCGATGATTGCAAAGATTAGCGGCACAGTTACTCGGAACATTCTGTAATCATTTTACACATAGTCCTCTCTAATCACTTTTGTCCCATGTAAACTAACATCTTACTAACTGAAATCTTTCCCATAAAATCATCATTTCAACATTTAAGACGGTATATTTGTTCGCAGAAAATATTTCCGATATCCGAGAAAAATCTTTGCACGCGCAATTATAGCACGTACAGTAGTTAAAAAGGTTACCGAACAATAGGAGAAATCACAGAAAATAGCTGACACTATATTCGGTGGAAATTGCTTTCCCACCGACCCGATACAATCGATTGAGTTACCGTCGGGTCGTATCATAATTATTGTCCCATTTCGGGAGAGAGAAAGCCGGTGTGCGCCAGGCACACCGTGTTCCCGGAGCACGGCACACTCAAAAATTAGATTCCTCGTCTGTTCGCCGCAGTTTTGCCGCCTAGGGGGGCTAAAACGACGGCCTTCTTCAAATACGGGGACGATATTTGACGACCTACATTTGTAGAGCCTAAAAAACGAAAGTGCAGTCTTCCGGGGTTCTCGTAATAGAAGAAAGAGACTGGAAACGTCAGCCGTGAAGCAAATCGAACCTCTCTTCCCTCGGGAGAATAACATTTAATATCATTTATTGAGTCGGCCCGCAATTTCGTTCCTCTCTGCAATTAATAACATCAAATTGGAACTTACACAGCCAAAGAACAATTCTCAGAACATTAGGTGCACTGATCAGTTTTAAATTGAATCACTGGTGTCGTACCCAAAATTCTTTTGGACTCTATAAAAATCGTTGCACAATACTTCCAAAGTTTGATTCACATAAATTGTAGCAAGTATCAACACACTTTATTTCGTCATTCACCGTCGCTGATGGCATCTTTCGGGCGAGGAAATTGGCATGAATTAGGTTTTATCCCGATTGAAAAATCAGAGATCGTTATGCGGGGGCATGAAACTTTATCGGTCGGCGGTTTAATTGCCAGCGTTTCGGGGCTGCCGTGATCACGCAGACATCGCATCGGGGACTCGCGAATTGCTATTATCGTTTCAACAACCATTCTGTATCATCGGCGTCGCTTTCACGGCGGGCCAGAAATTTAATGACGGGTATAATTCGGGGAACATCCTGCGAACAGCGATTTTAGCATGCCGAGGCCGCAGGTTACTATCCGCGCGTAATGTATTACTCTACCTGTTGCCGAATAGCCTGGCTTGGCAGCCTTTAGGCGAGCCCGTGGCAAAGGGATTGATCTTTGCGAAAAGTTGCCGGGTAATCTTCCAACAGGAGACACGCTGCCCCATTATTTAATCTCTGCCCTTTCGGTGTATCGTCCGTTCCACCCTTTGTAACAGAGAGAGAGAGAGAGAGAGAGAGAGAGAGAGATCTCTCCCTCGGCAAGTTTGACCTCGATTATTATGCATCAACTTCATCCGACGTTGTACACGCCGGACAACGTAACTTGATTGCCCTGAGTAATGTCGGAATTATGCGACGCGGAAAAACTTCATGTACCGGGTGGACATTTTTCCTGGGAAACAGGAGTAATCGTGTTCGTGTCAGGAGACTCTGAACGCTTTAAAAAACTTATCTGAAGCGTTTCGATGTGACGTAGAGACTCGTGATATTGAATATACAGTTATTACACGATGTATGTGCAAAAGACGGGTCTAGCCACGGACATGTATCGGCCAGGAGATAATATTCTTTGACCCATGCGACCTGGATCCCGTGGCAGTAGATCTAGGACTTTTATCGACCAGGCATTCGGGACATGCATAGAGCAAACACTGTATTTCACTGAAAATGAACGATTTCGGGGTGTTCGCCTTCTTCCACCCCTGGGCACGAATAATTGTCGGAAGATTCTGTTGTATTGTCCAAGATAAGTCCAAGAAAGTCGATACTTTCGCCGAAGCGTGGACAAAAGTTTCTGTAAAGCACTTCGGCTCGACAAAAACTTGTAAAAGCGTTTCAGCGGATGTTAACGACTTAGGATCGCCGATGTTTTGCGGAACAACCACTTTCTTGCCTGGTTGACAATTGGTAATTGCTGCAAACTGTGAAAAGGTTGCTCGAAGCGCTTCGGTGCAATATAAACTCGAACAAGTGGCGACAGGAAAACAGAAATCGATTGTTTAACAGATGGTGATGACTCAAGATCTCTAATGGAGGGATCCTCCTTTTCTAGAGGAACGATTTTCTGGCTTGAAAATTTGTAATTGCTCCAGAATATGGAGAAAGGATTTTTTTAAGGACTTTGTGATAGAGATTTTTTCGGAAAACAACGATTCGTTGCTTCGGTGTCAATGTTGCAAGATTTTCAACGCTTTCGGAGATAATATATTGCACTGGAATATCGATAATTGTTCGAAAACGTGACCAAAGCTGTTTCCGAAGCAGTTCGATCGAACGTAAACTCGCAGGAGTGACGACATTCCCGAGGAAATGGAAGATTTCGCTTCAGCGGTTGTTTATTCGCAAGATTTGCAATGTTTTCGAAGGGAACGGTTTCTGTTTGCACCGTCCGCAATATTTTGAATGATAACCGCGTTCTCGAATCCGACGAAATCGATAATTGCTGCAAAGCGAGGATAAATCCCTTTCTAAAGCACTCGAATTCCGTATAAACTGGCAGAGGTCGGAAGATTTTCGATATTTTGAGGAATAACCACTTCTTTACCTCGCTCGGAGATTGATAACAGTGCGAAAGCGTGGGCGAAATCTCTTCTGGAGTAGTTCGATCCGATGGAATCTGATAAAAGTGACAATTTTTCGAGGAGAATGGAAGCGTTCGTTTCAGCAACTGTCATAAAATTTCCAATGTTGTGAAGAATAACGATTTTCCAGCACACTTGGACGCCGGTAATTGCCCCGAAGTGTGGACGAAGCTATTTCTAAAGAAGTTCGATCTGATATAAACTCGTGACGCGCGTCGATTTCTTCCTGGGAAGCAGAATCCTTCATACCGGCTGTCGCTAATGTCGACAAATTTTCAATCTTCTCGAAAACAACGACTCGATCGCTTCTTTGCCCATCAGTAATTGCCCTTAAACCATTTTCTGGATCATCTTGATGTTTTCTAATATCACACGGAGTTTTAATAACCACTGAAAGCGTTCGAGGAAATTAGAAGGTCCGCTGTCCCGAGGAAACCTTGCCAAAGATCGTCTAGAGCTCGTGAGCTGCTCTCATTCTGCGCAATTAGGTTTCTCCATTTTCCTGTGTGGCTTCTCCGATCCAAAACGTTGTTGTACACAACGTACAATAATCTAAATAATTTCCTGCTCGCAACGAACGAACCTGCAACGAACGAATCCCATACCCGAACAATTTTTTCTCGTTAAATCAAAACGCTTACAACGAGCACGGAGAAAAAACGTTAAAAAATTCGGATTGAAACTGACAGCTTTGGATTTATTTTTCAAAAAGCCTTTAGCCGATGAACCCGTCACAGTTCTCCAAGAGGAGTAGAATTGATAACTCCTCTCCTTCCCCTCCGTTCTGATTTTGTTATCAATTGACACGCGTGTGCTGCATTGCACAAAATTTAAGTCTAATTTACATTGCATATTCGTATCAATATTCGTACGCTCTTAGTTCATTTGTATCGCGTTCAGAATGCATTAAGTGCACAAATTAATTCGTGACCATCACGATTGGTCAATTTTAACCTCGTTTTAAATTTATATTCGCTACCAGATTCGTTGATTACTCATAAAATAAATGGGAGAAGGTTGGACTCCGGATTTTTATACAAAATAAAAATTGTCTTATTTGCAAGATAGCTACGTAGACGTTTATTTCTTTTCTGAATAATATTAATCAGCTGGAAGTCATCAGTACCATTGTTTCTCGGTTGTATGAATTTTTTCCAATAGCAATTCTTGCTGACTCGTTCTGTATACGGACGCGGACGTAGTGTATGACGAACGAGTGATATAACGAACAAAGCTGTGGAATGAATTCATTGTAGGACATGACGAATCGTATGAAAACGTGATGGAGGGGTGTCGACGAGCCCCGCGCAACTGTCGGACTTTCGAATTGTATTGTACGTCTGACAGATTTGATCACGGTTCGGTAAACGTCAAGTCCTGAAAGGTGCGCGAGGATATGCTCGGCGCGAAACGGCACGCAATTAATTAAACGGTACTATATTGTTTCCCGGGAATCCATCTAGGAGTGCTCTTGAGCCGTTTGAGACCCGGTCGACCAGACAGAGGGTGGACCAGCCCTCCGATAACACGCATCAAAGGTGAATTTGGGTCAGCTGAGGGGACGTGTAAAATTTGCAACCTCATAATATTAATCAAGACGCCAGACTTCCAGAAATAGATTTTTCCCCTCTCTACAATTTCGGTTTCAACCGTCCGTCGCCTGAAAAGTTAATAAATTTCTTCTGTTATAATATCTAAACTCAATCCTGTCGCTTTTAGAAGACACTGGTCACTTCTGGAGCTGTGTAGGTTTAGTAGTTCTGTATATGCATAATTCATCTCGGGAAAACAGAAATTGTAACGACGTCGGAAATATTTAAAAATACTGTCACCTTATTCTCGATCTTTTAAAATTGTTGAACGAAACGATACTGACTGACTTACCCCGTTTCTGTTACCCTACAGTTTCCTAGACGTCGAACTTTAATAATCAAGCATTTCTTAATGAATTTCTCAGTTGCGATAGCGGTTTCTTTCGGTAATCCAGGAAGCTCTCTTCGGTAATATAATTGATTATCTTTTCTTGAAATTTTCGTTTAACAGGAAATTATCTAGGTCTCTCGGAGTAATTAAAAATTCATACTGGTAAGCCCGACCCCTAGCCAAAGTATTAACGAATGTACACCGAGGTCCTGCGAGATTAAAATTATAAATTTCTACAAAACACGTTTCAGTTAAAAATATACATGGAGATGGTTGACCCTCGGAAATGGTTGTGTAATTATTCCTGTACAGTTTAAATCAGAAAAATTATTAATTTGAAACATGCATAATTTTACATATTTAAAAGAACCTTGAGTTTCGGTTTTAAGAGGAAACTAGTCGTGCGATTTCTCCGACGGAGATGTTGACCGATAAAATAAACGTTACTCGAGCTTGTACATTGTTAGTTAAGTCTGCAACGTGTTGATGACGGATGTTAGAGAGATAAGCCTCGGTTCTGGCACGTGGAGACCCGCTGCTGCGAAAATAGCCACACGAACGTTGGCAAAGGATTGTTATCGTTCGAGATGAAAGTGTTTTACTAGTATCGAGCTTTTTATATCTGTACCACTTATAAACTCGGTTTTCTCATTTAAATAATAACACCGTTTCTCGAGAAAGAAGGTCTGCCTTATCGCGCGGTGTAATTAGATTTTCCTCTCAGGCAAACGTAAAATTGGTATTAAACAGTGCAATTCAACGGGAGCTCCTACAAAGACAATAAATTCGTAGTTCACTTTTTTTCCAACACTGTAGGTGCTTCTATTGTCATGGTTGGCGCTATGCAGCTCGGTATTGATCAATTCTAACATCGAATTCTTCGTTTTCTTATTCGCATGCACCGGGATCCATTCTTGTGTATATATAAATAAAATCGCGCAATAAAAGTTTTGTCCATGAGAGTCCTCGTTCTAAATTAGATTTCATTGTTCGTCGAAAATATGTTCCCATCGAGCAACATTGTGCAGGTACATTCTTTATTTGCAACTTATATAATAACCAGCTATGATAGCGTGTTTCTATACCTAGACAGCAGATTTTTACGCAAAATAAAAATTTTCTACCCGAATTACAACAAACTGGAGTGAAACAAAAATTTGTTTTAATGTGTTTAATGAGTTGAAAAAATAGCACAACAGCACTTTTTTTTACATCTACTCGTTTTTGTCATAGATGCACAAAATTCGCTGTGTAAATGTCACTCGGGCTTTTATGCGTTTATGACAAGAACGAATAGGTGCAATTTAAACCAGCGAAAAGATTAAAAGACTTTCAGAGTATTCTTGATAGAGTTGCTAGTCGGAAATATAAATTTATATTCAACTCCTTGCAATCGACACCGTTGTTGTTTTTTTGCATACGGAGATTTATTGCGTTTTCGAGTAATTAGAAAAAGGCTGCCATAATTTCCAATGGGGCGGAAAACTCCGCTGTATATCAGCGGAGAAAAATCGGGCAGAGTATGTCCGTGGCCATAATTACGATTAACTTGAGCCGCGTCGGACGTTAATTACGGCATAATCATGTTTCAGCATGATTTTGCGGTCTACTTGATACTATCTCGTGAAGCCAACGATTAATCAGATTCAAGATACCATACTCATTAGTAGACTGCAGATTTTTCTGCAAGTAATTTAAGGGTAAATGGACATTTTCATATTTCTATGGACTCATGGATTCTGTATGAATATCTATCGCATTAAAGTGAATTTGTTATAAAGTTTTCACCGGACTGCGAATCATTAGGCAGCATATAAATCTTCTTCATCAATTGCAAGGTGTCGGAACCCGATAGAAATCTATCTCCAAGGCCCCTCGAGCTTCGTGGCTCCTGATGAGGTATAACCCGCGGTAGTGGGGATAATTCCGCGACGTTTACCATCCAGACCTTAACGACATATATAGAGAAATCACTCCAGAAAGAATTAACACTGGGTTTACAGAACACTAGGAGTGATTTTACGTTACCTCATCGAGACAACGAGAATGTGCCTATCCAAATTTTTAGGCTTCTTTTTAATAATATTTACCTAAAGGAATAAATTTATTTAATAATTCCTCATGGAAGTACTCCCACCGTTTCAACAGTGATGAATTAAAAATGTTAGAAGCCGTAATTTTGGCGATTTCCGTGAACCTAGATTAAAATGAGTGAATTTAGGTGAAAAAGTGATGCTGCCTGCTCATTGCTCGCACAACTGTCTGTCAGGTGTCGATGGTCGTCTCAGAAGCGGCAACTGTGGCGAACAGGTAATCGGTTGACCGTGTTTCCTGCTCGAGAGAAGATCGATACAGGAGATGGAAGTAAGAATCGAAATTGCAACGGCCTAGGGAGTAATCGAGGGCGAACACCCTAATAGTCCGAACCACGTAATGGCGGCGAACCGGCCAATATCTAGTTATACCGTGTAGGGAATTGGATATCAAATAATACACCCAATAATGTCGCGCCTTGAGCTACTATTAATGAACGTTCTACGGCACCTGGACGCGTAATTACACGCGCCAGAACTTCCGTTCCTTACCTGACTCGAAACTTCTCGATTAATCAATAATTAAATACACGCGCATACGTTTCACTCGTTTATCAATAATTAAGCGAGTCCTCCCACTTTTAACGTACCTGCGAATCATTCGTTCTGTGCGCGTGCATGAATTGTACTCACGGAGAAACGAATGTTCGTTCACGTTCAGTGAATAGTTAGTTAAGTTATTCATTGTGCGTGGAGCGCACACACGGGAAAAATTCTTTACAATTTTACTGAAAGGTAACACAATACATTATTGTATGTGGATGCCGGTTAATACGCGGTGGGTACACACGAGTAAATTACAATTTCACTGAAATTATATTAAAGAACCTGGTATTGTATTTTTATGGCATCGTACAGGGGCAATCAATGCGTATTATTCGTTGAACGTATACGTTAATTCGTAACATGGTAACATTAACTGTATGCACAATACACGATGCGTATAGTAACAGTTAATATTGCGGCTTAATACTTTCATTTTCCCCGATACGGTAAGTTGAACGAATCGATGGATGCCGAATAATTCATTCGAACCGGATGCTTCACGAAACGATACTACCTTTCTGAGCTGGTAAACGACAGGTGCGTTTTCACCGAAATGATCTTAACGTTCAATGTTGATGTCCATTTTATAGTTATATTTATTTTTCCTTTTTCAGTTGGTAGTTGGTACCACCTTCTCGACGACACAGTTTCGATTTTATCTGACACAACGTTGCCGCTTAATGACGCTTCAAAACACAAAACGGCTCCACCGTTCGTTCGCCTAATGGTCCAAGAGAAACTGTTTAGAAGGTAGAACGGTGGAAAAGGGAGTTCCAAGAAAATTTATTTCATCCAACGCAATAAAGCAAGGGCGGGGGGAAACGTCGGTCAACAAACATAGTTGTCTCGGATCGAAAAAACAAAGGAGTTGCTCGGCTGACCTGTTTCCAGGATCTCTCCTGTGTGCCGAACGAATTGCGAGAGACTCTCTGGAAATCCTTAAAACTTCTAACCGGAATTGAATCGTAAACAAAAGGAAAAAATGATTTTCCCGTCTGGAGCAAACAGAGATAACCTGGAAGATAAACGGAGGGGGATATCGGTTAACCCGCAAGCCTTGTGCAAACGGGAATAAAGTGCTGCGTCAATGTTAATAAGGTCACCGGATAAGATGCAAATAGGAGCACACGGTCCGCCGGTAGCCTAGTGTGGCAGACGGTTTAACAGTTCGCTGCGACGACGGCGCGACCAACAGAGAAACTTTGACCGTCCAAAAACGTTAGTTTACTCCGAAGTTTCCCGGCATTCCCGCCGATGGATGCTGCACAAATTATTTCGTCAGACGCTGATTGGATCTTTTCAATTTATTTGTCAAGGTAAAATCGATTATCCTTCTTATCCAACTCAAATTAATACACATGTCCTAATTAATTCGAATGATTCTAGCGTACTGTTAAACTTCAGCTTGGCACCCCAGCAATTTTTAACTTTCTTTTACATAATCCTGTAGATTTCGACGAGAATGTGCCAAAAAATCCAAGTTTAAGCGTGCGGAATTTGCTGGTTGAAAAGTTATGCGTGTTCTAAAGTTGAACAGAGTGACACCCCGTGTTCGTTACGTGAGAAGTAAAAAAAGAAAAAGATTATGGCTAACGATGGGAAGTATTTTGAACGAAGTATGCTCTATTTTGCTATGCAAACAAGAGTCTTTTATATGCGAAAAGAACGGCCGAAACTTGTTCAAATACCTAATAAAACTGAGTCTCACTGTGACCATTTCGCGACAGTTTATGGCTCCACAACGAAATTCCATTTTGTCTGAGCTCGCAAAATGGCCGCTCGGCATCCTATTTTCGCGATACGTTGTACGGACAAGCACGTCCAGCAAGTCTAACGATGATGTGACGAGACTACCCGAGGATCCGTCCCCATATTTTCCGCAGCGATTTGTAAGATATACGGTTAACAATAATCTCGTTTCCGCCAAAGAAGCCCGGATTTATGAGACCGGCTATCGCTTTCGGGGGATTGAAGTTAAAACTTGATCGCTGCCCATAAACTTAAATTTTTGCCCCGACGCGTTACGTTCGCTCGAGTTCACGAGTTTTGACTGGCCAAAGACACTTTCGAAAGCCCTGTTTCATGCAGGCCACCCATTTTAGACCACGCCTCCTGTACATTAGGTCACGCCCCCTGCGCAGTAGACCACGCCTCCTGCTCATTAGGCCACACCCCCTGGGCGTTAAGCCACGCCTCCTGCGCGCTAGGCCACGCCCCCTGGGCATTAGGCCACGCCCCCTGCGCATGAGGCCACGCCCCCTGGGCATTAGACCACGCCTCCTGCGCATTAGGCCACGCCCCCTGGGCGTTAAGCCACGCCTCCTGCGCGTTAGGCCACGCCTCCTGGGCGTTAAGCCACCTTCTTGATAAAAGAAGTTTGTCTTCCATACAGCCCAGTGAACTACAAAAATAGGTCATCTTTAGGAATTTATTGCAAGAAAACTGGACCGCGTAGAGTTGAAAAACTTGTCGCAATCTATTCGGACGAGATTGAAGAATGTACACAAATTTTTACAGTAACCTATACTTGTTGGTGCTCATTATATACAGTATTGATTAAAACTAGTTGCTTGAGAGGTGAGCGGAGCGCAGGAGCTCCTCATAAAATTGTGTAAAAATATTTTTACGAGGCGGAGAGCACTATCTTCCGATGGCTTGGGTTAGAGAATGTTTAAGAAGATCGGAGCGAACGTTTCCGGCGTTTAATCGCAAGTCAGAGGCAAAAACAACGCAAGCAGAAAACAATTTCTGGTATTCACTTTGAAACATTCGGCGCGCGTTGCGCACGGATGTGTCGGCGGTGGCAAGTTTCCCGTAAAGCGGCACACGGTTTGGATGAACGGAACATCAAGGGGACAATAGAACAACACGGAAGCTTAGCTAAGCTTTATACAGCTTTGCGTAGCTTTGTACATTCACGATTTCCTGAAGACGGGTTATACAGTTTGCTGTAATCCGGCGGTGCCAAAGATTACTTCTATACCTAAACTCGTCAGACTGATTTGACAATCCCGGCACAGAATTTAAGGGCCACCCTCTATCCTGCATTTCATCGGGGCATCCTGATTAATCCAAATGCTGTTAAATTTTCAAACTTTCCCACAACCTCGAGTCGTTAAAACGTCAGCAGCTGTAACAAACTTTTTTAATCGCAACAAGTGGACGGATCATTATTAAAAGAAAAAGAAATACAGGAATATTCTTCTGGCAAAAATGTTGAGAGTTAAGTATTTAAAGAATTCCTATTAAGTACATTCACTTGAAAGGGAAAGAGGGGCGCGAGGAAGGAAGGGTGAGTTGAATTATAACCCTGGGGGGAATAAAGTGAAGTATTAGGTCGTCCCATAAGTTCTTGCCGTGGATATGTTTCTATTATTCACCATTGAAAATTATTTTAATGAAAAACGTAGCGACGGTATGATGTCTTCGCCCAAAAGGGTTAGAATTGGTCGTGGAGTGAAAGATTACACATGTAGTGATTACATATGTAGGATTAAAACTTGAATTCGGTTGGGGACTTAAAATAATTTATTCGAACTAATGGTACACGCGTTAAAATAATAAAATAGAACAGTTACAAGTTCTGCTCGCTACGACACGCTCCGCTCGCTTCGACGTCAACTCTACGACTCTGGGCATCATCATGACCTTTCCCAAACACCCCCGACTTTCGCCAAATGTCCCAAACGCTTTAAGTTTTATGACCCTTTCAGGGCCCACGCTCGATCCCTAAAAATACGTGCTCAGGTGAAGCACTAAAACTACAAATATACGCCTGGCAAGGTTAGCATGAATAACTGCGATACTACGCATATTTCATTTTTAGAATTTAAATGCTACAAGAGTAAACGGCACGAACTTATGGGACGACCTAATACACACTCGCCCAGACGTCGGATTAAAATTTTCTTTAACGCGACGATCGGAGGGATTATAAGAAAATATGTTCGTCGACGTTGAAATGAGGGGGCAAAGATATTTTTCCAGCGAAAAATTGGTTGGTTGGATAAACGGAGCTCGTTCGCCGTGTGACGGGCAGTAGTCAGGAGGTTAAACTGGCGCGGCGGTTGGTTCTAGGATAAATATTCCATGCGGTATGGACGTAGTATAAACGATAATGGATACCGACGTCCGAAACCTCTCGAAGCTTCCATTCCCCGAGGATTCTTCCCGGTTAGAGCCAATTGTCCTTCTGGCGAAAGTGGTGGAGTCTCGGTGCGCGCGAACAGGTCAGCCGCAATGTACACACAGAGAGAGAGAGAGAGAGAGAGAGAGGGAGAGAGAGATCCGATTCCGTTCGGTCGTTAGTGTTCGGAGCTAATTTATGTACGATAAATCGGTCAGGTTCGAGGTGGGACGGAACGCTCGACAATTTAAGTTACGTGCACGTAAAGTATCTGTTATGCAAATCAGCCGAACGAAATGTCTAAGGTCCCCCGGGGCGCGCGATATCGCTGTCTTCTTCGGCGCACCGTCTGAAATTATAGTCTGCCCAGCCTGAGCACATCTATCTGTCCGTCTATAAGGGCCTATCCGTTGGCGTCGCGACGCTGCGCCACGGAACTCGAAGATTTGTTGGAGGCCCCGCGTCCTCCTCCGTCGCAAGACAAGTTCACTCGACCGGTTTTCTTCGTACAGGGTCGAGTTCGTCCGCGATGCGTTCATAAATCCTCGAACTTTAAAGCCAGACTCGGTCGCGAGAACATGAGCGACGACGTTGCAACACCCGATACCCAGACGATTTCCAGGTGAACAGGTATTACGCCGCCGTTCCCCTAACTGCGGGTGCACCCTTCCCGAACAACCGGCAAACGTGGCCGCAATAACGATGCAACACGGTGTTGCGCGAAACGCGAATGTAGGACGCCTCTAAGTGGGGCAGCGGGTTTCAAAATGAAATTTTTACACCCCCTCGGAGATTCAAATTTCAACCACGTGGCGCCTAATGGGGCAACTATGTGGCAGCATCCGCGCAGCTTGTCGCGAGTCGTGCGACAACTTTGTCCTGCTGCATCTTTCAGCATTCACCCTCCGGCACGCGGTTAACAAATGTATGCATTTTTCATTGACGTGTTTTTCTAAATTCGGTGCTTTTAATATCATTGTTGCCGTATTGCGCGCAACTGCTCCTAGTAGACAGGAATAATTTAAGGATAATTGAAACAGTAGAAGTTTGTGAAACTCGAATGTAGGACAGGATATAAAATTGAGATTTTTCGACCCCCTCGGTAACTCAAATTTCAACCCCCTCGGATACTCAAATTTCAACTCACCGGTGGCGCGACTACGTGATCGCAACAGCGAAAGTTTCGCCAGTGAAAGGTGAGGTCTTTTAGAGGGGTCGTAGTTTCCTGAAGTTTGTGCACTTTGTCTTGCTATGTCTTTCAGGATTAAGTAAAGTGCAGAGCTGTACAGCGTGAAAGAGCCCCTCTTTATCTATAAGAACGTGTCGTATGAAAGGGATGAAGTTCTTACGGTCGTTTGAGGAATAGGTTCTTCTCCCGAACCCTTTGTGAAATCGTACTTTTACCCCGATTTTTCGCTTCGTTTGCGTGCACGAAACGAGCCTCGCCGTCTATCACGCTGCGAAACTTACGTGGAAGCACTCGTTAGACCCCTCTTCCGGTAGCGGCGTAAAGGACGAGGAAAGGCTGAGGGGAGCTCGTGGAATTTCAGTTGTTGCGCACAATATCTTTGTAGTCGATGCGCGGAAATTCGCTGACGCCGTGCGAAGCGACGAACCTGAGTTTATAATGAGCACAGATAAAATCGTACAATTCTAAATTCGTGATACTTTAACCCATTAACTGCCAAATTTTAGAATGAAAGGATACAACTAAACTGTCAATCGTACCAAATATATTTCTGGCGTCGAGTGGTATACGCGAAATTCCAAAATCCCCAAATGGGAATCGTGGCAGCTGGGTTAAGATTGGTTTTTGACAAAAAATATTTAAAATGAGCCACAGAGATTTCACAGTGAGAAACGAACGCAGACTCTGCCGTTTAACACTAGAACGACGGAGCAATAAATGTGGCTGACGTATATTGCTTTGTACCAGTGACAAGACTGTGCCCATTCAGACTTTATACAACTTTTATCGTAACGTGTGCTTCAATGAAGAGGTTCGTTAAAAAATTTCCGGTGAAAACATTTTTGCAATTCCAGTAATTGTAAAAGAAAAAATTAGGAAGCAGTCATTTTGACTGCTCCTGTCGTTCTAGTGTTAACAGCGGTTCGCAAGATCCTAACCAGAATCCGTCATCTTATTTATAACGAAGATACGTTCAATTTTCCTTTTAGCCGATCCGAAACCGCATCAATGTCTCAAAAGCGGCTGCACAAAGGGAGCCGAGTATTTTTCCGACGATAAATGCCGGATGGCAGAAATAATTCCCATCAGTTTCCTCCTGGTTTTGAGGCGGCGAGGTTGAACGTAAGGAAGCAATCCAATAGGCGTCTTTCACGCGAGAATTTATCGCGCCGCCGCGAACGGGAACATCTTTGGCCGCTAAATGAGAAATATAGACGTAAAGGTAGCGTGCACAGCAAACCGCTGATTGCTCTGCGCTCATCCGACGTGTTTTACGGTTGCATGCTCGGCCCGTAACGCGGTTATTTCTCTTTTCCGATAGGGCGTTTCCGAATTCATTGTTTCCCGTTCCCTTTTATCGTTCCCCGCGTTTTCCTTTCGCTTTCTTTCGCCGTTTTGCCGGTCGATCGTTCTCTCAATCGGCGTATAACATCGGAAAAGAGAGGAAGAGAGAGAGAGAGAGTAGGAGACCTAGATCGGGAACTGTCCGGGAATCCGGGAGAAGAAGGTTGGGAGGAAAGAAAAGTGGCCCATCAGGATGTTCGTGCGCCGGAATTCAGAGTGGAAGCTGGTAATATCAAGAGATAGTCGTTCGAGAGGATGAGAATAGCTTTTCGGGGAACGAATAAACCTTACACGACTGTCCCGCGGTCGATCGAAATATTTCATTCCCGTGGCCGCGCAGACGTCGCCGGAATTTCTCTCATCAAAATAAACAGCGCGCAACGTTCCAACAGAGTAATGATTGCGTCCAGTCTCGAGTAGAACGCTTTCCTCCTGCGACGTACGACGCGTACAGTGGAACAAGACGCGCGGTTATTTAAAAATGGCAACCGTTATCTCGCGACGCAATCTGATAGTACCGTCCGAGCAGACGATAGTTCAGAATACGCAGATCGATTTCAATTTCTTGCCGGTAATTGCTTCGGTCGGGTCCACGCTCCGTGCAGTCGAAGTCGTTGCGAAACTGCTGCGCTTGCCAAAAACCGGTAAGCACCTCTTCCAATAAGGACACGGTATAATTACGTGCCGAATCGCCGTTTTTAACAGACCGCCATACCCGCCGGGACAAAACGGAAATCCAGTCACGTACACTCGGAAATATCCATGACCAATTGTCGATTTCTCAATTAACCCGCGTCAGACGTCTGCCGCGCTTTTCTGTATTCCATCAGCTGTGGAAATTGAAGGAACAACCTTCGATAACGTCGCGGCGCTGTACCGTTCAAAATTGCGGTTTTTGTGACGAAATTCACAGGCTGTGCCAAAAGTAAATGAGACACGAGCCTCCAAAAATTTCTACAACTCTACGTATCAAAGTTATCAATCTTTTCTTGATATTCTTCTGTAGTAATTTTTTTCAAATAGATTCCATCAATTTGTCATCATTTTCGCTAGAGTGAAAAAGTCATAAAGTCTTCTGCTAATTAGTAAGTCAATTTCGCGCAGGAAGCGTCGGAATCGCCATTGTTTATAAAAGAGTTGGCATGGCACCGCGGGAACGCGCGACCGATAATGTATGCAGGCGAAAAATAAACGGGACGAAATTAATTATTATTTGAAACAGTGCTCCGAATCTGCACGCGGAACGCAAATTTATACGCGTCCGCTTATTTCAGATTCACAATACAACATTTCGGAATATGATCGAGGAATTTTGCATTCGGGCTATTTATGTCGCATAAATTTGCATAACATGCGTAACACGCGGGCCAAAATACCAACGTGGCTTAGGCATGCCAGCTATTTCGAACTCGAAAATTGCGTTACAGCCGCGAGGACGAAAAAAAGATGATTTTTAATAGAGCGACACGCACAGAGACGTCACCGTGTGTATAGTATCGTCATTGTTTATAAACGGCCTACAACGAAGCAGACATTAACAGTCCAGTCGTATTAATATATTCTTAACTCTTCGATACGTGGTTATACACTCCACTGCAATAATTTTTTATATAGATTAATAAGAAATAATTAAACTAACATCTAACATCAAAATCTTTAATGAAGTCTTATAATTGTAAAAATAATTTATGAACTATTGATCATATACAAACATTAATAGTTTTATAAGTAAGTATAAGGAAAAACTGAAAACACTCTGAAAGTGTAGCCCATACTTACCTAAAAGATATTCATAATGCAAAAAATTACACAGCTTTTTTAAAGCATGTAAAAATCACTCAGAAATGTGCGATATGTTATAGCATGATTGGAAAGGCAATACAAGTTATAGAATCTCTTGACTTTCGATTAAGTCTAACATCTAATTAAGAAATGGTCATTCGGAGGTTACCTTGTGTTCTTCGAACGCTATTTTTATTTTTAAATTGTATCGTACGTCTCTGCTCTTCAACTTTTATGTTCCCCATCGCTTGTCACTGAATTTCACGAATCTTTATGGAAGATATAAAACAGAGAACAAGAAGAAGACGCGTTTCGTCGAAAAACGAATTCCTTGCGGCAACCATAAAGTGGTCGAACTGTTTGCCAAGCTTTTTCCGAAAAATTTGTATGCGCATACACGAAGATCCGCCAGTCCGCATATCGGAATTCGGCACGAGTGTGCCCGCAGTCTAATAACGGGATTAATTAAATAAGTATCGACTGTCGGAGAATGGGTAAGGTCGATGCGATAGGAATTTAAGGTCTGCCACGGGGACGGGGGTGAAAATTCGCCGGAGAGGCTGCCCGCAAAGGGACCAGGGCTCAAGGGACTCGCGTGCTTAGCGGGCCAGTTAACTGCTGCTCGGAACCTTGCGGTTTATGACACGTTAATCGCGATCACCGGTGTAGAAGTAAGGACGCCATAAGCGCGCGAGTTACCCGAAATATGCAGTCGCGAAACGGCCCCTGTAATCCCGCTTCGGACGCTAATTTATCGGGAGCGGTTGTCGCAACACTTGCGAACGACAGGAGTACCTGAACTTTTCGGACACCCTGTATCACGCGAACAATCGGATTAGAACTGAAGAAAGAATTTTCCCCGGAATACTCATTCGTTTCCTGATATACCTTCGCGAGATATAGAGCTGTCAGCTAACTGAAACTTAACGTTTCGGGGGGATAGTTTCGCATAAATATGAAAGCATCCTAAGTGGCAGTGAATCACCGAAATCTCGTCGCCGTGCTCTCCCTCCGATAGAATATTCATGAGTCGTTTGTGTCCCGTTCTCCGGGAGCAGTTCCTCTTCTTTCGTTCGTTCTTACGGCGAACTCGCGAAAATACTTGAAAACTTCCCTTTCGAAAAACTTCCGAAAAGCTTGGTTTTTGCGGAGCAAGTTATGACGGATACTCCCACAATAAGTTTGACAGAGTTATCGCCGTTGCAACGAGTCCCGGAAGCAGTCGCTATCCGAACATACTTCGGCGCTGATAATCTGTTTACAGGGAGAGACTTTGATCGACCAGAAGAAGCGGAGTTTCCGAAGAGGAGTGAGTTGGAAAGAGCGGGGCGCAAAAGGCGAAGGGGTGCAGCTTGTTATTAAACTCCAGCCTCCCTCTCTCCCTCCCCCGTTCCGCTCTCTCCCGTTGTTAAACGAGGAGTTTGCATAAACCCGAAAACAAGCTGCCGGTTCTTTCCGCTTGTGTCAGCGAGGTCGTTTACGAGTAAATAGTCGGTCGTCGCATGCAAATTGAACAATCCCCAAAAGAGTTCCGGCTCAGCCACACACAGTCGGTAACGCTGAACTTTGGTCTATCGTGCACCGGGATCCCGGCGGCATTAACATTGATGTTAATCAAAACTTCTACACAATTCGGTGGAAGCTCCTTACCGGCGACGGTTCAATCACGGTCATTATACTCATGATCTTTAATCAGCCGATCGTTAAGTTGCTCCCTTGATCCGATAGCATTTTCATATAGACAGGATAGACGGTTCAATGTTAAGGTTAACTGTGTGCACAGTTGTTCCGCTAAACAAGTGATCTGCATAGACGAAAAGCCCGACAAAGTCAAAATAGTCGAGTTGTCACTGACTCCGTTAGTTGCACAGTTAGGTTCTGTGTTTTGTAACGATTTAAATGAACCGAAAGTAGCGTAATAGTGCTCAATTGATTAATCAATTAACTCCTCTGGCAGTAAACTGTTTCGAAGCGACAGCAATTTCGCTCAAAATTCAACCAATTTTTCGAATTAATGTAATGGAATTAATTCTTCTGAAATTGTTGTTTGAAAGAAAATTCTTGAGTTTCTTTTTATACAGTTTGGTAAAATGTCTGCATAAGTTTGCCATAAATGCGTTAAATCTAGCTGTTGGAACACGTATAGTTGGCACAAGTTTGTTTGGAATGGTGTACAGGATACGTACAATAGAAATTGTCACGGGCTCGAGTATTAACATTTTTCGAATTAATATAATGGGATGAATTCTTCTGAAATTGTTGTTTATAAGAAAATTCTTGAGCTTCTTTTTATACAGCTCGGTAAAATGTCTGCATAGGTTTGCCATAAATGCGTTAAATCTATCTGTTGGAGCGCGTATAGTTGGCACAAGTTTGTTTGGAATGGTGTACGAAATACGTACAAATTGTTTATGTAGAAATTGTCACGGTCTCGAGTATTAACATTGTAGAATATTTTTCTCGGAACGGAATTATACTATAGTTAATCGCACGGGGTATGTAGCCGGCGCTCCGGACCCGCGCTATTGGTCTCCAATAATCGAAGGTATTCAGCATCTAAAACGAACATGAAGGAGGGATTAAGAGGGATGAAACGTCCTGTACCCATCATAATCCCTGCATAATGCTCACTCCTACGCGAAAGCTCGTATTACCCGCCATCAAATTTCCCTGCGATAACGTTCCCCGTTCGTTACTGTTCCGAAGAGATTCGCATATTTTCGCTTTTTACGTCGGGTCGGATGAATATGCTTTATCACGATGTACGCTAAGCAAGTTAGGCTTAACTCGGGCCGTGTTTGATCACCGGGTTAAGTGAGTTAAACGAATCTCCAGCCATTGATTGGATTTCGTCTTCCCACGAGGTGAATGTGGTCCTAACACATTGACGGAGGAGGTCTCGGTCTTGCGTCGCAGTGCACGAATATTGTGCAATATTAACAGCAAACATTGTCGGCAGAGTGTCTGTCATCGACCCAGAAACACATTTCTTTTTTTTCATTTATTTGTTTAATGTTGCTTCAACATCAAAGATCATTAGCAACACGGTACATTGTCTTACAATATATTATACATATTTGTATCATTGATATACTTAGCAAGACCGGAGATATACTCCTTAGAACTTAGCAGAATAGTTAAGGATCTAGGCAACTTAGTATTTTTCCTTTCATTCTCATATTTCTTGCATTCTTTTATTAGATGATTTATGCTAACTGGTACTTTACATATATCGCAGATCGTGTTTTCTTTCTTATTTGACAAAAATGAATATGTTATTTCTATGTTGTTTCTTTTGACAGAAAAGCCACACAAGAACAGAACCACTTATTTAATAGTATCAGCACAGAAAATACTTGATCTTTGTAACATTGCCGCACCCGGTAGATCCTACTAAAAATTTTGTGTACGCAATAGACTGTGGTAAAAATGAATTTCCCAGTTTAGTAAAATAATTCTGTTGACCGCAGTTCCTTTTTCTAATTGCGCAGCCAAGGTGAAGATCGTTGGCGAGTAAGAAAGCGTGGAACGAAATTATTTTGTTTAGTCGCACTACCGTCAGCCTTTAGGTTGAAGCAGGGACCGCCGTCGACGCTTTCATCGCGCGAGAGTATACCTGGAAAGTGCACGGCGAAGGAGATCCTCTGTCCCAAGTGATCTTGAAGATGTTCGGCCCGGCGTTACTTTTACGAGCGCCCCGACCCGGACTTTATCGTTTTAACATAAGCCTCGTTCTGTCAGCGTGAGCAGGGCACATACATTCGCAGACCCAGTGGGTCAAAATCTTGTTAGTTCGTGCCCTTAGGTCGGACGAGTCGTCGGACACCCTTCTCATCAATTCCCTTCGAGACTTTCGTGGGCGACTGAATTAATCTTTCGTCGGGGGTCTGTCTTGAATTCGTATTTCATTAATATCACTGGGAATACCGGATTTAACAAAATTTACGAATTACTGCGCGGAATTAACGGGACCTCCTGACAAATTCGGAACTCGGCTCTAGAACGTATTGTCTAACGTTTTAATCATGTACGTGTGTGCGTGTGCCACGGATTCGGTGGACCGTAAACGATCATACAAGGGTGTGATTTCGTTGTAGGAAGCATTTTTCGCTGGAAGGGTTGTTTGATGCTCGTGGTTATCCCGAGTGGATGTTCGAGAATTTGATGTATATTTACACGCAAAGTGTCGACTAACTAGTGTGAAGAGTTCTAATATTAAGGGAACTAAATGTAACAAACTAAAAAGTGGACTGTATTTACAAATTAGTGTCGAGACGTAACCGAATACAAATTGAGTACAAGGGAGCAGCTAGAGAACGACATTTTCCCTAGCCTGCTTGGAATCGAATTGCCTGGGAGGCTCGAGCTAGAAACCAACGTAAAGTTAGACCCTTCTACTTCGGGATTTTCCTCCCTTCCTTAGATAATAAGAAACATCCCCGGATTGGCCAGGACGAGGACCAATTGGGAGGGGGGATGGAAAATGGGAGATGGGCAGAAGAACATCCTGATGGCCCCAAGAAGATCCTGATGAACCAAGTCCCATCACAAAACTTACTAAGGGTGAGAGATGCCAGAGCCTGGGAAAACCCTGGGCGTCTGGCAATCGTCAAGTGCCAAGCCAAAGAAGGGCAGGGTGGGACCTCTGGCAATCGTCAAGTGCCAAGCTAAAGAAGGGCAGGATGGGACCTCTGGCAATCGTCAAGTGCCAAGCCAAAGAAGGGCAGGATGGGACCTTTGGCAGATTTGTGGCACGGGCCTAGAAAACTAAATACAAGTGCCTAGAAAACTAAATACAAGTGCCTAGAAAACTAAATACAAGTGCCTAGAAAACTAAATGCAATACTCTACGCCTTGCTATCTCGCCTTGCAAGGCCACTCCGTACCTGATTCCTAAAAATCCCCAAAGTCACGTTCCAAGAGCATAAAGCAATACCCATGCCATAACCATATCCTGGCCGCTGCGACGGTATTCTCGTTGGATGTTCAGCAGTAATTGTTGTCACGAATGCAGAAAATCCAGTGATAATATTTTCGAAGGATGGCAGATTTGCATGAAGAGGTTATTACGCGCGACGAAGATTGTTTCCTCGTCGTAACGCAGGCTTGTCAGTACGGCCTTGTCTGCTGACGTTGAATTTAGACGGTGGAGATACGCTTCCGGCAATTGCCGATGAGCTCACGAGAGGAAACATAATAAAGCATATCTTTCGTAGGAAAGACGATACGTTGTTCTGCTGCCTTTGTGAGAGTTAGCTGTGCTCCTTACGGCATCAATGAATATTGCACCATGCGCGAGCACCGAACCTCCGCGCGCAATACACCCTGATAAAAGGGCACCCCCGCATTTTTCCATTTTCCGTTCTGCAATATTTAGACGTGCGCGCGTGTCCTACATTTGTTTAGCGAACAACTATGAAATCGCGGAAAACGGTCCCGGCAACGTGGGATTAGTTCTTTCGCCGTAAGTCATTTTTGTTTTTAATGTCGGCGTTGACACTGACTTTTTCCCGTGTTCCATTGTGCAACATTCCGAGGCATACACGTTGGACATTTTTAGATAATGAGAACATGAAAAGCGTATGACTGTTGTGGAGAAATTTTCTGTATGTAGCGTTTGCTGTATTTCTTTTTTTGACACAGTGTTATAGTTGTGTGTGGACAGTTCATTAATACGCACGTTTTTCCTTGGCTTGTTTCAGATAACAATAACATGCAACACCAGCTGATGTCGCTCTAACCAACCTAACATTCGGATGCAAGCATTATGATAGTCCCACCGACGACCCCACCGCATCGCCTTAAATTGTAAATTGAAGAAAGGGTTTTGTGTTTCTAAGTTGTACGGTGTTAAAAATCCATCTGGGCTGTGTTTCACATACGCAGTTGAGGCACTAACACATCGTGGATTTTTCACCGTCGTTTACGCTGATTTGAGATCAGTCACTCGATTTCGCGGCGATAGGCAACAGCTACGTGATTCAGGGTGAGCAATGCGATCAATTTTGAAACGTTCCACTTTTCTGTGCACTGTAATATACACGATTAATCGTATTGTGTTGTAAGAGGGTAGGAATCAAGGCCGAGCGACTCACAGGTGTACACAATAGTGTTCAGAATATTGATCTTGTCGCACATCTCGAGGTGGTTGACATCGGTGAGGTCGTCTGCTTTGTAAACGATTACCCGTAATTCGTACTCTTGTTTTACTATTATTCCGCAAAGTAGGGCTGCCTAACTTGTGCCCCACGGGCCATATTCAATACCTTCCTCGACTTGCGTGCTATGCTCAACAACTTCACTGCTGAACTGGCATAGTTTGGACAAGGCCACGGATAGTCAAGTGACCCTCTCTCTCTTCGTCGAGACGGACGGAGGCCTAAATAGGGAGTCGCTAATCTGTCAATTAGTGGGAAAGCTGACTGACCGAAAGTAGGATCGTAAAGAGGAAGAAGTTCAACTCTGGCCCTGCTGCAAGGTAAGGGAACGTTGGAGATGAACATGGTCAGGGTACCTTCTTCTTTACGATTCCTAAGTCGGTTAGCTCCCCCACTAATTGGCGCATTAGCGAAGCGCACGTACCCTCGCTTAGAACGTACCAGCCCTTCTTCAACTTTTCTCGATCGAAGAGAAAAGAGTTACCACGCCATCTGTGCCCTCTTCCGAACTATGTTAGTTCAATTAATGCGAGCTGCTCAAGAAAGCACGTAATTCGGGGGAATGTACCCTGTGGAGCACAAGCTGGACCCGGGCTGCCTAACTCCCCCCCCCACTTCTTCCTTACAATCCTACTCCTGGCCAGGCGGTTCCCCCACCAACTGACACGTTGGTCACGCCCACGTGCCCCCTGTTTCCCCCTCTGCCAGCAAACGTGGTGGAGGGGGAAGCGTGACGACTTTGTCAGGCAACTGTGGCCAGGGGCCGCTACTGTGCGTGCCTCACTCGAAGTGGCCCGAAAGGAACGCGAATCCCATTGGTTCGGAGCGGAAGGAGCACGCCCACTAAAGCGAGCCACGCCCACAGTACGTATGAACGGTGGGGATTGCCGGAGCAAAGGAGGGACAGATCTCCTGCGAGACCTTCCAGTGAAGCACAGCAGTCTGGCGGTCCTACCCTGAAGTGGGGGTAGTTTTGGCGACGGTCAAGGTGGAGGGGAGAGAGAATTGAGATGAAAATGAATTGCAGGAGACTCGGAAGAGGACTGCTCGTGCGGATTTCGGAGTTCGCGGGGCCCTCCTCGAGGAGAAGGAGCTCCGCGCGGAAAGGGGCGCGTTAACGTACCCCTGGGGCCGCCGTGGTGTTGTCCGCCGGGGGTGGCGGTGGCGGCGGCGGGGGTGGAGGTGGGTGCAGACGCCGTGACTTGGAACGTCGTGGGGGCGGTGGTCGGGGGGCCCCCTGCCTCGCCACCATCAGTTCCTCTGTTGCCGGGAGTGCGGGGGGTTGTAGGCCTGTGGTGGGGCTCCCCTCCTATAAAAAGCGTCAAGGTATCTTCTTCAAAGCCGAAACAGTGACGTAGAAAAGGAGTTTTTGCTCGAACAATAATCCACACGGCAACGATCCATGACACCAAGCCGCGACACGCGCAACAATCGGCACCCCGCTGACCGTCCGACTCAATTATACTAGTTCGTTGTTATTCAAATCGCTCGTGTTTGGCCGGTTACGACCGTTCGAATATTCGAACGCAATTAATTTCGTCGAATTATAATCGAGAATATCGACACGTCCTGTTCCGCCGGAGTTTCGAATGTTAAATCTGTTTCTAGTTCCATTGAAAATTACATAGAGTTATTTGTTCGTACAGCTCGCGGTAAGGTAGGTGTATTTGTTTGTTTCCGCTACAACGAAATCAATTCGAACGGGTAACAGAGCGGGTTATTGTTCGAACGAAGAGATCCTCGCTAATTTTCAGGCACGAAATTTAGTAAGCTCTGTCTATCTCTCTATCTCTGTCTCTCTGTCATCGATCATTGTTGTCATAAAGTCTCATTCGAGCTTGCTACGAATTCGACAAGATCTGTATAACCAAAATCTACGCTGGTCATGTTTCTCGAATTGTGAATGTGAGAATAACGTAAGAAAATACCTTCCATGTATTTTTCTACAGCTAGTTCAGACTATGGTTCCACGTGGTTAAACGATTCAATGATGATGAGAACGGTGGCGTAATATTCCGACCGAAATGCACAAACTGCAGCTGCAAATTTTTCTTCCCGTTGGTATTCTCGGTCCCTAAGTGGCTAATTTGACTTTCTCGTTGGCACAATGGCGGTTGTAGGAATTGCATAGCTTGGTGCAACGTGCAGCCTGCTCTTAGATAGATAAATCCAACATATCTTATTCCATGTCACGGGATATCTGGGTCATCGTGGTCAATCTCTATATTACATCCATATCAGACATTTACACGGAACACTGTTGATCGTGATTAACCCTGTCGAAGGGCCGCGACCCCAATCGTTGGTTATTGGCAAATTTTAAATTACTGCGTCGTACAGTGGCGAAGATTGCGAAAGCTTCATCAAAAATTACCATTTCCAATCTTGAGGGAAATTAAGATGTATTGCAACGAATTAATTTTACGAAAACAACCGAACAATCTAGCTCACTGAAGGCTGAATTTTTAATTATTGGTTATGTAGCAGTGCCCAGGGTTTAAAATCTTATTTTGGACATTTCTTTTCAAAAATTCGGCGTTCCAAATTCAATCGAAAATTTAAATACCATTTTCTGTAAAGTTCAATCTACAAGACCAGTCCATTTTTAAGTTCGAGTCTTTCCAATTAACGTTGTGATTAATCACGAAAGATTCGTGAGAAAATAATTTAACAATGGCAAGATAATAATTTACTAATGAAATTTGAAGTAAGTAAATATGAAGGAAACAAGTATTTGTACGAAGAACCATAAAATCACCCGCCGCCGCCCTAAAGATTGACTCGTACTACTTGACTACTGAAATCAGTGTTACCACAGTTCTATAAATTGCATAAATTATTAGAATCGGCCGATTAGTGTTTTTCGCCACCGTACACCGCGCATGTACAAATGATTTCAATCGCCCCGGCAAATTAGAAAATTGATTAACGTAATGGAACGGTGGCCAATACTGTGCTGTCATCGTTACTCCTCAAAAACAGATATCACTATTGCCACCGTCGAACGCTTAAATTCCACGTGCAATTACTGCTCATTTAATGTACAAATGAGGCTGCCACATTACGATCAATCGGCCGCATAATTTATGTCTGTAACTACCGCCGCGAATTATTCAGAGTTTATTACAAACCGGTCCGGTCCGGTCCCGTCCCGTATTCATAGAGGTTCGTTATGTGTATTACGTATCCGGCTTGAATTATGCGAATATCGGAGCAGCTACGAAATTTATTGGTACTCCGATACGCATCGCAAAACCGCCGGTAACGCTATACTTCGCGTGGGCAAAAATTCGGGATCACGGTGTAACCTAATTTCTGATTGTCGAGGCGAGTGCATTTCGGTCGACAGGTGCCATAGCGATAAGGATGTAGAAAAAGAAATTGATGCTATATTTAACGTGAAATAACTGTATTGTACACACTACACGAATTATGCACGTTATACACATTACGCACACTGTATGTATAATTATCTGGATCTGTCGACCTGTCGTTAAAAAACAAATCAGTTCCGCGAAGAATAAAGTACGCGGTAAAACGTTTTGCATCGCTCGTTGATTTGAAATCGTATCGAACGAAATTAGAGTTTTGTCGACGTAATCGTACGACAGATGAAACAACGAAAGCCGTAAGATACGGGAAGATGTCGTTTATGCGAACGCGTCGTTCCTATCGGGGTGCATATTTCAGCGATGCAAAATCTTCATTCACGTATTCCTGGGCGTGCGAAAAATGTTACGGTACACATTTTTCGCGTGTATGACGAGACAGACCTCATCTTTTCCGACACAACGGATTTGCCAAATCTGGACGCGACGCAAACACCGAGCCGACAGTGGCCTAATAGGATTCCCGCGGTACGCACGAGAAATTCAGCAGTTTCCATGTTGGCATTATCAAATCCGTTTTTCATTCTGCGAATTTACCCGAAACACGGATGTCGTCGTCGCGTCGCTTACCATTTAGTCTCGATCTAATCATGCCGTTGCTGCGTTCGCATGGCAATTTGATTTGCCGACGGCATCTCGTTCAGACCTCGCTCGTATAAACGATCTTTACGACTGTTGTCGCGTATAGCACGAGAACTATAAGGCTGTGCTTCGGGACCGAGCTAACCGTGATAAATCGGGACAAGTATGGCCGCGTCCGTGAAAACTGCCGCGAAACATCGCAATTAGGTTGCATAAAGCTGAAAACGTCCCTGGAACCGACCGGGAAAAATTGTGAAGAGAAATTTCCCGAAATACTAATTTTCTTATTATTCTTCTTATTATTTAACGGCATCCCTGTTCCTGGGTAAATCGCATAGACACCCAGGGCGAACAACATGTCTCGATCACTTTGAACATTTCAACATTTTCCCCTGAAAACGGAAATATTCAAGGTAATCGAGTTGCACCATTCACGATGTATTAAAAATTAACTCTCTGTGGTCCGATTTGTTTGAAGTCTGATCGAAAGTGTGCATAAAAGTTTGAAGAGGTGGAACAAGAGAAACGCATAACTATTTTCTACTGACAAAAATATTTTCAGTCGCCTCGATGGTGTAGGAAAAAATCCCCAAAATTGCAGGAATGTTGGCGCGGCTCGTTTAGTTAGAATAAATAATACTTGCTTGTCAGGAGATGCGAACGCAATCTGCGTGCGACTTCAAAGTTTGAAGGTATCACAGAGGGTTAAGGATAATTGGGCGTTTCCACCCGTTTGAGCGTAATTCGGTACGAAATTGTGAAGGTAGCGGGACCTCCTGGGGTCGCGGTAGCCGGGGCCAGGGCAGAGGTCGCGGGGGCGGCGTGAACCTACTCGGTTCAGGCGTCGCCCCCGCGAATTACGCTCCAGGACTGCAGGGCGTAGCGCCTGAACTACGGGAAGTCGTGAATATCCTTGGCGAAAGGAACCAGGTGGGAACGCTGACAGGTGTGGGCCCGCCGCCAGGTGCTTTGGACGACGACATACAGGGGGACGAGGAGGAGGGAACCACCACGAAGAGACCGCCCAGGCCGCTCTACAGGAGGCTGATCAACTACGTTCGCCAAGCTTGGACCGGTGTGAAATTCGCTTTAGGTATTGTACCTGTTGGTCGTTGTAAGTGCAGGGTGCATCCAACATCGCCAAACGGTCCAAAAAGAGCTGCAACCTTCATAGATCTGAACAATTCAGGACCAAAATAACATTCACATCGTGTGCAGACACTAGTAGTATTCGAGTGACGTAATTTTTTAACTATTTTTTTAATAAACCTCTATCTTCATGTTCGCGACCTTTTTCTGAGAAAAATGAGACCAAGCAAGACGCAGTTTGGATCAGATTTACGCGTCTAATTCACTATACAACTGAGCCTAGACTGATTCTCGATATTTGTCAACAACACGGGTCTAGCCGGTGACTTGTATCGTCCAGGGGGCGTGTTATGTTTACACTCCCCCACGTTCGAGGCCTCTTCAGCTTATTGGCCTACACAGATTATACCCTACGATAGTGGGGACAATTCCGTGACGTTTATCATCCAGGCCTTGGTGACATATATCGAAAAATCACTGTAGTTACCTAAACACAATTCTGGACGAAATGTTTACTATTGAGTTGTACAGTGTTGTATCTCGTTGCACGTCATTGTGTGTTATATTAAACAAACGAATATGCGTCACGTCATGTTTGAGCTCATTTTGATCAGAAAAACGTCGCGAATGTGTTGCTAAATGCTTCATGAAAGGATCAAAACTGGTAGATATAAAGAGATACGCGTGGAATATATTTCATAAGTCAAGTTTCATCAGAATCAGCAAGTTCGAGCCGCGTGACGTCTCCTGTCAGTGGAATCGACACTTCCGATCAAATGATCCTTGAAAAGGACCGCGAAATATATAGAAGCAACCAAGACCGGTTTAAACTTTGCACGGCTGGCAGCCTCGTGCGTCTGATGTCGACTCGATGCGGTAACTTTATTATCGGTTCCCCGGGTCGAGGGGCCGGGTCAAAGTACCTGTTTTGTGCGAAGTAACATGATTTTGAGTGCACCCTGACGTTGGTGTTGTAGGGAACTACATAACGAGGACACATGATCAATTTACCAGTAGAACGATTATTTTCCGTAGTTGATACTTCCACGTACCCCATTTTGAATGCGAAATACGCGTCCATTTATAGTCGAGGAGCATTCCATTGTCTGCAATTCGCGATTGATTTTACGAGGATTCTGAAGCTTAACATGGAACCATTTTACCTAGTTACCCATTTAGTGTAGAATCTATCGTTATGTGAAACTCTACTTTGGCATGATTCGCAGCGGAGGGCCTTAGATCAATGTTATATGTGTATAGATCGCTTCGAATTAACGCGTTTATGGACCATGACGATTTCGCTGCTCCGAATTATGCGAAATAATGATATCTCGCGATCTCTGAAGTATTTGATACTTTATACGGAGTGTCCCAAAAATTTTGTACTTGAAGGAGGCGATTCCCGAGGTCATTTCAAGCAATTTTCTCCTTTGCGAAAATGTTCTTCGTTAAGGAGTTATTACCGAAAAACACGGACCAATCAGAGCGCGGCTACAGCGGACTCAACCAATGCCAACGTCGCAAAGGAAGAACATTTTCGCAAAGGAAAAAGTTACTTGAAATCACCTCGGGAATCACCCCCTTCAAGTACAACATTTTTAGGAGATTTTTGTACCAAATTCACTTAGAATCTGCAAATCGCAGGATAATATATTTTCACTTTAATTTTGAATTGATTTTGAACTACTTTATTTTGAATTACCTTGATTTCGTGAGATTGTCCAAATCAGCAATCAAATGTTAATCTGCGTCGCACGTAACGCGATCCACGCGCATTTTAATTTGAAGCGTCGATCGCCGGGTAGCGTTCGCTGGTTTATGCCGTTGGATCACTCCGATCTAAAAGGTTAATACATAGTAATCTACTCTCGTGTGTAGCATTAGAGCACAGAGAGGTCGAATTGCGCGGGCTAAACGCGAGCGCATAAATGCTAGCGGATAAATTCGGGTTCGCAAATCAAGTGGTATAAACGCCGGATCGGATGCACGCTTTCCAAAGTTCATGCGAATTCATTGCATGCTCTATCGCATCCTCGAGCTACATCGCACCGGGGGCCACATTTCCTTCGAACGTGTGAGTCTCAGGAGCTTCGGCTGCTTCCGGAATAGTAGATCCACGCTGTTTTTACCCTGCATGCACTGCTTTCAGTGGAAGGTTCGTTCCTTTTAACGGAAAATTGAAAATTAACAGAGAACCTGCCTTCCGCTCATAACGTACAGTTCGAGTCACAAATAGTTTGTCGTTGCGGTGCAAACACAAACAATTTACGCGCGCTGTTGTACTGTTATTAAATTTATTACTGTTATTATTGAACCGGTGAAAATAATTTCCAATTATATTTTCATAATGAGAAAAATTAGAAAAATGTTTTCATCTGAAATTCTCGGATGAAGTTTTCTTTATTAAAACACACGTTAAAAATTGTACGAAATCCGAATAGATTCAGTTTTGTCATTATCGCACAGCGATATGCATCAATCGCGTTTATTACTCGGCAGTTCTAGTGTTAATTGTAACCGTTGTATATTTCATCGACCGCAACGGAAATTATTTATGACCAAGCTTGACGTTTCGCACGATTCTGGCACGTTTCTCCATTTCTATGTGTCCACTTGCCAATTTCGCCTGTGTAAACTGATGTAAAATGACAAAAGTTACAATTTTCTTAGATTCTCCGAACTTCGCGTCCAGCTAAATTTCAGACAAATGATTTTTTGGTGAAGCATCCTCGGGAAACACACGGATACGCGAGCATGTTGGCCTTTAAGCCGCGGTTCCACGATACGAAAGTAAAATAACGGGAGGGATAAAAAATTTCCCGATACTTCCACGCAAGTTTTCGACGAGCTTACAAACTTTCGGAAGATGTCGGAGTTTTCTGGTTACCAGAGTTCTCTCGCGCGGGCTGTCTCGTTGCCTCTCGATATTGTTCCCGGTGTTAATACTCCGTACGTGGAAATCATTTACCTAAACTACTTCCCTCGATCACATTTCATCTAACTTCGTCCAGCTGGTCCAAGAATGAGGATCCATCCATGCATTATGCGAAATAAAAATTTTCTCAGTCAATCCTAATCAGTGGAAGTCGTACTAGAAAATACTAACCCTAAAATGGGGGATGTTGGCTCCATTTTGCCTCATTATTTCAATTTTTAGGGAGGCGGTTTCAATTATCAACCATTTATTTTAATAAGAGAATTAACTTGGACCTCAGTGAAGCAGGTACAAAATTTCTTTAAAAAACTGATGTCCCCGCAGTTTTGAATTACCCTAATTGATTTTTTCCAGGAAATCCGCAGGCCAAATTGTGAATAATTCGAGGCACGCGTCGATTAGATAATTGTGCTCGCAAAGTAAGAATTAGGGCTGTTCAGAGATTCGAATCTGCTTAATCGTCGCGCCGATTGCAACGCGTGACATGCATTTGTTGAACACACCACTTATTTATGCAATCCTCTGGTGGTTAACCAGTAATGGAATGACTTATCCGCCGACACCGGAGACTTGGATTTCCCGGGCGCGCGTCATGAAAATTCATATAAACGGTATGCATCATCCGTCGGCGGCGTTACGTCAAACGCATTTACGAGAAAAATATGCAAAAACTGCCGGAAGTGAGGCCGGGTCCGATAAACGCGTCGACAACAGTCAAACAAACTCGTATGAATGTTATTGAACCGCGGGAAGAGTCGTTAATCACGATTAGATCGGATCGGAGGAATTAGGGAACTTTTTAATGGGTTCTGCTTCAACCTGGGAACGTTTTTCAAAAACATTTCAGGTTCAACCGATAACTAATGGCTGTCGAGTTCTAATGCCTTATTCATGGGTTTTCAGAAAGCTCTCCATAATTCTGACAATTACTGGACACCATGAATAATACCACAAGAGTATTAAATAATTATTCTTACAGTCTGTTACGCAGAAGAGAAATTGCCTGAGTTAATTACAGCATGTAGGAGCTACGTACACGATAATTTCCTTCTTTAATTCCTTGAAAAAGTTAAAAACAACTCCTTTAAAATTCCGTAAACGTTTCGCATTTCATCTACACGCTTCCGCGATGACTGCATAAATCCGCAGTGTAATTATTATAATGAGTTTAATAACAATCCTACTAAAATAATCAAATTGCATGGAAATACTTTTCAAAGAAGTATCAGGGAGCCCAAATCTCTTTTCAAAAAATTCCATAATGTAAAATACGATTCGTTTAAATTTATTTAAAGACAGCTGATCATTTCAAGTCCCGAATTAGACTTCTTTTTACTACTTTCACCGTTCCAAGGTTAACAAAAGATTTCGTCCGTTCGTTGTAAAATAGTTTCGGATTGAAATGAGATAAAAATTAGGTTAACATCTCGCGAGAGGAAGGCGATGATTAGTCTGGAGGCGCGTCCGTGCGAAACGTGAACGGTGGAAGCGTTACGAAAAATGAATACAAATAACCTCGAAGGGGAATGTTGCAAAAAGGTAAATGAGTATTTTCTATTGAGGGTGCGGGGGTGGGGAGGGACGATAAATTTCTTTGGTGTTGCACGCGAACCGCGCGCACGGAAGGCATCTGAATACTGGAAACGTTTTCCGGGCTGCAATTCAACGCCTCGTTTGGTCGAAGCGAATAAAAGCCTGCGTCGATACCCATCGAAACAACCTGACAATAGCCTCCGTAGCGCGAGCACGGATTCATTTGAACGTGCAAGTGTGCGTAATAATGACGGTGCGTGTTGTTTTTTAAATATATACACACATATATCTGCATCGACGCGGATCGCACGATTCGAGCGTACAAGTATCAATTCGTTGAATTAATTAACGTTAGCCAGATTAATATGTCGTCACGCTTTGGCATTAACCGTTGCAAATCGCGGCCGAAAGCCGAGTAACGTTGCAAAATGAAAACCGATATCGAGAAGCGAGATTTCCGTCCGTGTGCAGATTCGACGGTTCTATTATTATTATTATCGTGATTGTAAGAACATATAGGAAATTTATCACGAACATATATTACGATGAAAGCTGCTAAAAATATGCCCGAATATATTCTTTTCATAAAATAATCCAAATTGGACGCTTTTAGTGCTCCGTAAAACCTAGTATTAAATATAAATTTAACAACGATATCTCATCGACTGAAGGATTAATTTTAAAACTGCAGCGTGGCGCGTAGCAATAATGTTATTCGGAAAAGTGGATATTGTTGTAGTCATTAACTAGATATGTTCGGACAGAGATACAAAAGCTTTCTTTTTTTATCTCGCTTCAATATATAAAAGTTACTTCAACGTGAAAACATGCGAAATTAAAATTGTCCGCATTTATTTCAAGATACAAGGAATTAGGATAGGGAATCCAGTCACTGTGGGGGGTATCAATTACTGTGCCTAATTAAATATATTTTTAAAAATGAATAATACCCCCACGGTAATTGAGTCTCCCACTCTATATTTCTGTGAGAGATTTTCCTTTTATGCACAGTACAAATATTATAAATTCCAGTGATAAAATTTTAAGCTGGTCCAGCTTCTACCTTACTTTGTCAACTAAGGTAATACTTTAGTGCTATAATATATTTATATTTATAAATAATACCCCCACAGTAATTAGAGTCCCTTATCCCATATTTTTGCCAGAGATTTTCCTTTTCTAAATGCGCAGTAGAAACATTGTAAATTCCAGTGATAAAATTTTAAGCTGGTACAGCTTCCACCTTACTTTGTCAACTAAGGTAACACTTTAGTGTAATAATATATTTATAAATAATACCCCCACAGTAATTAGAGTCCCTTACCCCATATTTTTGCCAGAGATTTTCCTTTTCCAAATGCGCAGTAGAAATATTATAAATTCCAGTGATAAAATATTAACCCAGTACAGCTTCCACCTTACTTTGTCAACTAAGGTAACACTTTAGTGTTATAATATATTTATATTTATAAATAATACCCCCACAATAATTAAGTCCCTTACCCTATATTTCTGTGAGAGATTCACCTTTTCTAAATGCGCAGTGCAAATATCGTAAATTCCAGTGATAAAATTTTAAACTAGCACATCTTCCACCTTACTTTGTCAACTGAAGTAACACGTAACGCGGTAACGCGTCCGAACAATGAGTATGTAATCTCATAATCGTTCCACGAAATGTGACGCAGCTTACGGTCGACGTGGCACGAATCGTTCGGATCGACGAACTTCGTTCATTTTTCTCGGTCGATGTAAAAGCACCAGGACGCGTACGTGTGCACGCGTGCAGAGCCGAGGGACGATGTCGGATATACTGACACGAACAAAGACTGAATATTGGAGGATGTGGTGCAACGAATCTTTTGAGTGAGCCCGTTGAAGCGGTCGGCTCCTCAAAGTTCATTGACGTGACTGGGAAATGTGAGCAACTCTCTCGAAAACCGTTCAAATTGCATAAGAGAAGCATACCCTGATTCTTTTGTTTCGCGTTTATCGGTCGCGGTGGTACGAACAACGACCGAACTATTCGACGGCCCTTGCGCGAGCTTCTTTCATACCGGAAACCACGAAAAACCAGCAATTTTTGTCTGTTACGCGGACGTGTGACAATGTGTTATCGGGGTTAAAAGTTTCCGCTTACTTGTTTGATAGAATTGAATTTAAATGCGCGCCAAATCAATTTATTGCCGCGAGCAAACGAGCGTTATTGTATTTCCGGAGAGCGTGTTTGCGTCTGTAAATATTTAAAAGCGTTCGCGTAGCACAGAGGCTCACCTCGTAATATATAGAATTACGAAACGAATTGATACAAAGAATCGTATTCAGGAAATCTGAATATTTCATTTGATTCGAGACAGAACGCGACCAAACCCCAATCCCGTTCTAAATATGAGTCGCAGCGAAGAATAAATACGCAAGCGCGGGTCCCTAAAATTTCGAAACAACAGCATTAACCCGGTTAGCGGAAATACGAAATTGGCCAATCCGAAAACTGGGTTAGTTCTTTTTCCCTGAATTTTCTGCGCGTCACACGACGACGCTGACTTGATAGAACGCGTGCGTCATAACGTAGATTGCGACGAATCCGCCGAATCAAAATCTTGCCAGTCGGACGGGAATATTTTCTCCTGTGCTCGGTATACAATTTTCAATTACGATCGCACATTTCTTCGACGATACTTCCCCGCGTCGAGAAATCGATGCGTTCCCCTAACCGGAACGAAATCCGCCGAACCGAATCGCCGACCGTTCGATTTTTCTTTTCTCGATCGAGCGGCGAACAATTTATGCGCTTCGCGGAAAGAGATATTTTACATTCTATACACACACACACACACGTGCGTGTACGTGTGCCTGGGAGTGTGCAACTTTCTAATATTGTGCGAGTAGAACTTCTCGATTCCATTACAACTTTTAATGAACGATTCAACTACTTTCCGTTGCGAACTAACTACTTAACCAAACGTGTTACAGGACTAACTGTCCTTTTGAGCACCGCAAACGAACGGGGTGCGGTGGTTCCTTCGCGCAGCGTGCGTGCTGCGCTGCGTTTGAATTTTCACGATTGCTTAATTTGCTTGACGGAAATTTCATGAAATGCTGTATTAAATTTATTTAGGCGTGGTTCAAAGCTGATTGCTCTTTTCGAGAAACGGTATACGCTTCGTCGAGTGACGCTTGCAAATTGGTGTTTTAACGGTTGCCAATTTTATACCATATTACATTATCGTCTAGCTGTTCTATCGAATTCTGTAAATGATAAATCGTCGGCGCACCGTCTGATTGATCGGAAATTTATTTGCAGGGAATCGAATAAAGTACGCGTGCACCGCGTTCATTCTCACGAGTCGTTTCATATCTGTACCGTAATCTATTGTAACGGTATGATTATACGGCGTACTACTATCCCAGCCAGTGGTAATGTATCGCGTGGGATCAGACACAGTGGTGTATATAACATAGATAACATTTTGGACAGCGTAGATGGGACTATGTTTCGTAAATATTGCTAGTGTAAATCAGTATCGTGGCAGCTCGCCGCGAATAGCGCACGGCCAAGAAATTTACACCACATTTTCTCAAATTTCCTATCACGGTGAAACAGATATCACCGAGTCCCTTTTCTTCCAACCGAATCAATTCTTCCGTCATGCGAACCCCATTTCTCGTAACCAAATCGATTCTTTTACCTTCCAAATTACATTTCTGTAACATAACATAAGTTTAAGCAGTCATTTGACCACGCATAACCTCTGAACCACTGAGATCCCCTAGGTTTGAAACTTGGATTTTCGTAATTTCCTCGCCGAAATCTACAGGATTGCATAAAAATATGTTAAGAATTTCTGGTTTCCTCAGGTAAAGTTTATCCCGTAGGCTTTCATCTATGCGATGGGACTGCATGCGGATTTCGTTCAGCTGTACAGCACTTATTATGAAGTTTCTCAACCTGGTTTTTCAGCTGCGTAAGTACGGCATTACTCGAACGGTTTCCCGAGGCCGTCCGAAGTCTCAAAGCCTGAAACCGTTTCTGATCGCGAAACGATTTCTGCGAATTCATACGGAACGACGATCAAACGGTTTCGCCATGTCCCATTGCCCCCCTCGGTTCGCCGACAGCGAATAGCGGCGGCACAGCGAAAGACAGAGGACCGGAGTCGGTTGTATTCAAGGCAGTAAGTCAGGTCATGCTTAGCATCCTGATTTCCTTGACAATGATAGCGGAGCCGGAGAAGCCCAATTTACCCGCGAGTAAAGCTTAGACAGCCCAAGTTTATGACGTGCTGCACATCATACACCGCTCGGAGACGCGCCGCGTATATACTCCGCTCATGCGAGCAATACAGGAATTCCGTAACTGAAAACCAAGATATATCTTTGAATTAGTTATCGCGCGCAGACAGCGCGCAAAACCCGGTTTCCCCGCAACACAATCTCTTGCAGAGAAACTCGCAGACAACCCGCGGATTCTAGTGTATTCTTCAAGGTGTGCACTAATTCGAGCATGCTAAATATCTCCCTCATTTTTTGTCAAATTCGCTCGAGACAATTTCCTTTTGAAATTTCCAGGTCAGTCTTTTCAAATCTACATATTTTTGACGTCGCGATACCCTTGCTAAAGTTAACCTACTTCCTGCGGTAATTTCGTTTGGGAAAATAGTACAACGATACGCTTGGACTCGATTTCAAGATTGAAGCCTCTGCTTCCACTATACGTCGTTTATATTCCTAAACAATCATTTTTGCACGATGCAGCGAGTGAGAAACCGAACATTCAGAAACCGAAGTGATGTCGAAACTGCTGCATGTTTAAACGTCTGTAAAAACGTCAACAAATTTTCCTCGTGCGTGAATCCACCGCGGATTTGAAGGTTGAAGCTTCCTCTTCGCAACGATACCCTGAAAATTGAGGTACGATTTTTTTTAGCCGACTTATCGAGGTTTGTATGGAAGGTGTACCGACAACAAAAGCACACCAGGCCCAGGCAACTACCAGACCCCCCACTACCAGTGCACCGGTTCCCCCACCATCGACTGTTTCATGCTTTGCCTCGCACGGCCGCGTGACTGCGATCATGTGTATGCGTGCACGTCTACGCTCCACAGGAGTTTGGTGGGGGGGACCCAGGAGTAGGGGGAGAAGCGGTCCGTGGCTCGCGAGACGCAAATTGCCCAGGCCTTAGTACACCGTGAATGCCATTACGAGATTAACCTTGTTAATTTTGTTGCGTCGGAGCCGGGAAAAAAATCGTACGCGTTCAAAAGTGTCGTGAAAGTGAAGCTTCGATCAAATCTGTGGTGAAATAAATTATTTATCACTGAATCACGTCAGTGATCCAATCACTGAAACTCTAAAAATTCATTTATGGAAATTAGAGAAATAAATTTCCTTGTCCGAGCATTTATTGTAGCAGATACTGTTAATGCTTGGTAGGTTTAGCGTCAATACGCTACGAATGTAAATACGCGATTAAAATGAATTGTAAATAAACGTTCAGTTGCTACGGAGGTTCTATTTGGAGTCACGCTAATTCTGCATGCGTCGTGTTTAATGGTTGAGTGTTTCTGCACCGTGCGCGAGGATTATTTAAAAAGTGATGTGGTTAATGTGGTACGTCGTCGATTTGGACTTGTCAGATTCGGAGTACGAGGAGGAGCAAACGCCACGGTACAGACCGGATTCCTTGGCGAGCCTCTGCAGAGCCACAAGATTCACCGAGGCCGAGCTGAAGAGAATATATCGTAGCTTCAAGGCGGAATGTCCCACGGGAGTGGTGAGAGAGGAAACTTTCAAGTGTATCTACTCGCAGTTCTTTCCGCAAGGTGGTGAGTACGATATACTGTAATATTTGAGGCTTGTCTGCCACTGTTTTAATTAATGTCGCGCCCACGGGGGTTCATGGACCGACTTGACGAGTCGTGTTAATTGAAATATCTCGCGCCGACTTTTTCTCGCGGACGAGTGTAATTCATACCGTGGATTGCGCCCGCCTAATTGAATTTATCGGGGACACTATTGGAAATAAGAAAATAATTGGAAGGTTACGACTAGGCGAAAAAAATGTCTACGCGAATTACAACCAAACTGGAGTGAAATCGAAACTTCCATTACTGACGTGTTTAATAGGTAGAAAATAATATAAAAATATTTTTACGCTTCTCTAATGTGTTTACTGCTTTAAATACTCATTTTTGCTGTAAATGCATAGAGATGTGTAGCCTGGTTACGGCTTAATGCCAGACTGTGGACATTTGTAGAATTATTTAGATAGTGGCTATAAAATGTTTGGAAAATAAAGATTTAACGTATTTATTGTCTTATTCGACTAGATTTCATTTTGAATCAGATGTGAGATAGTTTATTTACACGGTAATATGATTTTCCTGTAGTTTATTTCACGGTTGAACCACCAAATACATAAATATCCGCAAGGTAATAATTTATTAGATAAACACGTTGCATAATAATATTGCATAAAAATCGACAGTTTGCTGGGGTGAGCTGTTGCAGGAAAATCCGCAGCGTGTTTATTATTAGAGAGTCTTACGTAGCACGAAGAACAGAAAGTTAAATGATGTATCGCGCATGGTCATATTGATCCAAGCACAGCGGCCGCGGCTAATTAGCGGATCAGTGATTCATTAACCTTTTCGCATGGGCGAGAGACATCCAGCGAACAAATGAACAACATCGGTTCGCGGGATATATCTCGTCGAAAGAATGAGCCCGGTGAATATTCGTTTGCGAAGGTATGGGTGACAAGAAAGTCAGCCTGTTAATTAGATCGCGTAATCCACGGTCCACCGGGCGTAATGTTCGTCTTCCGAAAAATCGCGATTTTTTTTTCTTTTGGCGGCTCGGTCGAAAGATGCCCTTCAAAAACTCGCAACATGAAAATCCACGCGTATAACTTTTCCCATTATCCACTTTATTATTCAATGTGCAGCAGTGCGTACTTGAATTTCAAATGCCGTACTTTCGCGCATAATAGCCTCTTATAAAACAGTAAACAACAGGATTTAACCCGGGAGTAAACTGCTCACGGTTATGCATTCCTGGTTACGGGTCCGTGATTGCATCGCCAGACTACATTAACGCGGATTAATCACTTTCTTTTAAAAATTGCTTCCGACTTTCCAACCTGTCGTTCTCTTAATATGCAGAATTGAACGCAAAATTATTGCCCTATCTTCGGTTTTCGGCAGAAAAGAAAAATATTCTCCATTCGAATGAAGGTTGAGAAAATATTGTTTTTTTTTCAGAACGGTTCTTTCACTTGTTGCGTTTAAACAAATTCGTATAATTGCATTCGAGCCGTTCGAAAACCGGCAACGTTTCATTTATGGGAATGGATGTAAAAAATAGAATTTTAGATAACTTATTTAGACGATGTTTCAATTGACTGAAAACAGAAAGATAAGTACAGTAGGAGCGTTTCTATTTTATTTTATTTTATTTTATTCGATCAAAAAAGTAAAGAATCTGGTTTAGTTGGTATTATATTTATAAAATGATTCCAACCTGTCGTTCTCTCAATATGCACAATTGAACGCAAAATTATTGCCCTGCCTTCGGTTTTTGGCAGAAAAGAAAAATATTCTCCATTCGAATGAAGGTTGAGAAAATATTGTTTTTTTTCAGAACGGTTCTTTCACTTGTTGCGTTTACACAAATTCGTATAATTGCATTCTAGCCGTTCGAAAGCCGGCAACGTTTCATTTATGGGAATGGATGTAAAAAATAGAATTTTAGATAACTTATTTAGACGATGTTTCAATTGACTGAAAACAGAAAGATAAGTACAGTAGGAATATTTTTATTTTATTTTATTTTATTCGATCAAAAAAGTAAAGAATCTGGTTTAGTTGGTATTATATTTATAAATTGATTAGGCCTCTGTGTTTCGGGGGGTTGGAACGAGACGTTAGAGAAAACGCGCGCTCGGGGAGAAGATATTTCTATAAGAGGTCGAAGCTTAACGGTCACGAGAACGCGATACGGTCATGTTTGATCGCGGTGCGTATTCGCATTTAAATTCTCTCTCTCTCTCCCTCTCTCTCTCTCTGTCTCTCTCTTTCGGTGGTCGGCGCGTTCCACCGTAAAGCATAAGCAATGCAAAAGATATATGCGTGTGTACAAAACGGGAGCCTGAGGGATCGGGGCGGGGGAGAGAGGGAGAGGGAGAGAAGAAAAATACAAAGGGAGAGGAAACTCAATCGAATAATGTAAACAGTTTCGTGGTTCGTCGCCGAGCGTATATTTATAGTTACCATGGTAGCAAATGCCCACACGTCAAAACGGCCTTGCATTTTTACGCGTCCCCCTTTTCATCCAATCGCGTAAGCGATATCGACACCATCGTTCGGCTATTTTCTCGTCGGCCAGCCGGACGTGTTTCTCCGCGTTCTTTTTTTTTATTTGCAAATTCTCGGTAACTGTTACCATCAAAATCCACCGGCGTAGAGACCGATCCGATTCCGATGCGCGAAACGTGTTCCGTCAATCGTTTGACCATTGTGTGCCATTTTTGCGAGCCATTGCTGCCCAAAAAGTTGACCGTTCGATAAAGTTCGATAAAAATCGATTCGAAGTAGATGCAGATCAAAATGGCCCGCCTCGTGTGCGCACGGTTTTCCAACCGTGGAAATTTCAATAGTTTCCTCGAAGGCAATCGCAGGCCGCGCAAGACAATTGCAGATCACTGACAGGCGCAATTCCTCTTCGTGGACGATTTTATGGTTGCGAGCTACATGTTGCATCGATATCGCGATTTGTTCGGCTGTCCGGACGTAAGAGGAAGATCGAACAGGAATTTACGAGCGCGAACCGCGGTTACTCCGGTGGAAACAAAAAAAAAAAAGAGTTCGGCGACAAATAGCTCTGTGTTTCGGCCGTTTATCTCTTGTCGGCGGTGTCCAGTGATTCGAGATAGATCACTCCTGCCAGCCGAAATTTACACAGAAACTTTAATTAAAAAGCAAGTCATTCTATGAATAACGAAAAATCCCATCTACATGCAAATCGGCCGTTCTTTAGATATCAGGAAATTTGAATACACTGTCACTGCCCGGCAAATAGACTTCGAGACGGGCACGTTATTGTACGTTTATTTATTGCTCCGACCGCTTATCCGATAGTCACAACTCGCCTTTGGTTTGTCGAGAGAAAAGGGGTTCTTAATGTTTGAAATAATTCCTTGGAATAATGTCAATCATTTTTAGCTATAAATAGTAGCATTCAAGAGTTTTCATTGTCCACGAAAACGAGGAAATGTGGACCCAGATTTGTGTATAAAAGTCGCACTATAAACATTGTCGAATTTCACGGAAAAACAGTAACGAAAGGATGTTCTCGGAAAATATTACAAAAGTGTTAAAAAATCGTGCCATTTCAATTTCGGACCATTAATCTGCAGAAAAAAACTGATCCTCTGTGGTTTGATTGTTCAGAAACAAAAGCCATAAATCGTTAGAAACAGACTCCTTGATAACGAAAAAAAAAACTGGCACAACAATATATTCTCCATTCTGACGGAAAGGTCGAATAGAACTTAACTGGAAAACAGGAGAAAGTCACTCGATGTTACGAAAGATAAGATGATTTATACGCAACCGATTCACATTGTTGCAAAAAGCCATCTGTTTTAATTAATCCCTGAACAAAGCCGTTCCCCTGGAGGATCGATCATTTTTGCGACGTTCGGATTTTGTTCAGAGTGAAATATATCGTGGTCGAAATTATTGTAGAACTCGGGGTAATTTTGCGAGAGTGAGAATAATGCGCGCCGCTTGTAAATCCTGTCCGATTCCTGATTTCGTAAGTGGATAAATAAAAATGTAAATTGGATAATCAGAATGTGCGCTGAATTAATTTGCACACCGGATAATTTTATTATTATGATGCCCCCGGGGGCACAGATGAATATGGATATAAACTATGCGACGTACCTGCACACCGGGGAAATGAAGAACACGAATTTCACACTAAAAATCTAGCGAAAACAGAATCACTTTGCTTACGGCAAATAGAAGATAAAAATTATATTCTCGTAATTATATTCTTGTCTTTTGAAGAACGCTCCTAATTCTTTTTTTGGGGGGAACTCTTGCAAAAAGCTGAATTGAATTCCTCATTGCAAATCTACTAATTCAGAATTATTTTCAACATAAAGGCCATTTTTATCTGTTAAAGAACGTTTCGAACTCTCTCTATGGAAACATTTGCTACAAATAAATGCTGTTACTTCAATTAAATTCAGAGAAAATCCAGAGAAAAATATTCTGCGGCGAACACAAGCTGCAGAATAACCTTCCGTATACTATGCCGGAGTCATTCGTGACCCGTAGAGGTGGGGGTAAGGTAAGACGTGTACGGTATATATGTACAATTTTATTCCGATATAAGATTTCCATAATTTCGCTTTCTATTTCGAACTAAGAAAAGTCACTGTTTCCTCTTTTTCTTCTTCGTCCGAAATAGGGCGAAAGCCGGTCCCGAGCCGTCGCCTTATATCGAAAGAAAATTGCAGTGAAATACCGGGTGTGTCAGAAGTGACTCCGGCGTGCGCCTAGAACTGCGAGGGTGGAAATAAAAGTGAATATCCGGCGAGGAACGTTCGAATGTGTGCATACTGAAATATTCGTTGCGAACAGAATCGCGCGTCGTTTTCCAAACGATTCGCGCGCTCACAGACGGATTCGACTCGTTAACTATACCTTTCGTCTCCATCCGGGACGCAACTCGGTAAAATTGATGCACGCAATATCTTCCAGAAAGCGACTTCAATATCCGCCGCCAGTTTAATATCGTTTGTTTGTTCGGCGGGGGTAAACTGTGTAGAAATTTGCACAGCGTCGTCGACTCCTAAGTCTACAAGCAATTTTGCCGGTTTCGAGTTTAAACGACTAAATACCGATGGAGGATCTTCGTTACCGGTGTGGAGGGGTGTCTCCTCTGTAACGAGCGCGCGAGCATAATTGCCCGTTTCCCGATGTGAAACGGTCGGGAAAATTCGGCCGGCTATGGATCTCGCGAAGCTCCACGTCAGAAACTAATTTTCGACTATTGTCGTAACGCGACGTGACAGTAGAATCGTTTTCTGTCAGGAACGGCGCTGGGCTGCGAGCTCCGCAACTTTGACGAGTTAATCTACTTTGTCTTCCTACCTCTGCCCCGGCGAAACTTTCCCCGGGATAGTTCGGAAAGAGCACGCATATAGTGATTTTTAGTCGGGCCCCATCAAAATTAAATGAAACTCCGAGAAATTATTTCCCCGTAATCCTCCAGCGATTTCGATTGTACTAATTGCATCTTTTCTCGTTCTGTTTTCCGCAGCCAACACTAGCCAATACGCGCATTACGTTTTTAATACCTTGGACCAGGATCATAGTGGTATTCTCAGCTTCGAGGTAAGTGCATTCACAAGCATAACATGTACTGTTGTATGTACTTCGCTAGAATAACATGTACAAGCGGGCACGAGGCGATATCTTGTGAGAAAATAAGAAAAAAATATGGAATAGAATTTTTTCATCCGAAGTTTTGTTTTCGAGAAAAGATCGTCTGACGTGTCTGATCATAACCAGTCAATTCTACTTTCTACATATAGTAAAGCGCACGAACCCGACGGATCTTTGAATTCAATTTTCTCGAAAACGAGGCGTCAAATGAAAAAAATGTTATTCCTTTGTTTCGGTTTGTATTTAAATGTAGAATCACCCCCTGCCCGCTTGTACACGTTATTCGGCCGCACCCTATATATTGCTTAGTATAACAGAAGAAGTAAAATTCTCGCGTTTTAGAGGACTTTGAATCTTTTATTCTACGATTGGATTGTAATCTCCTCTATTGTTTAATTCAATCGATCGTGTTTTATTCATGGTGAAACGAAAATGGAGGAAAATCTCGGGATGACTTTTCCGTGCAACTAATTTCGGAGAGTGTGCGAGGGTTAAAAAATATCTCTAGTGTTTATGCGAAAGGATTAGTTCCTAACAGTGCGTAATTTCATAGCGAAGCGAGAGAAAATCGAAGATTGTCCGCGCACCTGACTTCGTCGAGGGGTACGAGGGGTACGAGGGGGTTGATAGATCGACGGTATTTATTTCGAAGGGAGCACGATCGATATTTCGCTCGATCTCGCGCAACTGTTTGCGCCTTGTACAATTAGTACCCCCGGACAATTTGAATAGGCAAGTATGCGCGGAACAAATATCCGGCGAAGATTAATGCTAATTATCCGGTCGGGCGCCGATAATGAGCAGCCTAGACCTAACGAAGTTTTCCAATCAATAATCAGGGGCGAATTTAATCGATGGTTCGCGGTTAATTTGCGGATCGATTTGCCGTTGGTTCCTCGCTCCTCTCTCTCTGTTTCTCTGTCTTTCCTCTGTTTACGATTTTCGCTCAAGGAATAAAAGAGACCAGGCGAAGTCGTCGAGGGATAATTACGAACGAACACAATTATCTCTCGCGGCTTCAGACTGAAAATGTACTTTGTGTAATTAGCCCTCGAGTTGCTCCAAACTCGCACATTACCGGGGCTCTCTCCCTCTCTGCGCAGCCAACATTTTCCTCGTTCATTCTTCTCCTCTACTTTTGCGCACGATAAAGTTTTTACACTCACCTTTGATGTGCAACTCCATTTAATTAAGTCTTTCTATCGGATCACTCCGCCCCCTTACCGGCGTGTTTCGAAAATATTACACGTCGAACTTGATGCGCGAAGAATTATTCTATAAAAATTGGCGTAACAAACCGCTTATACGATTGCCTATAAAATAATAAAAGAAAATAAAAAGCACCGATATGCTGCAAATTATGCGTACATTTGTAGCTCCACGTGTCCATCATCGATTCACGCAATAGAGCTACAAATCTGTGAAAATATGTGCGCAATATCAGCAATATAATATTACAAGAAAAATTCTTTTCCTGATAACATTATTTACGGTCAGCTCAACTACAATCGAAGGATATTCAACAATAATTGTATAATGTCTTTCATCTTTCAAAAATGTTTTAATACATTTGGTGCAACAAGAAGGCAGTTCCATAAAATTATACATAAATTGTATTTGAGAATATTCTCAATTACGTAAATAGTTTGTTGCAATTTATCTTCGAATCCCGAACCGTTTAAAATGTTATTAGTTTTCATAGTCTGACGAAATCTGCTACGTCTGAATCTTTCTAGGTTAGAATGAGCTTCGCTGTTGATTATCAATTAATGTTTTCCCAAGTTAGTGAAACATAATGTATACGAAGGGATTACATTTAGAACAAGTGCGGGGATTACCAAGGGGTATTTAGCTGGAGCTTCCGGCGTGTAGTCATACATAATGATGAAATGAGGTGATTACAGATTATGCACGATCGCGATTATAGCACACTGCGCAGCCGGTTAGGTTTCAAAGGAGTTCGTATTCAAAGTCTCCGCGGCTATACGTGGCGCATCTATCTCGGCAGATCGGGTAACTTAATACCGGAGCCGTGTCTCATTAATGGCCAAGCACGCGTTGAATATTCTTCGCTTCTCTGTGTTCTTCTTCTCTGACAAATACAGGCACCCTGGTGTCACTATGCGTTTCAAAATGGAAGCCGTATTAAACGAATCCGTGCCGTACCAAATAGAGGACATGGCGCAGACCCTAGAGAAGTCCTTCGGCTTTGTTCCTTTGGTGCAAGAATAATGACAATGTTGATCACATTATTTAAATCACCCCTCCCTAGACGCACCCTTTCTCTCCTCAGAATGCGTTCCCATAGAATGCGTTCCTGAATGTTTAAATCTTTGCATGTCATTCGATATGAATCGTCTGACGCGTCTGATCGCGACCAACCAATTCTACTTCCTGCATATACTATAGCACGCGAACCCGTCGAAACTTTAACACTAGACTTACGGGGCCCGTCAAAATGACGGATTCTAATATTTTTAAATTGCGAACATTGAGATTGTAAAAACGCATCCATGAGTAATTATTTAACAAATTGATTTCTTTGGGTATATACTACGCAAACAACGACAACTCGATAACAAGCTTCTCAATAACATTCAAGTCATTTGATCTGATATTTCAAATATTCTGGCAATTGATTCATGGCGATATTTATCTTTGAAGGTCATATGAAAGTTTCGACGTCGCCTAGAATATTATGAAGTTAAAAATACCGAGAAACCCGTGCCCTAAACGGAATACCAATAATTTTTCTGCAGCCTGTGTACCGCCTCGATGAATGAGGGATTTCTGATCAGATGATCCGAAGTAAGAAGATTACGGGTAATCTTCGTTTACAGCCCCCTAACCTTGGACCAACAGATTCCTTGCTCCCTGGCAATGTGTCGAAAAGTTAGCCGGGCCATTGGTCCGGTAACACTTTCGGCCGATATAAGCCCCTATCAAGATCAATCGCATTTAGAACCTCGAGATCCAAGCTTTCGCGAGAACGCGAGGGGATTACCACCTCCACCCCGACCCCCCACCGGCTTCTTTATATCACGACACTTTTTGTCGAGCGATTTTCATCCGACGACGACACGACTCCTCCATCTTGAAGTTCTCCGTCGCACCCTCTTACCGTCTCTCCTCCTCGCGCGCGGATTCATGGCCTCCTTCGAGCGTCGGCGAAGTGTCCGGCTACTTTCGCCCTAATCGCATTACCGTGGCAAGCTTCCACCTTGCTGTTCTAATCTTTGTCCGTTTCCGAAATTCCGCCGCTATACCACGGTCCAATTAGCGCTCTCATCGTGCACGAGTTCTCGTAGCAGCGATAATCAAGGTTCTCCGAAAATATTGTCAGTACCCTGCTATCAATCCCCAAAGCGTCTTGTGTTTAACACTAAACCTGCCGAGCCTCAAGAGCAACTAATACGTGTTGTCTTATAAAAATGACGAGATTGAATTTATTTGGATTTTGTGCGGTTCGTATTACAATGCATTCTCTGCTAAATATATTTAGTTAATCATTTCCCGCGAAAGCACTTTTACAATTTCAGTGATTGTAAAATAAAAAAGTTATCTTGACCAGCTGTGGTAGGTTCAGTGTTGATCGTTCTGCGAACATTTTGGAATTCTTAAGTCGAAACTTTAACATTTACGGAGGAATTAACTTCATTCTTAGTAACAGGGAACAGCAGGAAACCATAGTGATGATAAAAAGGCATTTTTGGGAACAATCTTGTTTTGTCATTTTTCTGTAAATGGTAAACTTATTTCTTAACGCTTACGGAGCACTAAAAGTGACTAATTTACATTACTTTATGAAAATAAAGTGCTACCCACAATTTTAGCAATGCTTTTAAAATAGTATGTACCTAAAGAAATAAATTTGCTAAATAATTTCTCACGTATCCTTGGAATCTGAATAATTTTAAATCAAATATACTGGAACCCGCAAATTTGAAAAGAACAGGTCATCTTGCACGATTAAAATGATACGGATGCGCGAAAAATTTATTTCCACCGAGCGCAATGTTCCGACAACAAAAGGCGCTATTTATTCAGCATTCGCAAAGAGCGAGGTGGCATTCTTCTAAAAAATTTTAACGCTTTTCGCGTTTCAGTCGGTACGCACTAAATTGAAATCTTGTTCGATGTACCGTTTCTGTTGACCCGTTCACGGCAGCCTAAATCAACAATTGCTATTTATTCCGACGAGCATCCCTGTTTGCAATTAGATCTAATGTAAACGCGGTCTTGTATTTGTGAATGTGGAATTCCTACGTTCCCGTTGTAATGCTTACCAGTCGTGCACGTATGTACTCTACTTATGTACATACACGGGCAAGCTTCCGCATGCGGCTACGTTAAAACCGGAAGTTAACGCGTGCAATGAAACATGACTTTGAACGAGTGACCCATCGATACTAGTAACGGGAATGAACTAAATAAGACTGACGCCGAAATTGTAATTAAACGCTGATAAGAATATTTAAAGAAATTTCCATTTACAGAAGACAGTTCACAGACGGCTGCAACTTTTCCAAAAAATTCTCTTTTCAAAATTGCCCTCGACGAGAACTAGCTTCTCTTGGCTAGTTTAATACCGACTATATGTATATTACATGAAATCTCACAGAAATATAAAAACAAATTGGAGAAAATTCCGTGACGATGGTTTGCAGAAATGGCTTCGGGGAAATAAGGCTGCCACGCCCTTTTGTAGTTGAAGATATTTAATTAAAATATTCAGAAAATGAAAATGAAAAGAAAATTCTTTTAACATAATTTCGTGCAAAAAGGAATTATCCCATTTCTCGTATTTTCCAATCGTTCAAGGACGTCCCATATGTTCTGCGTCGTCGTTAATAATTTCCCAGTGTGAAAAGAAAATCTCCACCGTAAAAAGAAAATCTCCAGTGTAAGAAGTTCAGTATTGAACCAGAGAAAAATAAAATTGTACTGAAATATCATACAATACAATGCATTTACTGATCATCTAACATAATTTCATGCAAAAAGGAATTATCCTATTTCTCGTATTTTCCAGTCGTTCAAGGACGTCCCATATTTTCTGCGATGTCCTTAATAATTTCCCAGTGTGAAAAGAAAATCTCCAGCGTAAAAAGTTCAGTACTGACCGGAGAAAAATAAAATTGTACCGAAATATCATACAATACAATGCATTTACTGATCTTTTAATATAATTTCATGCAAAAAGGAATTATCCTATTTCTCGTATTTTCCAGTCGTTCAAGGACGTCCCATATTTTCTGCGATGTCCTTAATAATTTCCCAGTGTAAAAAGTTCAGTATTGAACCAGAGAAAAATAAAATTGTACTGCCCTGAAATAATGTCCGTCGCGAATCCGATTGCGCAGAGTTGAAAGGGGGTCAATTAAAACTAAATGTCGTGCTAGGATGATGGAGAGGAAAGATATACCGGGATATATTTACTCCGAGATTAATGGTATGCTAATCGAGTGAGTGTATGGCCGATAAGGCGCCATAGAATGCGCAAGGTACGAAGATAAAGGAACCGAGGGAAGTACGATGGGAATACTGTGGGCGAAGGTACCGAGGCAGCAGAGGAATTTAAATATCTAGGATACGTGATGCAATGAGGGGAGGAAGAGGGTGGGGGGCGTAAGGGAGAGTCAGGGGGTAAGTGTGAGGTACAGCAGAAGTAGATCCAGGATAGTTATGAGCAAAGGCGAGAGGCGAACAGGAGAAAAAGAATGCTTGCGGTTTGATCGTTCGCAGGAGAGTGAGTCCACGTAGGTGTGGCGTACGCGCGCGCAGGCTTGCGTAGAATATTCTGAACGTTCGAGATTAGGATAAGGCGCGGACAAAGTACGCGAAGGGTGGAAAATGGTCTCGTGGAGAGAGATTGGAAGAGGGGAGCGAGCAGAAGTAAATTGGCGAGAGAATGTTACCGAGGAGCGAAAGCGAAGTGGGGATAAGAAAGAATCAGTGTGGAAAGAAAGACGGAAAGTTTTATGAAGAGTATAGTGAGCCGGGGTCCTGGGGGGGGAGGATCGGGGGGAAGAGAAATAAGAGTCGTTCTCCACCTCCGGTTGCTTAGGGGAGACGCCACGGTCTGGGGTGTTTACAGCGAAAACACGAAAGTCGGTCTCGATCATTTTGAGCAAGCAAAACACTTCTCTCGCTGCCACGAGTAACACGGTTGGATTTTTCATTCGGTGGCGCGTGTTTTATTTTTTAAACGCTCTCTGCAACATTTGCCTGTTAACGATTTTCAACGGTTCCGAGAGAGTCGAGAAAGTTTTCGTAACTTTTCGATCGAGTACGCAAAAAGTAACGTCGGCGCTTCAAGAAGCAGCATGAAACTTTCATAGTTCGCCAGGCTCCTCCTTAACGGCGGATTTCACCCTCTGGACACTCGTTTAGATAGAACTATCTCGAAGGGTCAGGACGCGGAGAGTTAAAGCTTCAAGAAGGTCCTTATTTTATCAATTTCGGACCTAGTGTGACCGGGATATGTAAATTTCGAGGATTTGGGTCAAAGGTCAAAGAAATACAAGAGAATGGCGAGTAAGCAAGAATATCGCGCGCACAAATGACGACGACCGCAATAAAAAAAAGACGGGGCAAGAAATGATAAGAGAGCCGTGGATCTTACGCGAGACGGTGGAAGAGAGAACTCTTCCGTAAATAATAAATAAAAATATCCGAGACCGTACCCGAAACGGTTTTCATCAGTCCTGATCGATGTAAATGACTTCGTATGTACGTGAAAGGGTACCCGCTTTTAGCAGGCTGCTCGCGAAATTATGTTTGTATAGGTTATTGATTTTTCTTTGAAAGCTCCGAGCATTGTGCCCGGCCGGTTTGTAAATAGAGCCCGGGAACGTCTGCCCCTTTCTTGCTGTGTCCATAAGCGCTTCGACGTCGAAAGTATTTCCCGGAAGCAAATTCGTCCGGAAACCTTGAAGAGCGTCGTCGCGTGTTTGACGATTGTCTTGTACGTAGTATCGCGAACAATACTATGCGCGTTCTCCCGACGACCGGTCGCGCATACTTCCGCGTAGAAAATACCGTCATACCTCGATCCGCCGTAATTGAAGCGTTTGCTAATCCAATTTATCCCGCGAACGTGAGCCCTAAAGTGCTTTCGATCGCGTCGTACACACGCCACGAGTCACGTCATCGGCCGCCATTTCGAATTCCTTTTGCTCCTTTCAATTACGCGACGTCCGACGGAAGATATCGAGACATACTACTGTGACTGTGAATTCTCGATATATGTCACGGGTCCTGCCAGCGAGGTTGCAGGGACAACTCCGCGACGTTTATCGTCCTGTTCTTGGCGACATAAATAAAGATCGACTCTCGTAAATTCTTCGTTGAATTTCGCATTTAATTTAATTGGAATGGGGTAATCTTCTGTTATCGAAATTCGAGGGTCAAAGTAGATGTAGACGTCTGCAGAGATTGATTAAAAAATCTTCGATCTTGAGTCCATGATTTCGCAAAAGACCCTGGGTTTTTATTCGAGTGTAGGAGAAACTTGATTTTACGAAATTTTACCACCGCCGAGGAAGCTATTCATCGTCGCAGTTTCGAAAGAATTTTTAGCATCCCTCGGATGTAATTTCGCGGAACGAATGATTTCCACAGTTATGCGGAAACTTGTGTAACTTCATCGGCGCGGGTGAACGAAGATTTATCGAAAGCACGTAAAAGAATTTTCCGGAAAGAAGGGCGTGCCGGGAAGTGTAAAAATATCGTAAGTGTAAAAACAGGACGTTGTTGCGAGCGAAACGAAAAGTCCGTGAAACTTTACGCCCGACACGTAAGGACGATTAAGTATCGTTCTTGTTTTATTTTAAGCCTCGTAGCCGCCTACAGGTTTTACGATTTGGTGAATATTAGTGGAAGCCCGAGAAGCACGTGAGCAACACTATAGTGATAGCATAGATTTCGACCGGGCGCGTTCAGCTGTTGTCCGTGCGGGCAGAGAACTCGGTTCCCCGGGCATAATCGCAGACATAAGCGAGAAGGTCACGGGCAATGCGTGTCAGTAGGAAAGTTGGAGGAATGGTCGTAGCAGAAAGTAATTTTTAAAAACAGTTTTTCCCGGAAATCTCCCTGTTTCACTTTTTTCTTTTTGGAGAGCTTCGCATCCAACACGCGCGAGACAAGACTTAAGCTGTCCATTCGCATTATTGTTCCCGCTGACGTCACATTAGCGCCCTTATCCGTCGCAGGAATTTCGACAATTGCACTCGGTGGTGATTTAAGCTACTTTCTTAATGGAGTATTTTCCTATCGCGGTTACAAACAATTAGATGGAAGGACATTGGAAAGCCGCGACCGAGTTCCGTCGCGAATTTCTCATTTCTTGCGAAATTTCCAACGTGCTTGTAGTCTCCTTTTACAGAACTCGTCTCTTTATTTTTCAAAGACTCCGCTCGCCCGTTCTCTTTAGCTTTCCCGTTTTATCTCCCAGGCTCGTTGCCGTCCTGTTACTCTTTTACGTCACGAAATGCAATTTGCCGCGCTAACAGCTCTGACGCTCTGACAGACACAGCTTTTTGGTATAAGGGTAATCATTAACCACCCGAGGAACAACACGTAGAGCGGGCGCCGCGGTCCCAGAGGATACCATTCTAGCTCCTCTAATTATTAAATGCAGCCGGGCTTATCCTTTCGTTCGCATCGGCTTGCTTCTTTCGCGACGCTTTTATCAAAGGCTAGATTTCGCGAACTAATAACAAGTAGATCACACACGTAGGTAAATAGGTAACACTATTTGTTCACCGGGTCTGCATTGATAGAAAATATTTTACATTCTCCAACTCCGCCATCACGCTTTTTCTTTCGTTCGTGCCAGTTTACTTTTGCAACGAAGAATTTATCAAACCACACAACTTGAAAGTCATAAAAATTTAAAGCACCATCAAAAATCCCAGACAGGAGATATAGTTACCGAGTCAACTTCTTAATCACTCACTTCCGGCGATTAATTTGAATCAGTCGCATCGGACACCATAAAAGAGGGCGGTTAAAAAACGTTGATGAAAGAACGAATAAATAAAGTGAAAATTTTATTAAGGTTCGTAAACTAACTCGTTTATTAAGGGCTCGCTGTAAATAATAGACGGTTCTTATCAACGGTGAATTTTATCGCATACTTGAAGCGTCATGTTCGGGCCGTAAACAATCCTTTATCGAAACAATTAATGACAAAGCTAGAACTCTAAACGTAAGATTAACAGCGCAAACAGAGAGAGAGAGAAGAGAGGAGCACGCGAAAGTGACCCTCGCCGATAACATTCATTTACGAACGCGCGGCCACGCATACTAATGCAGCGGCTCTGACACTTTATGCTCCGCGAGCTAATCAAAGTTACCCTTTCGCTAAACGTTAGCACAAACGCGTCACGAACGGAATCGAATTAAAAGAGGACGTGCCCCGTGGCTTGAACCCGGTATTGTAACCGTAACCCAAATCAGATTCGGTCCTCAGCAACCCAGTGCAACCCATATAACCCGGGTAAATGGCTACTAGATGACGCAGAGGAACCCTGTTTACCCGGTAAGAGCGAGTTGCAGCGCAGCGTCCGCGATCCAACGATTGCAGGCTGCATCCGCGTTCTTATTATTTTCCTCCGTCTTATCATTTTCCTCAGTCTCGTCATTTCCGTCTGCTATTCTTCGTAACACTGCTCTCATGGTTAATACCCACTGCCGCGAACACGTTCGCTGTTTTTGGCGTCTGTGTAGCGATCGCGTAATCAACATAATTGCTAAACTACACCCTCTCGCCATTTAATTATCACCAATTTATACTTTCAATGTTTCTGGAACAAGTATGCAAGCCAATGTTTATTTACCGTTGGCGTTATTACCTGTTGGCGGTCATAGCACCCTCTGCGGGTCCATTTTAGCCCAGAGTTAGGATCGAGTTTGGATTGTCATTGAATTACTGAATTTCTGCCGACTAAGGGAGAAAATTCTAATTTTTCAGGTAAAATTGGGAAACTACGTGGTTTTATGTCATTTCTTGCGGCGAAGTTAATAATTTTAGTGTAATATTATCTCGTCCCAAACGCTCCGTTTTCGAGAAATTTGAGCACGCGTGTTATTAGATGGAAATCGTCTGACGCGTCTGATCATGACCGACCCATTCTACTTCCCGCGTGCACCCACCGAAGCACGCGAACCCGACGGATCTACAAACTCGATTTTCTCGAAAACCAGTTGTGAAACGAAAATATGTTATTCGGTTTTTTCGATTTACTTTCACACGTAGAATCACCCCCCTGCTCGGCTGCACTTCAATTTCCGCCCCGCCCTTCGCATTGCAAGCAAAACTTCTGGCGAATATCGCCACTTTTGTCTCATGACGTTCACTTATGAAGTCTTTCATTCTGAAGGATATTCTCACGCATTTGTGGCGAAAGTGAACAGGCGAAATTTAACTGTATCATTTCAATTTGTTGAAATCATTGAAAGATAAATATTTCTACTTGCCTCCAGTTATCAATAAATCTTATAGCTGCGAAACCGAATTTTTGGTGATCGAAATAAAAATTGTTAAGAGACACGACGCTGTTACGTATGCGGCGTATCGTGCGGCGGAATTGAATTTTCGAAAACGAAACGATCAGCCAGAATTGAAGGCAGCAATTTGATTTCGCTGTTCCAGGATTTTGTTACCGGCCTCAGTATACTGTCTCGAGGTTCCATCGATGAAAAACTGCGTTGGACGTTCTCCCTATACGACATCAACGGCGACGGCTGTATCACCAGGGAAGAAATGACGGACATGGTGACAGCTGTATACGAGCTGATGGGGAAGTTCGCCGATCCAAATTTGGACCATCAACGCGTACGTGAGAAAGTCGACCGGATGTTCCAGGTACCAGTTCTCTCGCGTTTTCAAATTCATCGAAAAACCTACTTTCGCCCCGGCGGTTTCGTTTTAGCACCGTACAAGCGTTTCCATTAATCATTCAGTCCACTCAAATACTTAGGCTGCTTTTTTGCGAGCATGCTGCTGTGTGAAACCGTACTTTGATCGGTTTCGAAACAATTTTCCAAAATAAAGCCACCGGAACGGTATAATTGGATCAGATAAAGTCTCAAGAATGCGATAGAGTCGAAACTACAGTAAATCCTCGATCTAAGCCGCACGGAGCTACACAGTCTTAGTCAGTTCGCCTACCTCCTCCACTGGGGGTCATAAAAAATGCCTTCTGCAGTCGCAAATCGTACAATAAATTCAGCATACATCGGTACTCCATTTAACAAATAAAAAAAGACACTGCTCAAGCAAGATACCAAACAGAAAAATAGAAATATAGAAATATTAGAATTTATTTATTTCTACAATAGAAATATTATAGAACAGATACAGATAGAACAGATATTTCTACAGATAGAATATTGTAAACAGATTTGCTTTTCGCAGAAAGTAGTATTTCGTGAAATAATGTCTTCTAATGAAGATCATCGAGAAACTAACTCTTCCTAGTGAGCAACCGAAAACGACTGAACAAAAATTCACAGTATAATCCTAAGTGCAGCAATTTCTCACAAATCTCTGAGTAGAGTCGTCAAAAGTATCCTACACGCCATGTTTTAGGCGAAATCGATATCGTCGCACATCGACGACGCGAGATAATATCGGATTACAGAAAAACATTTTTCTAAATTAGATTTTCTAGCGTAGAATGGTCAGAAAGTTTTTCCAAGTGCGAGCAGACAGCCGGGCTCGTTCACTTCGACAGAAACGAGCGAAAGAAAACGAGTGCCTGCTTATAAAGTGGCTCGGCTCGGCTCGGCTCCGATGGTACCGGAAAAACTCTTACCTTTTTATCGGCTGTCACATTGTTAGCTGCGAATGACAATGTCTGCAACAGTGTTCCCTCGTACCCATTGTTATCTCCCCCCGCATCGAATAAAGGACGATTCGATTCGATTCGTTCGGGAGAGACAATTTGCGGAAATATCCCGTGCCTTCGCACCAGACACAAGTCCCTGTTATAATACGTGCCCGCGGTCGTCGAGACGCTTGTCGAAATTTATGGTCGGCGAGGATACGGCCATTTTTGACGTATCGGCGAACCGCGTAAATAATATTGGCAGACTTTTCCAGGGCGACCGATATCCGCGTGTACAACCTGACGTAACACGAATATGGTTATCTTCCGAACTATTAAAATCAATTGTATTAACACTGAGTTTACCGAGTACTAAAATTGACTATTTTACTTTTTAAAAATGACGAGAATATGCTGCCCCACATTTTTAAATGCCGTATATCCGAAGAAATAAATTTGTCGAGTAATTCCTTGATGGAATCTTAATAATTGTAAATAAAAAAAAATTGGTATTGTCACTTTTGACGGGTTCTGTGAAAATAGTGTTAATGCAAGCCCATCGATTTATGCAAGCGGCTCTGACAATTTTATTTCTATTTTGTATTTTAATAAATAAGTAACGACGCTTAGCGATTTTCCGTTCTCGACCCTTGCCAAAACATAAGTTTTAGGGGGAAGGACGAACTGGTACTGTGTGGGGTTGTACACGCTGAAAACGCGACGCTAATTTATGGACCAATATCCTTGAACAAGGGACTTTGTACAAGGTCCTGCGTGGCCTGCGTAAGGGAGCTAAATCATGGGGTCAGCAGGCGTTGCACGATCCGGGGACAACGCCTTAAATTTCGCCACCCCTATAAATCCTCCTCCAACCGGAACAAGCAATCAGGAATTCCGAAGTTTCTATCACTTTTCGTGAAAAAGTCGAACGTCTTTTTACCGCAAAAAAGTATCTGCGAGATCAGCGTGAATGCTCATAAAAAGTTTCCTTCGTGCTGGGCATATTAGGGTAACCGTGAGCGATTTTTGGACGGGTCAATTATAAAGTCTTCCTCGTAATTAGAACTTACTAATACTGAAGCAAATGACTTCACCGAGAGGAACTATCCCCTGTGAAATCATAAAGTAACGATAGTTGCCAATTTCCTTTGTTTCTTTTTGAAACAAGAAAAAGAAATCCTTTTTTCTGAATAAACCGTCGAAAGATTGCAAATTGGAAGATTTAAAGGAATTTTCTCTGGTCCTATTTCATTTTGCTAACAACTGTGCCAACGAACAATGCTACATAATCATTTTCGATCCATTATGACACTCGGTATGATGTACCTCCAACTGGTATTTGTCGGAATGTATGTTCGATTGTTTCCGTAAATTTCGTTTCATTAAAAAATTTAATCAACTCTCGTTAGGAGCTTCGGAATCCTTTGTTCATCGATAATGGAGTTCTTTCACACACACACGCGCGCACATCTCGCGCCGACAGATAGAAACTTCGCAGCCATACTTCATACAAGTATGAAATAGTACAAATTCGTCTGGTCGCCGACAAAGACGAACATAAGAGTATAGTTGCAACACGGAATTGCCAATTTAAAGTTTGTCCCTTGACGACACTAAAGCAGAATACGAAGTTTAAAGTGGTTGCGATTTCATTCCTTGGTATTACTTTTCTTCGACGAGATATTGTATCGAAATATGTTACCAATCGATCTGACACACACACACAGAAAGAGAGAGAGAAAGAGAGAGAGCATTTTTCTTTCTATCTTCTTCGAAAATAAAACCGTGCTCGCTGGCAACGCGAATTAAAATGATTACATACCAAATGATACATCGGCGAGCATTAATTAAGCAAAAAGAAAGGAAATATATTTGCGAGCTGCATCAAATACGATACGTCATCTTTTATAGACTTTTAATTAAAAGCAGTCCGCGCAAACCCGGCAGAGGGAAAGTTCTGATAAAATCAGTTCCATTGTTTCTGAAAACCATCCGCGAAACTTTAGAGAACCCTTCATAACAACGGTCAATACGCGTGGTCCGTATGGTACTTAGAAACAGGGTCGAGCAGGTCCACGGTAATTGTAACGCAATTTACTAGCATCGGTGATTTTTATAATCAATCATCCAGCCACCCCTTCATCACTTACACCCTTATATTGACCCTCCGTTTAGTTTTACCCTCGTGCAGGCAACCGGATGCCAGTTACTATATTTCTTTCCACGATTTGTTAACGTTGCTCCGAAAGTAACATAAAACCGCATTGAATTTCTTTGTGCACTATTATACAGAGTTACACCTTGAAGTGCATCTATAACAAAATCGACTAGTATCAACTTCAAATGTCAATATTTCTCAACTCTTAAAACTAGGAAGTCAAAAAATAAAATTCCACTTGGTTTCTATATCTCGTAATCGATGCAGACAATTTTTATTTGCATGAAGATCGATCCGCAATCTACTAATGATTAAAAATTACCTGTACGGTTTTGGTTACCCACACAAGGGTGAAAATCGCATACTGACACGCCAATTATTTTTCAGTTTGATCTCATTCCTAGCTACAACGTGACAAATATATTTAGGCTTGATGAAATTCAGTTTACCTGAATAACAATATCGTGTGATCAAATTATTGGAACCATTTGCAAACAGATGAAGATTTTGTATTGAAACAACGAATACCTAAATGAAAATCTATGTGCACTGAAAATTCTTATGATTTTCGTCGTGAATGCAACTTCTCTTTGTCTTTTTGTCCATAAATGCGTAAAATCGTGTCCACGAGGTCGCCTAACGCTCGATTTCCGTTCGTTTTGCAGAAGATGGATGGGAACAAGGACGGCGTGGTGACGTTGTCCGAGTTCTTGGAAGCTTGTCGCGCTGACCCGGACATCTCGACGAGTATGGCGGCTTTGGACACGGCCTTCTGACACTCGGCACGGCCACGATACACTCCATGGACCTGAAGAGACTCGTCGGTTTGGGAATAAATCGCTCAACGTTGCCGGCTCCTGGAAATAGGAGTCGACAAAGCATTTCCTCGAGGATGTTTCGTGAAGGTCCCCCAGCGATGGGAGAAGAGAGAGAGAGAGAGAGAGAGAGAGAGAGAGAGAGAGAGGTCCGCGAGAGCGTGTGTGTGCGAGCCGGTCGTGAGAAATTCTCGCCGGAAACCGACCTAGATATTTTTCCTGTACCTCTCGTCGTCGCCGATCGCGGAAACCACGTTCGAACGTGCCCGCGTGTCACGCGCGCAACCCCGAGAAAAAATAACACGAAATGAAAAAAAAAATGAGGCGCACGAGGTTATATACAGATCAAAAACGATTCCGTCTGAACAGGGACGAGATTCGCGAGGCGTGTGTGACCCTTTCCGAAAAATGTCTAGTTGTAGCGTCGATATACGTGTCGCTAGAGAGAGAAAGAGAGAGAGAGCAAGAGAGTGAAAGAGAGAAAGAGTGAGAGAGATAGAGGCGCCGGAGTGATTAAGAAAACGGAAAAATGGAAAAACGAAAAAAATAGCCAAGGAAAACAATATTTCGTGATTGTTAGTAGTTAACAAAAGTGGAACCTGTTATGGGCCAGTGTGGTCCAGTAAGTAGATCATTTTTAAGGAACGCGCGCTACAAACGATGAAAACGAGAAACGGTGTAATTATCTCGGACGGAGGATCCTGATTAGATCGACGAGGAGAGACACGACGGTTGACGGTTTAATATAGGGAATATTATTCTCGCGTAGCACCGAGCTATGGGAAACGACCATTTTTGTGTGCGAAGGGGGGAGGGGGCGCGATGGTATTTTCGAAGATGCTGAGAGGGAGTGTTTCGCTGTGTCATTCGGGGGATGAAACACACGGGATACAAACGTTTGTATGAACCAAACGATTGAGCTTAGCTTTCTACGATCTTTCGTTACGTTTGTTCTGTCTGCTTAGCGAGCGATAGAGAGAAAAGAGAAATAGAGAGAGAGAGAGAGAGAGAGAGAGAGAAACGATATCTTGGCAAGAAGAACGATAAATCGCATCGACCCTTTTTTTATACTGAGGAAACGCGGATATCGATACCTAGATTCTCGAGAAAAGGCTTCCGTAACAATAATAACGTAGTTTACTTTTTTACAAGGATCGTGTTTTTTACAAACGCTTACCGAGCGCCGAACAGCGGGCTCCGTATATCGAGAGAGAGAGAGAGAGAGATACACACACGAACACAAATACACACGACATGAATTGTTTAGCGTGACGGAGTAACATTTTCTCTCTTCTTTCATTCTCTTTTTTTTCATTTTTTAATATCGCCGTCATCGAGATGGAAAAAGGATAAAAAAGTATATGCACATCACGTGCACACATATACACACACACACTCACACACACACACACACAAGCACAAGCACAGCTTGCTCTGTTCGCGTCACACAGAAGCTGGCGAATCGAATTTAATTCACTCGTCCGGCTGTGTATAGCTAGGATATCGCGATAATAAAAAGTGAAACGCAGTTCCAGGCATGATCCAGCGATTTCGTAGGTGTTGTAAAAACCCGAGTTATATGCACTTTCAGTTGCACAACGAGACATTAGCGAGCGGAGATAGGTCACGTATTCGACGCGACTGGCCCTTTTAAGCCATCGTTGCTGGTCAAAACGGGTAGCATTCGTTTACGTAGGGTTTTTAACGGATTATAGCGAATCGGGAGTTCAGAACACTTTACCGACCGCTCCTCCGCGCTCCCAAAAAAATATCTTCGTTTGTTCCCTTATTTTCGAAACCGAGCCGTTCCCTGTATCGTTGTTCAACACTAGACTTACCGTGATTCAATGCTTGGTTTTTCATTTGACAATTACCGAAGCTGTAAAAACGAATTCATCCGAAATGATGGTATATATTTCCTTTTTCAAACATTCGTTGTATCGAAAACTGCAGAAAGTTGAAAATCAGTTCAATTTTGCCGTCTCTATAAGACAAGGATTACTATTTTTTATTGCACGGTACGTTTAGTGTTAAATCTCCTCGAATTGATTATTTTACTTTCCTGGTATAAGAATCCAGAAAAGAGAAAGGTCAAATCTTCTGTTGCTCCCTTCGTTTATTTAATATCAACGAACAATTTCCTGCCCGTGGTTCATTGCTAAAACTGTTTTATAAACACTTTCAAAACAAAGGGTTCGGAAGATGAAAATATGAAAAGCATAGGAACAAATGTGATTAAAGGAGTTATAACATTTTCAGTTGCTCGTTTGGAACGTCGGCATGCGAAGAATCTGGTTGCTCGTTTGTTTAATGTTAATGGACAATTTCCTGCGCGTGGTTCATTACTAAAAGTTTCAAGCAAAAAGGTGTAGCAGACGAAAATATGAAAAGTATAAGAAGAAAGTGATTAAAGGAGTAATAAAATTTTCAGTTGCTCGTTTTGAACGTCGGCATGTGAAAAATCTGGTTGCTCGTTCATTTAACGTTAATGAGATTAATTTTCTGCTCGTGGTTCGTTACTGAAAATGCTCTGCAAAAACACTTCCCAGCGGAAATACAGATTCCGGACGATAGTTTAATCAAATACCGTGTTCCTCCTTTGGAGCTTTGGGACATAAGTTCGGAGCTTTTTTGGAGCTTTTTCGGACATAAGTTTGGAATTTTGGGACGCTTGTTCCTCGTTCGTTTATTGTTTCTCGCGGTGGGTAAAGTGTTAATCGAGACAAATAGTAGCAGGTGAAAACACGGTGTCGAATGGGGATTAGCATGAGTGGTAGAAAGTATATGGTAAATCCCGCTAGAGCAGTCGGTCAGGTTCGGCCGGACTTATTGTTTATAGCACGTAAGCGAGTAGGCTAAGCGACATAATAGAAGTATTTATTTTTGTGACAGGTAAGCGAAGTATATTAATCGTGGTAAGAACACTAGCTTGTAAAGACTGCGTGCTGCTAAAGGGAGAGAACGACGAAGAGGATTGAAAACGAGCTGTGTGTGAGAGAGAGGAAGGGAGAGAGAGAGAGAAAGGGAGAGAGAGAGAGGGGAAAGGACGGCCGGGATTGGTTTCCTTTGATTTTCTCCGATTCGTCCGTACGTTGACCAGGACACACTAACTTCACGGTAACCGAATTTAATTGTGATTAACTATTGAGGGGACGTTGTGCGATGACTGGACCAAAGCATCCGCGCGACGGGCGACGAGACCGATATTCTCCGAACGTATTTAATCATTTCCATCACTGCCTACTTCCGATCGTAAACTGTAAATAGGGTGGACTCGCCTAACCGAGGCTTACGGTGCATCGAGAAAGTTCAAGTCGGCCGCCGGGGGAGAGACAACAGACGACACCTGCTCCGCCGGAAGTGCTTATTATAGTTCGCGAGCTGTAACCTCGAGATACGTGAACGCAGAAATCGATGCATCCGTGATCAGTCGGAAGGAGCTCAACTGACGAGAGACAGAGAGATGGGGAAAGTGAAAGAGAAATGAGAGAGAGAGAGAGAGGGAGGAGAGAGAGAATGTGAGAAAAATAGACACCAGTATTTCTCCAATTTTTAGCAGCGCCTAACCCTTACAATTAGAACATAAGGTTAACGTGTAAAAACTGAGGCAAACGTCGACGCGCTTGCCTCGTATCAACTCGATCACTACCGCATGTCTTTGAAGTTACTGGAATAAGTATAGAAAAGGCAAAAAGAACGGGGTAATTGCGTTATCTAGTTATTTTCAATATCAACCAAATGTTAGATCTAGATGTCGGAGATCAGACACTACTTGCACACACAAACATACACACACAAGCGTATACAAACACACTCGATGATCGAGAATACAGTAGATCCACACAGTTTTTCGACCGCACAGAATTTCAGACCCTAGTTACTTCAATACTTTTATTTTCTTCAGTATTTCAATTCTATACAATACTTTTTGTACAAATTGATCCGGTAGCCTTTTTCCGTAAATTTAAAAAAAGTAACTGACTAATTACTTTACGAAGAAATAGCATCATTTTTAGCTGCTCCAGCGATTTAACGATAGATTGTTCGTCAAGTATAGTTTGTTTCACAAAAATTTGTCTGCAGCAACGGTAACTCCACCTTTTGGGTATATATTATTTCTAAAATATTGCTAAAAGCTCGGGTAGCACGTTCTCGTTATTTTTATAAACCGATGCAAATAGTGTCAACGCAACGTTGTGTGCCGGGTCTATTGTAGGCTCGATCGTGAGGGCACTCACACGACAACAAACAGCGAATTGTCTTATCTTACTCCTAGTGTGTCTAGAACTTTACGTCATTAAGATTCTGTATGTTAGAGAGCATCGCAATCGACGATCATTCGCAGTGGTCGCCGATCGTTAAACAGAAATTCTTCTACATACGTGTTCGACGTGTCACATAGGGCGTTTTGGTGAGAGGACAGAACCAAGACAGAACCGGAGGGGTAAAAAAATGTGGAATCAGGTTGACTCGAAAACGAAATCGAACGGTCACGGTCCGCGCGCGACACCGGTGTCGGCAATTGTGATGGGAAAACTCGCATCGTAGGAATACAATACATATATCACGAACAGACTACTAATCAGATGATAGAAAATTTTACCTCTTCCCGAGCAGTCTAGCGGACAGAGTATTTTTCTGGAATTTTTCCAAAGGACCAGAATTCGTATTTTCTAAGGTGCAATCAAGGGAAAATATCGAAAAAAGCGTGTTTCTCTTAAGTTCATCAATGTAGACAATAAGAGGTAAATTCGAGATGACATTTGTATTTTGTCGAGTGCGTCGAGCCGAGTCCGCGTCCGTGCGCCTGCGCACCGTCACGCGAATGCAATTTTTTGATGAAAAAAAAAATGGAGCCTGTTGCGTTGTTTCCCGTTAAATTTTATTTCGGACGTTCCTGGATTTCTGGCGTTTCGTCTCAGCGTGCGGATCGCACAGACACGGGCACGGTCGTGTGTGTCGAGATTTTCATTCTGCAAATGCCAAGTAAAACTAGAGCAACGTAGTCTTCGCTGGATGTAATTATTAAATTATAAATAGTGTCGGGAGGAACAACTCGAACGGGAATCGTCGCTGTGGAGCTTCCTTTGAACGACAGACTCGTCTGAGTTAAGCAGGAACATTCTACTCGAGCGATTCGGTTTTCTTTTTTCGTTCGGACAAGCAGGAAACGTTTGGAACAGAGACATACCGTGTATTATAGCAAACATTGTTGGGCCTATTTTAGTTGTAAATCATCGCGTGAACTCTTTGGAGCACGGCGTAACAACGAAAAACACGTCTTTTTGCGATTTTAATCTTCTTCAATTTTGAGTGAATTTGAACACATCCACGTACACAACATTTTTTGTTTATTGCGCTTAAAATTGATATCGTAGCATTACACACGGTTTGAAATTATCAATATCAATTATTCACCGTAGTAAAGTTTGCTTCATTTTTTCGTTCACATAATTCAGCAGATTCTGCTCTCGCATCAGACGAATGATGCGTTAAAACAATGTTTGGTGTAGATCTGTGTCTGAGCTATGATGTGAGTGACGAATAAAAATTTGAAACTGAAAAAAGTGGAATTTTGAAAGGGATCGACTGTGCTCCAAGGAGAGAACGAGTGAAGGGACAAAAAGGATTTCTCGAGGGGCACAAAATGCACATGATATCTCGTCTACTTTGTAGTAGACAACACTGTACTTGAATAGGATTCAACAATCTACCTTATCTATACGAAATCTATCTCCTTCTCGATAGTTAGTTCCGTCTTTATTGAAGCTGTTTTCGGTGGTGTCTACTAGGTGTAGCGTAACTGCTGGACAGAGAGATCAAAAGGGAATTGAGCGGCGAGTTTTAGGGCTTGATGTCCCGGTAAACAGGTGAACATAGGCCGGTGAAATAGTACTCGCGCGGTCATCGAGCCAATCATGGTCAGTATCAATACTTAAGGTGAATTATTAAATAGAATCACGGAAGATTATGGTCAGGCTGTGCATGTATGGCTGACAGATGGTCCAATCGTATAGATTACGTATTAATAAGAGGTATACTCAGATCATTTAAATAAATCTCGACTGCATCGTACGGCGGTGTGAAAAATCGCGAAACTTCGAGAACTTCGCAAATGTACAAATTTGAACGCGACGGCGCAAAATTCTACGGCTCAAAGTCGTAGATCGCAGTACGAGAAAATCATGCTTGTCATTTCACAATATTGCGATGTTGTTTGCTCTACGTATGTCCGAAATGCCTAGCCGATAAAAGTCTCAGAACTATCCCCGCTGCGGGGTCATTGTTACCAAATTTATGCAATTGTTTATCGATCATAAAATGACGGACCTGACGACGCAAAGTGCCAAAACACGTAAAACCTAGCAACACACTCGCAACCACTAAATAGATCTGATATCAATTTTATGGAATTGTTTTGAAAATCCGTACGCTCACTTTTCGGAAAGTGATCGGCACGCGATAAGCGATTTTTCAGCCACCGTATCGCAGTCGATCGATCAGAGAAAGATACTCACTACGCAAAACATGTTAAATATGAAGAAATTTAAGCAAAGAGAAACTAAAACAGAGAGAAAGTGGTAAAAATATTCATATGACGTTATATTTTCGGTGTAAATCAAGTGTATATGTATAAATTCGTGGTAAAACTACGTATATCTGGTAGCTTTAATGTACCGGTGGAAGCAATCCTCTTTGCAAGCAATGAACGCGATTCGAGATCGATTAGGACGATGTAAAAATTAGGGAGCAACAGACACAGCCTCTCGAAAGCTCTCTACGAAATCGTCGTGTCAAACTGTTCGTACATGGATATTAGTGTTCCTCTATTTTTTCTCTTTTTTTTTTCTCGTCTGCCACGGAAGAGGACTTGTTTTCGATCGGTCTGTGCATGTAACCGGGCTAATTGTTTGAATGTTAATTGTTAAATGTTAGGATAGAGAAACCTAAGAAACACGTCGTCGTACCGGCGAGTATTTTACATAGAAGAGAAGAAAATCGCGTTAGACTCGCGCAATGTTTTCGTTCGTCGAGATGATATATCGATCGTTATCTGTTCTCATCCTTTCGGAGTTAACGCCACTTTGTTGTTCACACATATCGTTCTCCGATTATGTCACGTCCGACGTTGATTGTTCTTATTGATAAACTTGTAAGACAACACGGTGCGTCTCAGATATGCATAAAAACCACTTCTCACGGGCACGCGGTAATTTAATTCGTCGCTGTCGTCTTGTTTTAACAATCTGCTGTTATCGGACAACATTAAACATGTATTCGTACACCGTTGAATGTTCATTTGTTTGTCGAGAAATTCCATTAATAGGCTTTTAATTTGATCGTTAGAAAACTATATTTACATTTCGTACTGTACTGACGATTCTTGTAAGTACGTTATAGTTTAAATGATAAAAGTCGCGGACTTTCCGAGCGTTTGAATAATCTCCTGAACACTTATTCATACTAAACGAAGAATGAATTGTTTGGTTTGAGCGTTCAAGCAATGCAGTCACTGCCGCTATTTATTCGCAACGAAATTTACTTCTCGCTTTAGATATTTTTAAGGCGCCTCGGAAGGGAAACTGTACGTCTAGATCACCTTCTGTCAGAAATGATTTTTGGTTGACGTTGATTCGAGCAACTTCAGATTTCAAAGGCGCACGGAAGTATTTTTAGTATTGAACTCATCGTTTGAAACGCAGCGTTCACGATTATCTAAGTCACATGGAAGCCTAAACATTGGATATTATTATTATTGTAATTAGTTATTGTATCATACTTGAAAGTATGTAACTATTTTATAAATAAATAGATAATCAATGTTCACCGGTTCCCGTTATTTCTTGCGAAAGATAGGTTTGGTGTTTTTTATCGAAAAAAGGAACATTCTACTGTGACCGTTGGGGGTTGTCAAAGAACGTGTTCGTTCAATTTTTTGAACAATTTTATTCTATATTAATACATTTATCATCGTTTCAACATGGAAACTAATAATATATAGCTTTCCTCCAAGTAAAAAGATCATAGTATAGTGGTAATTAAGTAAAATGCTTTTTTTATAAAAATGTGAAGTAATCTACACAGTTGTACAGAAGTAGTTAAGAAACCGGATGGAATTTAGCCATTAGTTGTTGCTCAACATAATTCCAGTATCGCCTTCTTATCGTGTCGTACTTTTCTGACAAGTCTTTGCACATCTGGAAAAAAGTGTATACATATAAATATCTGTAGAATTCAGAGTACAAATACAAATATGAGAGAAGATGAAATACCTGAATAGCATTAAATATGTGGAACAACGAATCTTCTGATTCCTCCGATATAGATCTTTCCTGAGAAATGTCCACAATGCAAGCCAGCAAATGATTAGTGCGACACCCGTCCATATACAATTTTTCACACTTCTGCCTGACTTTTTCATTAGAACCCAAACCACTGCTGTCTTTCATTAAAATACTAGAAATCATATAATCCATATTCAAAAAATGATTATTCAAATAATTCATTATTTTATTTAACTAAATAATAAGTACCCTCTAAGATAATTCCAAGCACTTTCGTTTCCCTTTACTAAGTCTATTTTCTCCAAGACGTAATCAATTTCTCTATCAATTACACTCTGTTCGAATTTCGTTGTATTCTTTATCACGAAATACCGTTGATTCCAAGCAGAATTATTGCGAACATCCTCATCCAAGAGTTTTTCAACGTATTCCAATTCGTTATCGAATAAACTGCATAGAAGTTTATTACATTAGTTTCATTAAACTAAATGCAATAATTTTATTTATCCGATGCCTCTTTTCAACCAATCTAGTATATGTAAAGAGAAAAGGGAATGCAATATACTAACTTAAATGTCTTTATGCACCATTGGCGGTACTGCCAGGCATGATAATTCTTTGCATCGTTATTAAAAATGGTTTCTGTAAACGCTAGCTCTGCAGAACCATCTTGGAGCCATTCGACAATAATCTTTCTATGATGCCACATTTGATAATTCTTGGGAAAGTGGCCGGTTAACCAGCCGATATACTTTAACTCATTCCTTAAGTCCTTCCCAAGAGCCTTAAGTATTTCCCTCCTATATTGCCATACTGTATAATTTGCTGAATTCAGCCAGACACAGTCTGCTGTCAGCGCAAGTGCACGTTCCGACTTTTCTCCGGACTTTAAAATCGCTCGAAAATAGTCATAGGCATCCTGAACTTGAAACAGCAGTACATATAAATAATTATTAGGAATACTTGCTACAGATCACACAATGCAAAACATATCCTCTTAAGAAATGTAGATAGGCAAATAAAATAATTAATTCTGCGGAATTTCTAGAATAAAATTTACAGAAATTGAATTATTAATTTAAAAAAAATACACACTATTTTAATAGATTAAGACAGCGTTGAATGAATTGTAAAATCAGTTGGAGGTTATGTTTCCAGAACATTGAACATGTTAAAGCAGAAAGACAATTGGTAGACTAATTGTAGGCTCAATAAAGAAAATGTAATAATTAGAATAAATAGCTTACATTTTTCAGAATAAGCAATTGCAACAATAGGATGGGGACCGTCATCCTGAGGTATTGGAGTCACGTCTCTCCATTCTTCCCTATCCTTGTATAATACCCAGTTCACGTCTTCGGGTATGTCTTCACAGTTCAGATCTTCTTCTGAACTATCCCCCATTTCTTTTCTTATGAAGTATTATTATTTACTAAAGGCAAAAATAAGCCTCTTCAAGTTCACCTCACCTTCCTCTTATCTTCAAAAACTTATTAAACGTAACCATAACCATCTGGTGGCGAAATAATCGAACTAACCGCCCTCGCAAGAACAACACATGTGTAAAGAAATAGGGTAATATTTAATATTTCAAGAGCTCACAAGCTATATTAAAGCTACAGAAATGTACAGCAGAAATTGCTGAATCTATAACACACCAAAAAGATTACTTATTATTATCAAAATAGAGAGAAATTAATATCTATTATGAGCGCAAATAATTCTTGCCGGATTCGTCATACCAGACTACACGAAACTATGAGAACAACGGCACGAATTATTAACTCCGTAAAATCTCAAAATAGCGCCATTACACGTAGTGGAAAAATGTTAAAATTGGTAATCAAAATTGCCGACAGCCAATTACGGTTCGATAATCACGATGTCGCCAGTGGTAAATCCTGAAATTTATCACTAATGCCACCTAGCCTTAAATGATAGAACACAGACGAGGTATGGGGAGTGTGCGTGTGTGAGGAATTCTTATAATCGTTAAACAAGCAGAGATAACAAATTTAGCAGTGTATTGTGTACGATAAATTAATGCGTGCGAATATTCATGGTTTAAAAGTCATTCTGTATCTCGAGTTCTATAATTTATTTTTACTAAATAATTAGATGGCAAGATGGTCAAGGGAGTGCTTATTGATATCAATACCAAAAGAAATTGTCGTAAACATTAAACAGCCGAAAATAACAAATTTATCAATAATCACTGTCACGGCGATCGAGATCTACCGAAATTTGGGGTGGGAGGGTTGCGCACCGCGCACCGCGCAACTGATCTCGGCGTCCGCGCTCAGTCAGTCGAGGTGCGCACTCAGGAGAGAGCGGAAGTGCTGGGGGACCAGAAGGTCGGAGGACTTTCGAGCTACCCTGACCCACCCTGACCTCCCCAGCCCTCTCTTACCTACCCTCCAGTTGACCAGGGATTCTTCAGAGCTGCATTGGACATCACTGGCCAGCTTTGGTCTACCTTTAGTCAGCTTAAGGTGGACCAACGGTCACTTAACAACTCCATGGTCCACCTTAAGCTTGCTCGGGGTGAACTTCTTGGAAACGGCGAGGTCCTTGGAAGCCTTCACTGCTCACCTTGGTTAACTTACAGCAGCTATGTGTAAGTAACGATTCAAGTGTACATTTTTTGTTTTGGAATAAGTGTTCATTCAACGAATGCCGTCAATTATTATTTCTGTATTTCTAATTCGAATTTCCGTCGGGACATTTCGAAAGTTACTCTTCTCGAAATTATATTATATTATATTTTTGCCTTCTGGCTTCCTTTTGGGTCTCTTGTGCAGCAACCTCCTCGTGGTGAGACCTGGGCAATCGGTATTATTCTCTATGTGTCAGAACTTCAAGTAACCCTACAAATAGAGAATAATATCGAGCTAATAGCTGCAGATTTATAATCAGTAACAACAGCTGAAAATTCTGTGTTACCTGTTTTGCTATCATGTTCTCCTATTAGAAATCCGAAAAATCGAACTTTGTATTAGGAGAACATGATGTCAAAGGAGGTGGCACGAAATTCAGTAGTACAAGTCGACGATAAGCCATCAGGCAAAATTTTCCCAGAAGTTTTGAAAATTTTCGAGAAATTAAAATTTTGTATTAGGAGAACGTAATATCGAAAGACGTATCCGAAATTCAGTGGTACAAGTCAACGATAAGCCAGACGGCCAAAATTCCGAAAAATTTAGAAAATGTTCGGAAAATTTTTACTTTCGCATTAGAAAAACATGATATCGAAGGAGGTGGGACGAAGGAGGTGGTTTCAAGTCGGTCTATTGTTATAAAATTTGTATTATAGTTTACATTTTCTACATTACTTACAATACAACAAACGCGTGCTTTGATTTTTACCTTCTGCCTATAATGTCATTTGATAAAACAACACGATTGTTGTTCGAACGTTATTTTCGGGGTCTACGATCCGGTACAATATACAATATTATTCTTATATATAAAATCTGCTTTGTCCTAATCGCGAGGGCATTTTTCCTCTTCGACCGTTCCATACGAACAATCGAAATATATTTCTACACCTGAAAATGGAATGATGAGTATTCGATTAAAATATTCGACTCGTTCAACAATTTTGCAATCAACTTCGGAATCGGAAAAAATACACCTCGGCAATTCCGAGTTATGTATGTACAATATGCATTTAAAGGCATTGTGACATTCTCACGCGCACACATACTTCGACACGTTTCGTTCTGTTCACTTAATTCTCGACAGAGTTTTGCATTACTCGTAAAAAGTAATACTAAGTTGCTCGCAGTATTTCCATTCTCAGAGAATGCAGCAATTGTTACTAAGACGGTACACATATTTAATGCAAAGCTATTTGTTTGAACGTGGGAAGAATATGTGAAAATATTAATTGAGACCTCATAGTTTGGTATTTATCCAAAACGAGAAAAGTAAAAAATTCTTTATATGTTATTACAAATTATTTTTGACAAGGTATTACTGCATCCCAGAACAATCCTTTAGAGTATCATCCCTCGTATACGATTGTTTTAATTGTAATCCTTTCATATTGACTTTGTTCACCTTTCTTAAACTGTATAGTGACAAAATTGTTGGTGCCTCAAGCTGCGAACATTTATGCAAATTCCCCTCTGTTCACAAACGAATTTCAAGGAAGCGGAATTTTAATAAATTGCAACTGTTTCGGTATATCAGTTATATCGAATTCACTATGTTTCTAATCATTCTTCGTGAATTGTAAATGCATAAAAATCCGCAGTCTACGTATAAGTGGTAGTTATTTACAGTCAGCTAAAGAAAAATTATTTAATAATCGGTTCATCGATAGTATCCTGAATATTTTATACCAATGATAACAGTGCGCCGAATGTTTGTCAGTAAATATCGACGTAAAATCCATTTTCGTATGAAAAATTATCAAGAGAACAGGAATAGTTGCTAGGAATATCACATATACAAATTTGTTTCTATTCCCGTGCCCTTAATAACATCGGTAGTCGTTTATCCATAATTGACATATCGTAAAGACAAATTTTGCAAGCTCAAATTAGGCGAACATCTGTCGATAATACATAATATACATGTACTATGTACATCAATAATGTGTGACACAAGCAACGCAAGTTTCAGAAATGATCTTTTCCATTAATGCAACACTCTCTCTGTCTTATCATCCCTTACAAATCATCGCAAGCACAAGTTCCGTAGACAAGTAGGTCATTGTACAAATATAGACAGTAGATTTGCAAGAATGACCATATTATTGTATAGTTCACGAACGTACCGTATCGAATGTGTACAGTATTAATATTCTTTGTACAAAATGATCAACTTCTCGTACGTTCAAGAAAACTACAGTAACTCTTGTCTTAACGTACAGTAGTCTTAACAATGGAATGTAAACAAATTATTATCAAATGATGGAAATGTCGTAACTCTATCCGTATCGAAACAATTCCAAAACAACGTATTCTACGTAGTATTACGAATGACTATACATGGTTTCTTGTGTACATAAATACAAGTAAAGACATTGTCATTTCTTGTAACTTTGCTACGTGCCTTAACTGTGATATCGCACTTTTTTTACACCCTATGCAGTCGGGATAAGATTCTACTCAATTCACCTAGAATCTACTAAACATTCGAATTTCTAGATCTGTTGTTACGTTTAATAATGAAACTCAGGCATTGTAGAAATAATATTATAGGCGACGCAAATTGTTGGACAATATAATTGAAAAAGTTGCCGACGAAAGTGTTTGAGCAAAAATAATCAGATTTCTCAATCTATACTTTTATACTCTACAGACTACATATTGCGATTTCGTTAGCTTGGAAAATAATTAGAACATCAATAGCTACGTCAATTGCGCTGAAAAAATTATAATGAAAGATAATGATTCCTTCAACGGAAAAAATTATACACGTCGCGTTGGTCTTTGCATTTTTAACAAGAATGAAAGAAACAATAGCACTAGTAACTAAATACCTAAACAAAAATCGTTGTCATCGCGTAGATATTAAAAACTAAAATATGGATAAGTAATTTCGTATCATCGTGCAGATGTGTGATTGTAAGATGTTGGCAGATAATATTGGCACTTACACGATTTGTTAATTTAAAACGAATCTCTCGCTATAACTGCCACTGACTGGTCTCGTCAATTGTCAACAAAATAGAGCCGTTAATCATAATGTGCTACAAGATACTCGTAATGTTGAAACTATACTGACTCAATGGAATGATAAGAATCGAACGGGCAGCGTAGTCAAGTAGGCATAAACGTATATAATATGTATGTAACACTAAAAATTATTGGCACTTCACGAATGCCTCGTCAGATACCTTAATGTAAATATAAGGCGTTTAACAAGTATATTTAATACGGTAAAAATTCAGTACGTAGAATTAAACGTTTATCGATCATCCCGCCCCGGTAGAATCTTAACAATTGTTGTGATCGGTATATCCTAATCGTCGCTAGATGCCCCTCGAGATATGAAAATCGTCGAGGCGATGGCTGCCGCACGTTAAAATATTAACATAAAATCACCACCCCGACTTTTTATTAGGTTTAGGAAACTTACTATTTGGTTCCAAAGATAAGACTCGGGCGCCATTAGATCCGGGATTGGAATGTGCTTTAGAACGACGATTCGTTGGTTCTCTATAACAATTCGTCGATCTAATTTGGACGTTGTTAAAAATATTACCTAGGCTCGACGATATATCATCTAAGTACGAAAAAATAGATTAGTATCATTAACATCGACGTGCTTGTCGCTCTTCCTGCGGACGCACAGTAAAGGTGGTCTCTGTGGTAGTACGTCGCCGGCGGGTGCTCGTCCCCTGGTTTGCATTGTTCATGTTTTTCCATTAATTCGGCCTTGAGAAAATAAATATTCCGGTTACAAACGTTATTGCTATCTAGAGAAATCTTTCAAATATATAAATTACATGTGTAGGGGTGAGATTTAGATGTAAAAAATGTTTAAATAGATACGTTTACAAATATGAAATAATAGTAAATAAATATAAATTATGAATACACGACAATTGAAAGTGAAACTGATGATAGTTCTCACCTGGCATATATCACGACACGGTGGACAGATTAAAGCACCCTTGTGAAGCCATCCATTTTGTATTATCCTAATGGCTATTTCCTGACCAGCGTGGTAGCAAGTATAGGTATAGTTTGCCACCTGTAATCGAAACGATCGTTTGCCCTTACTCTATTCGTTTGTAATTATGTTTCGTATATTAATTGTAAAGGCAAACTCACCACGATGTGCAATCTACCAGCTTCGCATTTATACTGATAACAGCCGGAACCCCAATGCCGCCATTGTCGCGCCTGGTTGCACGTTCTTTCTTCCCACATTTGATTAGTATGATCGAAACACTTCGAGTGTGGACCGTACTTCTCCAAAGCGAAATTCTTGTCTGGATCTAATCCGAGAGACAACGTTTTTAATTTTGCAAAACAGGGTACAGAACAAAAGATTTGTATATGATGAACACAGAATTTACAAGTGAAAATTGTGTGTGTAACCAAATGCTATAAATTTTATAATAAAATTAACTGGTCTCTAATATTTCACCGTTTTACTAACAAGCGCTTTTGCAACTGCGAAAGCATGTCTCTGAAATAATTCTGTACTTATTGGCAATTCTGATGCTATTATGCTGAGAATTATCGTACTGCGTTAATTCAAATCTTGATTTTGGATACGTTTGGATAAAGACTAAAGACATTCATTTTTCTCTAAGATTTTGTTACATTGTTCGTGGAAAATCTGGGGACATCAGACAAGCATTTAATAACGATGGTAATTACTCGGATTATTTTCTTCATAAAGACAATGAGATCCTCTGACTACAATATTCAGCGCCCTCCACGTGAATTCCTGAATGTACGGGCAATAATCGGCGTAAAGCACCGAACCGCCATAATATTGCACTTCTTCGGGCGGCACGCCAGGGATGGAGTCGAAATTCTGAAATCCAATAATCAACTGTTAAATAAAATCTACCATACAGCGAACTGCATACGTTCATCGAACAAATTCGTACCTGATATTTCTTGGGCAACACGTGTGGATGTTTGACCAAGTTGCACAGCGCAACCGAGCTTCGATCGTCGGTGCATTCGGTTTGTAGCGGATCCTGCTTGACCTTGTTGCAAAAAGGATGGATCGATTTGCCCCTGGAGGATACAGAAGACGCGTCAAAGTATTTTCCTGGGATCGAGCTAATGCGAAACATAGAGTCTTGATAAAGATACTCACGACAAACGCGACGACTTCGAGGATATCCACTCCTTGCAGGATTTCATTGCGAAGTTGCAACCGAGATTTCGGCCCCATCCTAATTCCTGCGCCATGGAATAATTTGCACTGTACCAACCAGTGTCTTCCATCAGAGCGAGCGTTATTCTCGAGTAAACTGGATTCTGCGTGTGTGTGCCTGTCATTGCTTCGTTCTGTGGAAACGGTGGTAGCAACTCTGTTATTATCATTGTGTAAAGTGTAAAACAGTTAACAATAATAATAACAATAATGAAAACATTGTGTTATATCTTCGATCCAATGAAGGGTTGAAGATTAATCGAATCTGGTGGTGGACCATGAATCCAATTAGTGAGTAAGCATTTATTTTAGTGGTACGCGGTTACACGACTGTTAAATTGGAAATTTACTCATTAATTGCAATTGAAGCTCCCATGCTACGCGGCGATACTGACTGGTAATTTGATCTTCTTTATGGAAAATACCAGGTTGTTACATAATTCGGTATAAATATCTTCTAATTCTCGTATCACTTAATTGTGTCACGTGTACACAGTTACCGGGTTAGGAACAATAGAAAAGTTAACGTGCAGTCAACATACGTTCTAAAAAATTGAACAACAACGTAGTAAGTGGTTTCAAACGTTGCCCGACTTTGACTCTCAGAAATTCGAAATAAACGTCGTACAGCGTGATTATTTCTGCCAGCACTATAGCAATGCACACTGACCTCGAACACTCGCTTCTCCCAATGTGTCAGAGCCGTGCCGTCCTCGCCCTGATCTTCCAATTCCGCACCCTCCAATTCCGGACAATTGAAGTGTGCTTGCGCCTCGGCGCGAACCTTCGGTGTAACTATCATTTGGATCGATCTCTTCACGTAGTCATCGTGCACTTGCCAGTGCGGTCTAATCACCGTCTTGACAGTGTTCTCGCTCCATTGGTACGTCTCCAGCCTGCGAACATCAAGCACAGTTACTCGAATTAAGAACTCGTCGGAATAATTATACACACGTTTCACTTGCTAGAAGTTGGACGCGGAAAGCGATGCAATTAATGCTTGTATTTATTAACCCTTAGCACTCGAATGGCGACTGAAAGGCGCCACTGAAAATTGCTATACCATTATTCAAAATATTTGGTTGTATTTAATAAATTACTAAACATTTCAATATTGTACGAGTCGAAATATTCTAGGTCGGTAGAAATGTTTCGTTTTGGAGTTAAAATAGCTTCGAGTGCAAAGGGTTAACACTAGGACTATTTTGCATTACCTCATAAAAATAACAAGACTGTGCTACCCACATTTTTAGCAATATTTTAAAAATAATATATACCCAAAGAAATAAATTTCCTAAGTAATTTCTTATGTATGCATCCTTAGAGTCTGAATAATATTAACCCTTAGCACTCGAATGACGACTGAAGGCGCCACTAAAAATTGCTGCACCATTATTCAAAATATTTTTCACATTATTAAATTCGTTTGTATTTAATAAATGACTGAACACTTCAGAATTGCACGAGGAAATTGCAACATTTCGTATGTATAACACGAACAAAAAGTATATAGAAGGGAAATATTTTAAATTCGTAAAGAAATGTTTCGTTTTGGAGTTAAAACAGCTTCGAGTGCAAGGGGTTAAATTAAAAATATTGGAACCCGTCTAATATTAACAAACTACCGATCACTAGAAGATCGACACCTGTCTAGATTTTGTGCAATTTTTATCGGAATGTCTGCTCGATTAAAGAGGCGTGAATTATTATTTCCCAGGGAAGGATCTAAAATTTTGACAACACAAAAATGGAAAGGAAGAGATTTCGTCGGGATGGGGGAATCGATCGCGCACTTTGACGTCGGTTCGTTCGATATTCGCGTTGTAAGGGAATCCGCTGTAGCTCGAGAGGCGGCGGAAGGTGAGAGAATGCAAACTCACGGTCACATGTACATGAAAGTTCGAAAGGCGGAGGAGGGTGGGCAAGGAACAGACGGGATTCTTGCCACGCTGCTAGTTAAAGTAAAACGAAGGGTGCGAGGGAAAAAGGATCCCGTGAAAAACGAGTAACACACCCACCTGCCAACGCCGGAACCGGGTTCGTTACGGTCCGTCGACCCGAATAAAACCCAAGGACACAAGGAATTTTCCAATTTTAAAGGCAGATGCACCAATGCCAAGACGGAGCCACGGCTGGCATACGTGAGGAGAAAAGCTCCTCCGCCAGCGGAAACACCAGAGACAAAGTACGTTATTGCTGTCTTTCGGATTGCCGAACGCGAACTGGTTCCCGTCACGGGTCAAATTAATTTCACGGCCCCACTAAATTAACACCGGAATTCGGTTCACAAAAGAATCGCAATTAAATCCGAGACGTGACCGTACGATAAGCCCGCTCCTTCATCCCTCTCCACCCCCGTCCATCCCTTTCCTCAGTGATCGAAACAAAAAATTGTTTTCCGTTTCCCGAATACGCTAACTTTTATTCCTCGAAATGCTACTTCGAGGAAGTTTTCCGAAACGTAACTTCACGGATTTCAGAAGAAATGGGGTTCACGAAGAAACACAAACAAGCTTTATACTGCGAGTTCGTCGAAATTAGGAAAGGAATGTACGCCAAATGTTCATAACTGTTACTGAAAAATATGATCAAGTATACAGATACATGTTTCAGTAGGAATTGAGAAGCTAGACAGTTGAAAAACAATTGAAAAATAGTGTGCGAAAGTACTGGTTTCGAGCTTTATAATGAGTCCACATTATTGTGCTGTCTCTTAAACGGAATTTTTATAGCTCGAATATCGACAACTTCTCGAGAATGGGAAATTTAGTGATCAGAGAGTTTTATACAATTTTTCAATTCCTACGTAAACGATAAATATGTTTCGTCAAAAATTGTGGGCTTGGATCGTTGAAAAATGTTTAATTCCAAGAGGTACACACAGGAATGTTTTCCAATTTGTATTTAATCATGGACGAATGGATATTTTTCGACGAAAAATTGAGAAATCAGGTGGCAAAGGCACGTTTAACACTATGTTTACAGAGCATTGAAAGCGAGTAATCTACATTACTTTATAAAAATAAGAAGAATGTGTCTATCCAAGTTTCCAGGCACTTTTTAAATAACATATACCTAAGGAAATAAATTTGTTGAGTAATTCGACGTGGATGGATCGTCACAATCTCAACAATCGTAAATTAAAAATATTAGAACCCGTCATTATGACGGGTCCCGTAAACCTGGTATTAACAGTAAACCTACCAAGCACGAACAGTATCCGGTAGATATTGCCTCATAAAAATGGCAACCCCATTGAGATCGTCACCGATTTTCAATATAATAAATGCTTGGTCAAGGAAATTGATTCCACTATTTCCCACGAATGAATTTTCACAGTTTCAATAATTGTGAAATATAGAACCGGTCATTTCGACTAGGTTTAACATGATTAAAGAGTGACTTACGTCTCGTTCAAGGCCGGTTTGCCGGTGTCGGGTCGTCGAGGAGTTCTCGGCTCGCCGTTCTCATCTCGATAAAAGGCGTACAGGCTCACAGAAAATCCCAAGGCGTGCAATATCTCGTGTTTTACGGTGCTCAGCAGCGTTTCCAGTTCTTGGGGTTTCGTGCTGATACTTTCCGGACAGAGATTGGCGTGACCGGCTATCGGCCTGAAACCCGATCCGACCCGCTATTAGTCTAAACGCCGGGCATCGATCGAACGTGCAAACAGTTAGGCAAAGAATCTCACCGGTCCAACGCTGCTTCCTGTTGGCAGTGCGCGGCGTACGCCACGGTTAACCCTTTCTGGCATTTCTTCGTTTGCATCGCGGACACGTAGAACACGAAGTCCGCTCCGTCGATTCCGCGACCGGCTCTGCTGCCCTCCGCAATTCCGCAATCGTGGCCGGTCGCGTTGCACGTTCGACAAACCTAAATTTATACGTACACTGTACTCAGAGTAATTGTTCCAGCAAGAAGCATCCTTCAAACGTTTCGTACACTCAAACTATTAGGTGAAGCGTTGCAAAGTTATCGCGAAATTTCCTCTGGAAATATTTCTACAAGTGCAATCAGCAGAATCAAATCTTTTTCTTTTTGCATTTTTATGTAACTCCAGTGTTCTCGCGAGCGAAGGAATTTTTATTTCGCACGAAGAATCCGCGGACTAACTTTGACTGGTAACAGTAGGTTCACCGTGTAATCATTATCGAATACGATCAACGATTCTGTTCTTACGTCAAGGTGGTCTTCGGGAACGACTACGTCGCCGCATATGGTGGTAGGCCGGCAGGTGTCGATGCAGTGTATGTGGTGATCTTTGATGAAGACTTGGCTGCTTTCACATTTCCTGAAGCACACGAAATCAACTCGACGTTAACACTTTCACCGGCAAGAATTCCTCGAGAATTCCTTGAAATCGAAGCAATGTATTCGACAAAATAGAAATTAAAATATATGATACGGGGTCGGTCATCTTCTTGCATTTTCTAGGTCTTAACCTTTGTTGCAATGAACGTATTCTTGAAAATATTCTCGTCGCACTGGGATTTTTCTACGGCTGGAAAACTTACTGCAAGGTCCGAGTGTTCGAGAGAGATCTCCGAAGAAACTTCGGATTTGCAATTCGGAAATTGGTACACAAATTCTGCTGATTTCGCGGGAAGTCCCGGGAGTAACATTTCCATTCTGAAATCGAGCGGCGACCGCTCGATATGAAAACCGTAAATTCTCTAACGTTCGAGGACACCTTGGTCGCCGGAGTTTAGTGGCGTTTACGGTAGATCTTTCGGATCGAGGGACAGAACGCGAGAGGCGAGAAGATCGAGCCAATAATGCAAACCAGCGCGCTCATGGAATGGTGGACCCCATAAAAATGGGAATTATGCAGGATCTCCGATGATTTGGACTAACTATCGTCCGAGAATGTCGGACGGGATCCGCCGTGGTTTTGTTTCCTTTAGCATAACACCCTGCCCGCTATGGCGGCGGAGAAGCTCCGTAATCTTTGGGGCTTATGCTGGATCGCACTGATTTAGATCAACAATTTTCGAGTGAGAAAAGCCTGGACATTATTCGGCTATTATGTAGTCCCATATAGAATTCGGCGCAACGCGATTAATGGATTAGGTACTTACCACTATCTATAGTCGGGGGATTCGAAGAGGAACGCTAATTGCGTAATCCGATAGGATATGTCCGAATTTAGTCAGGATATCGGGAATAATATTAATATTAACGGAGGGTAATAACGTTTGCCGTGAATCATTATTTGCGAAGTTCATCGTTCACGTTCGGATCTGTTATACTGCAAACAAAATCGCGACGATCACGCCGACGCTACCGACCAATTTTCCGTGCGGCCGCGTCGCGTTTCATTTCGAACGAAATCGCTGCACGCCGATGCCGAATTTTATTTAGTCCCGCGGCAAACACGCATAAATTTCCGCAAACATACGCCGGCCGGGTAATTACTGTCAAAATTCGCTGGCTACGAAGCTTCGAATCGATGTTGCCCGTTGTTACATACACATACGGACACGCATACAGACGCCGATTGTCCGTCTTCCTCCAAGACAGATGACGATCATCCGTTACAAGGCACACGACACCGCGACTGACACTAATTGATGCTAACCAACGCTACAGGATAAGCATATATTAATTGCGTTAATTAAGACGTATACCGTTTCGAACGGGGCCGACGCGACGCGCGGTTCACCGTGTCGGGACCGTGTTTGTAAAACACTTGAGCCGCGCTCGAACTTGGGAATCTGTGCAAATTAACACGTTCCTGCGAGTGACGGCTCCGCACTGACAAATTGACAATTGCTTTTCGTTCAACAAACGACTATGGTAACCGTAACCGTCGCGAATTTCTCGTATTCATCTAACTGGATGACAAGGCACGTTCCG